>JAHXJL010000126.1:0-600000 GCA_019395255.1 Botrytis medusae | reverse complement strand
TCGCAGAAATCTGAGAGATTCAAGCAGGAACATTAATCAGGATTCCAAGCAGGAACCAAGATCATCCCTCTCCAAACAACGTGACCAAGATTACACCCCATAATACCTTGGTATGCACCCCCGGATCTACTATTCGGGTAGCGATTAACACGTCACTCTGTAGGTACAGAAAGATCCGAACCTTATAATAGGGGAATACGGAGCCCCGAGTGGTCAAGCTCAGAGCAGCGCGTACAAAAGCTGTTGGTTGTTCAGGCCCCAGCAAATCAGCAAACATGGAGTATACCTTGAACGGTATGTCTTCGGCTGTTGAGGATGTTATGGAAATTGGCCGCTCGGTGTATTTGTGGAACTCACTCAGACTTTGAAGTTTGTTTCAGCATGGCCATAATAAGCTCACTTGGCCTATTTAAGCATTAGTGATGGAAGAAATGGAACAAATGGAAACTCTCTAATGGAAGCGAAAGTTTAAAAGCATGAATTGGGAGCAACTTTCGGATGGATTTAACCTTGCTTTTCATCTTCTGGAGTTGAGATATTATGTCATAGAGCAGATGAAAAGTATATGCGGCGGGGTGAAGATGGAGACTCCAGAATTGGTACGATAGTAAACGCACAATGTATGTTGGGGTGCATTGCCATCTCCTGTTTGACGGCTTCATTATTCGGCGTAATTTTGGGTTGGCAATGCACCATCGTCTGTATATAGTATATTATGTTGAATAATGAATTGATAATATGATAAGCACGGAGTGTATATATAGAATTGTGTATATAATCTCAGGGGTAAATGAATGAATGAATGTATGAATGGATGGATGGGTGGATGGACATATGCATGTACTTCCTATTTGTGGATTGTAACTTAACGATAGTCGCGCGATTGAAGGAAGGAAGACGCGCGCGTCGAATACTGGTATTGTAATTGCGATTGTAGACCGTCGCAGGTTATTTAGAATTTCCAAGCTAATTAAAATCCAAAATACTGCCTAGCAGTCCTCAACAGATTCTCCAGACTGCGACAATTGCCTACATATATTACATCCGTTGCAACTTTGTCAAAAAAAAATCAAGAAAAATCTCTCCATCATAAATCGCCTCCTCCCAAAACCCCAAGCTCGTTTGCTGAACTATTCTCACACCCATGCATTACCTAGTAACAAAGTGGTAAGTGGGAGTGGCACGGTGGGCATGCAGACAAAGCTAATTTCACCCCTGCAAAAACAAAATATCCACACCCCATCATATCATTCGACGCCTCCGTCTAACTCTCATTCGCAATCTGCTTCACTTCTCCAGTCGCTCGCCGAATACTTCGTGTCCATCTTTTTTCGATCTCCAGTTGCCTACAATGCGGAGTACGTATGTATGCTGGGGATCGACATTCACCTTCTTGGTCGGGGCTCGAAAGATATAACTCAACACTTTTATCATCAAACTTTTTTACTGCTCAATTGCCCGATTGACTTGATGGGCAACGTAGATCACTGACTGGGTGAGTAGATTTGGCGCAAATAACATGCAACGGGTGAGTTGTGTTGTCCTCTTCTTCAATGGCTCAAAGATATAGAGAGGGATGTCTTACTTTGTCTTAAGTATCTATGTAAGACTCGATCTTCAAGATGATTTCCAATCAGGAAGCCAGCGACTCCTGTCATTCAATCACAAGATATCTGATGTTTGACAGCCGAATCAAATCCCCTAGCTTCTTTTTTACATTTCTGAAATGATACTCGGCCTCGAAGTGAAAATTTTCAGTCTATTTCGAGGTTGTCACTTTTTATTATCAAAGACTCAATCGAATCGTGTTTGTTAATGTGTTCAGATTGTTGCGGAAGTTGGACGAAGCATAGAAGAGGGGGCTCGGTCAAAAACCAAACAAAATAGACGTTAACATTTAGATAAAAGATATTAAAAGCAAAATGACTAGGTCCAAATGTCCTCTTTCCTCCTCTGGAACAATTTCAAAATCTCCTCCTTTCCCAATGCAGCCGCAATATCTAACGCCGTTCTCCCTTTCGAGTCTTCATCTAGCACCTCACATCCATACTTCTTTACTAACGCCTCAAACAAATCTGCACCCCCGTTTCCTGTACCTCTGCGAAAAGGTAAAAGCGAATCCGGGACAAGTTTATTTGACGCCACGATATGTAGAGCACCTTTTCCTTCATTGTTTGTAGCCTTGAAGTCCGCACCATGCTCTTCATACCACGATAAATGAGACTGATCCCCTCCGACAGCTAGATATACCAGTAAAGGTGTCATGCCCGCATCATTTCGCGCGTCGATAAACCCACCTAAAGAGATAAATCGATCCATTACTTGGAAAGAATTCTTCAAGTTGGTGTAAGAATATCTGCGGGATAGATAGTGTAACGCAGTATTAGATTTTGGATCTGGCTCTAGAAGATTAGCACCCCCGTCTTTTATGAAAATGTTGATAATATCGATGTGAGACGTAGGCCCAGGATTAGATGATAAAAGACGATGGAGGGGAGAATACCCCGCATTATCTTTTTGGGTAATAAGAGAGCGGACACCTGGAATGGAAAGAAACAATGATGCGGTCTCGGAGGTCCATTTGGATAGTAAGTAAAAGATTATGTGACGCCCTTCGTTATCAACTGCCAGATAGTTGAGAGAAGGGCCATGGGTTGCCGAATTTATTAGGTGTAAATAGGGGGGAACGTATAGCGGTTGTGATTCATCAAGGTTAGAAGGTGTAACATGTGGGTACCGACCTTCCCTCTTAGTGGAGTTGGAAATGGCACATAAGAAAACTGTTCGACCGAATTGATCCCGAATATTCATATCTATCCCTGGCCTTTCAAAGAATGGACGGAGGGCTGAAGACGTGGCATTTGCGAAGAGGTAGTGTAGAATGCTTACCCCCTCTTCGACATCCAAATCAACCCTGGCATCATGATCCAACAGAAGTTGTGTCATCTCTACAGCTATAGAAGCAGAATGTGCTGTCGCACCTTTTGGAAGTGCTGCCATTATGATGGGATATTTACTGGCCCCATGGGCCGTCGCATACCGAGATCGGTAACTAGAGTCTTTGGAGTTGTCCGGTACGTTAGGATCAACTCCATTCTCGAGGTACAGCCGAAGAGTTCTCACATCTCCGTATTCTATGGCTGATATTAGAACGCTTTTCGTTCCTCTATCGACATTTGCCCCGTATTTTAGTAGAATTCTAATGGTATCTTCGTCGGAACCAGCCTTGTTGAGGGCTGTGAGGCCTTCCGGGTTTATTTTGTTAGGGTCAGCTCCCAATTTAAGGAGCGCTTCACAACATTGAGTGCGGAAAAAATCTCTCCCTGTTGCTGATCCATCTACAATGTATGTACTTGCAATTTCTAGGGGAGTACGACCCTTTGCATCCAATGCATCTACTTCGGCACCTAGGAGGATTTTAGTATTTCCTATCAAGAGTTTTCCGTACTTTCAATTGGTTAGGGTGAAAATACGAATCAAAGTAAAGTGTCCACTCCAACAGCATGACACGAACTCCAATTCTCCGCCTCCTGACTCTTCTTCCGAATATGATACCAGGGTTATAAGAGAAATAAAAAAGGAAGCTTACCGCGTTCAACCAAGTATGTAATAGCCTCGACTTGCCACCAGAATTCCCCCTGCGCTAGGATATGAAGGGCTGTTTCCCCTCGAATCATAGTTTCAGTCTTTTTAACATCACTTCTATCTATAGTTACATGATGCGCGTTTACATCCACTTGACCTTCTTCAATTAAAAGTCTGACCATATCCATATTCCAGACCGGTCGCTTACAGGCGACTTGTAATAGTGGTCGAATAATGCTCCATCCTTTGCCACAACTGTCGACAATACTACCGGTAAAATGTGGGTCATCGAAGAGTTTTGCCTTGGTAATCATTAGTTTTTGAAACATGATGATCTAGTCATCTTATCTATTGGCAAATGTGATGAGTAGGCTCGAGATAAAGTTTAGTGAATGGGATAGAAACAACAATCTGCGAGCTGAGATATAAAAAGAGGACCAAAGAATTCGAACGAAGGAGATTTGAACATAAAAGTCCATGAAAATCAGTGAGGATTGGTAAGGAAGCAGGCTTGGATGTATGATGGTACTTATTTTGCCATAAAATTACAAGCGTTCGGTATCTCAGAGCTTCATATCACTCCTCGATATCAAACTGACAACCGAGCAGAGGATTTGGGGGAAGTTTGAATCAAAGATGATGGCTCCCATCTTAGAAATATAGAAAGAGGGATAAAAGTAATGGGTAAGAAAATAAGCATCCGTACACTGGAAATTATCTTGCTCATGAGTTCGGTTAGTCCATAGTGCGCGAATTGAGTGATTGGAGGTCCCAAATCACTCATCCGCGCCGGATTATCCGCCCGTGTAAAGTCAATACCTCTCATTGCCAAGTTTTTCATTGTTATCTCATCCAATTCGCAAACTTGGCATTTTATGTAGTCGATATCCTCGTCGGTGCAATCATTTAGTGCTTTTTCAGTACTGATCATCTGTGCCATGAGTTGCCTTTCGGCAAAATTTGTGCTTTTTGTAGATTCTTCGCCCCTAATGGCATATACTAGATCCGCGCATTTCGCCTCTAGTGCCGGAATGAAAGCATTTTCAGTGCTCGCTCCAGCCTTTATAAGCATTTGCGCAATGACACCAATACGGCAAGTAATATGCTGCGATGCTTCATTCAGGCTAGACACAGATCTCATAGTGCTAGAATCGCTCGAGTAAACTCTGAAAGGATCTTGAATGTTGAGTTCAGTAAATGTTCCTTTTTGCAGCACTTTCCAGATCCTATCTTCCTCGAGAAACATGGCACATGCCATCAGCGGAGTTTTTCCCGACTTGTCTTTCTTGGTCTTCTTTTCGATATCAGCACCAGCTGAGATCAAGATGCTGACGGATTCAGTCCTGCCTGATATACAGGAAAAATGAAGAGGTGTCATGCCATCAGAATCTTGTGCATTAATGTCTATAAGGGAACCAGTTTTTTGAGCAAGGTTGAGCAACATTAATAAAACACCACACTGCCTTCCGCGAGCAGCACAATGAAGCGGCGTGCGCCGATTGAGAGACCGAGCATTTAAGTCGGCGCCAGCCATTATCAGATCAAAGACTAAGTATTCTGAAGTAGCGCAGGCATAGTGAATAGGCGTGTAACCTTCTATATCCTTGGTGTTGAAATCAAATTCGGGGCATAGCCGATGAACAACTGATATGAAAGTTTCTTTACACTCCCTACTTCGAGAAGTGTAGCTATTGACATCGACCGTTCCCATAATATGTGCTGTAGTCTGTTGTCGATAGTTTTTTGCATCCACTGAGACTCCACTTGTATACAGGTATTCAATCAAAATGACGTCCCTTAAATCTCCATCGAAACGTCCTGCTACTTCATGGAGCAAAGTGTTGCCATTTGTACTATCGGTCCAATTGAGATCTGCTCCGTGATTTACCAGTATCTTAAGAATTTCAACAGAGTTGCGTGAGTGACAAGCCAAATGCAGTACTGTTTTACCCTGCCACGTTCTAGCGGAGATAGAAGCCTTCTTCGGATGATTTAAAAGCACTTCTACCATTTTCATATTCGAATTTGGAGATCTAGCGACAGCGCTTAGTAGGACCGACATCCCTTTGCGGTCGCGTATTTCTAGATCCATACCAGTGTCGATTATAGCGCTCACCAGCTTGGAGTCTACATATTGGTATGTATTGTGCAAACATGTTTCACCAAGATGGTTTTGGATATTAGCATCAGCCGAAAGGCTCAAAAGAGTTGGGATCAGACCACATGATTGAATTAAGTGAGATCTACAAGCGCGATGCAGGGCAGTATCTCCGTTGATATCTTGGGCGTTGATATTAGCACCATGATTGACAAGTAATTCAATAAGTTCGGATGGCTTATATATGTTATCCAACACACTAGTATAATATTAGTCCAGAATAAACTTTAAGTATCTAAGCTCCCGATCGTGATTGTCTTCATTTAAGAATTCTAGAACTCTGAAATTGTCGGGTTGAATGATAGATGACGGGCAGAGATGATTGAAGAAACTTCATGCTGTTGGCATCGAATAGTAGATCTAAGATTCATCCATGTGCCAGATTGGAAGTAACAAAAATAGACAAATTTTGTACGTACCAATGTAGCGGAGTCAGTCCATCTGAGATTCGTGCTTGATTAGGGTTTGCCCCGAGGGCCAGAAGTTGATTGGCGAGGTCAGTCGATGATGCAATTTTACAAGCTCGGTGAAGCAAAGTGTCGCCATCAGAGTTCATGGTGCACTACGATAGGATAAGTGATTTTTTAGATTAATAAAATCGAGGATCAAGTTTTAGGGCATATAGGGAGGGAGATAGGGAAATAGAGAGGATGACAGAAAACAAATTGTGAGGTTTTAAGAAGAAGAAGGAGTTATTAAAAAACTGATTATACTTACTGGGTCAGCACCTGCTGAGAGCAAAAGCTCCTGAGCAATCTGACAAGATCTATGACCGTTGGGTAACACTGTAAGTAGCAGTGGAGTGTCGCCGTTGTTGTCTCGGGTTTCAAGACCAGCACCTGCTAACAAGAGCATGTCTAAAATTTTCTTTGCAGCACCTCGATTATGTTGGTCGATCGCAGCCATAGCAAAATTATGGAGTGGAGTTCTTTCTCCAACTCCTATCAAATTATCATGTGTGGTGATGCCACGAGCTAAGAATAGTTCCCTCCAGGATGTACTACCTAGACTTGCGACCCCCCCTTTCTCAATCAGGACCTTTACAGATCTTGCTTCAAGGGAACTTGTCGCTGCCATGAGGGCAGTCTGTCCCCTTATAACGCCCATCTCTCCACACTCTATAGGTGCTTTTGCGTTGGGAGAAACATCTGTCTTTTCTAAAAGGGTGGAGACCAAAAGATGATGCCCAAGAAAAGCTGCTCGTAATAGCGCCCCTTCAAGTTCTTTTGTCTGGCAATATGGAATCATCTCTATTATTGTTTCAACATGGCCGGAATTACTGGCGAGTATTAGTGGGTAGTGGCCGGCACTTGATGAAGCGTTCCCACTCGTGTCCTTTGTCCCAGGCGTAAGAGGGGAAACGCCTGTGAGGGGTAAGTCAGAGAAGAACAAACAGGATATCAAGCCCAAAGCACCCAAAAATTAGTACTGGAAGGCAAAATAGGAAAGTTTTTAGTTTTGAGAAGCTCTAAACATTTGAGCACAGCTTGATACCCAGGAGCAATTCATCATTACAAACGAGTTTAAGAACTAAAAGCCTTCCAGTTTTGGAGTATAGCCCATATTTTTTGGTATCACTATCAAGAAAATCAACATACCAGCGCCAAGCAGGAGCTTAACTACTCCTGCATGGTTATTTGAGGCTGCAACATGGAGAGGCTTTATGCCATCATGTCCACTGACGTTTGGTCTTGCGCCGACATCTAGTAACTTATTTACAACTTCGGTATGACCTCCTTTGGCGGCCCAAAACAAAGGCGTATTCTCAGTACTATCTTGCATCTCAAAATCTGCGCCATTTCCCAACAATCTTTGTGTCCAACAGCCTAGCCCGAAGCCAGAAGCTATGTGGAGATGTGAGGTCATTTCTGATGCTAGAGCTGGGCCAAACTGTGACCAAAGACCAAACGTCTTGTGGGAATATCTCGCTTTGCCGGTCAACCTTGACCAAGCTTTGAATGCTTGACTCTCAGGCTTACAAAACTCCTCTAGTTTCTCATAAAAACTTGCATCTTCATAGTCGTATGCTTTGGCATGATAAGTCCAATTCTTTGCAGCATACTCAACAAGTGGATATTGTACGAATGATTGATTAAAGTCAAATTTGTCTCGCATGGATTGTACTACTTTACCTCCATCATCTTCCGCATTGTCTGGCATGGGATATGAAGAGAATGCACCCCCTTGAAGCTGGCTGATACATAGAAGTGCAGTCTCGCGGTGGGCAATTTTCGGGTCGATAACAGGGAATTGAGGAATTTTTGACAACTTATTTAAAATGCGGTCAGCATCCAAAAGGAATTCCGTAAAAGAGTGGTGTAAAATTTGCACAACTCCGTCTTCCATGATTTCGAGAAGTGGACCACAGCCAAACCTGACGATATCTTTACTGTCACTGTCACTTTTAGGAAGCTGATGATTGTCTTCAATAGCCTTGACAATTTCTATCAGGCGCATAGGTCGTGCCGATTGAGTAATTAGCTGCAAAATGATGACTTGTGTATCCTGATGGATGTTTGTAAGCGAAGCATGATCGATAAGTACCCTGTTATACATTTCTTCAAGGCCTACGGGCAATTTGACTACCATCTCTCTTATTGAAGCCTCGTTTTGTTCTTTATTCTTGATAGACTGACCGATTTGATCAAGCATAAGGCGAGCATACAAGAAAAGGCCTTCGGACCGCTCACACACAGTATTTTGAATAAAGCTTTGCATGTCCTCGCCGATGTTATCCTCAGCAAATTGCTTCACGCGCTGACGAACAAAGACCAATATATCACGTTTTACAAGTTCCTGCTCGAGACTGACGTGGATAACTTGGGGATCCTTGAATGCACGTTGAAGGTATTGTTTGGGTCGACTGGTTAACAAAACTTTGACCTGGTCTGGTCTAAACGATCCCAAGGTATTGAGCTGAGCGAGGAATCCTTCGTCCATATCCATCTCATCCAACGCATCGGCAATGCAATAAACTCGTTTGAGCAGTTTTAGACCAGTCAAAAGATGTTTCCATAAACTTTCTGTTGATATACTTTCTAGGCTTTGTTTGTTTTTCACATGCTCAAGCAAATTCAATTGCAAGGCTTCGCTGAAGGGCAAAAGCTGGCACATCCAATCGCGCAAAAGACCACGGGAAGTGCGATTTGTCTCAATAATTTGTCTGAAGAAAAAAAACAGAACGGGAACAGACTCATGGGTCGATAGTGATTGAGCCATGGAGGCTGCAAGGACACTCTTCCCCGCACCCGGGACCGCCTTGATCCAAATAGACCCATGGTCAGCAGATGAATGCCATTGATTGAATTGTGAAGTTTCTCGGATCCATTCCCCAGTATTGCGGGCTTTAGATGAAGCATGGCGATTGAACTCGCTGGATGGTGCTAGGTAGTCTGTAGGGTTCAACCATTTTATGATCTCATCGAGGTCTGGTTTCTGATCCGCAAGCATTTGTTTGACAATGTCTTCAGAGTCAATTATCTCGAATTCATCGGAGATCATATCAGACTTCATGATGAAAAATATTTGGTGATTATTGTAAACGAATCGTGAATGATTTTGAGAAGATAAGAATGGTGGGGATTCTTCCTTCTTTAGGCAACAGCACCCGTGCATTTCATTTGTGGCACAGCAGTATGCGAGGATGACATGTACGCGCAGGCGAGTATGGGTGAGTGGGTATACCTTTTGGTTTGATTGTCTTTGATAAATTTTGGATGTCAAAGATAATTTATGCAATTTTGGGGAATAGATGGACAAATGAATAAGCTATGGCTGATTTTCATTCTTTCTGGCCGATTTGGTACTCGAATTAAATGTGGAGGAGCATTGGGTGAGCAGATTACTAGATGTCAATTCTGAGACACCCCTTTCGCTTATATGAATGGGTAGGAAGGAAGGGATATAATAGTCTAATTTAATAGAAATTCAACTTAGGTTATTGCTGTGGACGTGATCATTTGATCTCAATCCAAAGAAACAAAGTTTAATTTCACCAAAGGGGTTGAAAGTCGGACAGGGTCATCATGATTCAATATTTGCAAGACTTAAGGGGAAAGTACAACTCACCTCATTTCTTGGCTCAAATTCATCTCTATTCTCTTCAATTTCTTTGTCTATCTGCATGGTAGGGCTTCATGCTGAACATTATGATAGCATTCTACAAGGACAAATTGGTGCTCTAAAGAAACCCATTCGCTAACAGAAGATGGTATCACACTCTGCTCTGTGGAACGACTACTCTTTCAATTACTATTCTCGCTTTATACAATAGCTATTGTATCTACATCTCTCGTAGATGACGTGGACAACTGTATCAGGATATCTCCGAGATGTACTTTCAAACATTCTCGACAACGTTCATCCACAACATTACATGCCGAAATTTCGCGGGGAATATTCATATTCAACTTTGACTATCATAGGCAATCTCATTATATTTCAAAGACTGTCGAAAACTATTCTCCAAAATTATACTAACTAGCATAAATAGGAATTTTGTTGCTATTCGTACATTACCAGCTAATGCATCAGTTTCTACGAAATTTCTTCATAGGCCAATGACAAACCTTTCGTCGCAAAGGCAACTATGCAGTATCTTTAGCACAACCGCCCGAATTACCCTACAAACTACCTCTCCCAGTGCAAGACCTATCAAGCAACTAAATGGGAGCAATATTTCAAGCTTCAGGAGACACCGATCAATTTGCGCATGTACGAAGCAAGATACGCCATAGGATGTGCCATCTGATTATTTACCACTGAACCAAGTACAAATGACAGCCATCCTAGATTCTGCACATCACAGCCCGTCGCGAAACATGGTACTCATTTCTTACACGAAATCCATGATCTATCTACAAAACTATCCAAGACGAAATATACGGAGGCTATTCAAGAATGATGAAATGGCGACTTTTGATTGAAAAAGAGTGAAACATTCGATATTCATTCAAGGAACAACTTGACCGAGAATGATTGATTACTACAGATGAATAAAAACGCGATAGAATCCAGAGTATCGATAGTATAGGCAGATATAACGAAGTGAGTGAACGCAAAAACATAGGATACCAAGGCGTTGTCGGCGAACCCCACTTATGGATTCGGAATCTTATAGATTACATTCTACATCTTTATGGGCAATGTTTCATTACAAGCTGGAGTGAGTATTGGACAGCAAGCAATTGCTGGATTGACGGATATGTAGGAAAGGCATGAGAACGAATGTAATTACCTCCTGGGGCAGCATAGCCTTGACGCGGCAAGATGGAATTGAGCAGAGACTCATATTTAAGACTTTCAATTCTTTAAGAGAGCAATCCCCAAGCATTTCATATGAAAGCTTGGGCAAATTGCTGATTCTAATCTGTTTCTATTATTTGGTATACTATTACATCGCTGGCTTGTACGTACTGCCTATAGGTATAGCACAATTGGAATTGAGAATATAAGTTACCAAGGTTCTTCATAGCGTGTTTAAACGCTCTCAGAGAGTGAACATAAGACACCACATCACTCTTTAGGTATGTCATCAATGAAGGTATTGTAGCTTCAAGTGAGATGCATTTCTACAGCACATTTCAATCACCTTCCAAAGACTACTATCAAGACAACGACTGTGGAGACAGGGGGCATGGAAATTCTCACGAATCCCACGGCATATGCGATGATCACCATTGAGGGACTATTTTACGTATTTGCATGTTAATCTGTGACCTTTACCAAATTCTTTCCTTGATTGTACGTACAAGAGCATTCATCATGTCTTATGCTTTTTTTAGTGGACTCGAAATTGAGGAATATTAAAATAATACAGAATATAATATTCGATAGTCCGAACTGTAGTCAAAAGATCAATATATTTCAGAACATTAAATCCCTTTCCAATATCAAAGTGATTTGGAATATTGTAATTGTGAACTCGGTAGTAGTCTCTCCAAGTTCTCGGACTGTAATGCTAAAATGGGCGGCTCCCTATGATCTGGACTATTGAAAACACCATGTGATACATTGTCTGCTCATAGTAACACATTAGCACTAGGCTGTAGCAAAATCAAGATTGCGAAAACCGAGTCGTCGCTACCTCGTTATCGCTACATCGTCATCGATGCCTCGTCGAGCATGGTTGATTTACCTGCCAAGCAAAATGTGTGGCCTTCAGTAGCATTACTTCCGTTTCAACGCACTACACTTCTCCCATCGCACCATCCAAATCCATGTGTGAGCCACAGAGGGGAAAATCACCGGTTTTCTTCGGATTTCATTGCGGGATCGCCGGAATTCTGGGCAATCACTCTTGTATTGACCGCACCGCAAAAATGACAGACTCCCCACTTAGTATGTAACTAGTGGGAACTTTGACTTCGTTGGTTCTAAAAATTTTAGATCTGATAAATTTTCTGGGCATTTACTGCCGATCAAGTAAGTACGTGATCTGAGATATATCGTTGAGGGAAGAGCTGTTTGGGAAAGAGTTTTCAACGCTAGCGTCGAACCACTTGAAATCCTACAGAGGTAGAATATTGAAACCCCGAATCGCTTTGAAAAAATTAGAGGAGATGTTGAAGTCCATTGATAGATATCCTTCCTAAGTGCGCCTGGCGCGGTGCGTTGCGTGAGAACTTGCGAAGAATGTTGATCAATATTCGCTCCTATGTATAGTGAAGGATATCCCAATACTATAATACAATCAAGGGAAATCTGTTGGCTCTCAGGATTAGTGTGTTTATTGACTAAGTTATTGTAGGAAAAAGAATGATATTTTTTTCATTTGTATGTTCAAATATAGGAAAAAGAGGCGAATGTGAGATGGACCGCGTGGCCTTAACCGTAACAAGTACTTTAAGTTTATAGATGATGCTAAAGTAACCTAATAATAGTTCAATAATACAAAAACAAACTCAATAAAAAGAGCTCAACCACCATAGCAATAAAACGGCGTTAGGAGTTTGGGTAGTGAAGATCAGTTGGATGAATTACTCCCCCCGGATATATGACCGAAGAACCTCTTCACGGCGATGCGAACCACATTTAGTTCATCTCATATGATTTCAGAGAAAATTAAACACTCTCGATATTGTTCTGATATTAGTGGTACGAACGCGGATCGAAAACAGATAGGCCATCTTAAACCCGAAGTGCAACTAAGCTAATCTGTTCTTGGTTTCTCAACATGTATATTTCTTCATGAGACATTAGTCGGTCTCTCTACTAATACCGAGTAGTTGGTTAACATTCCAAGGAGGAGGTTTTCATGATCCTAGTTATGTGAATGGCGTAGCTTCTATGCTATTGAAGCTCCAAGATCTTGACAATTTGGCAAACTAGCATTCAAACACATAACTTGAAGCGAGACTGAGTGCAGGCTCTTCTTCTCATTACGCATTCTGTCGGCTCTACGAGTTCGTATTCGATGAAGAAACTGTTGGAGAGAAAAGAAAGATAGGAAGAATTACATGCAGATAGTGTATAGACAAATCAATTTATGCGACGGAAATCTTATCCAAATTCGAAGAATACTACCAACTCTCCAACTACCAACCAACACTTGCGACACTGCACAGCACCTACTCCGTACCTAGATATGAGATGCCTACCTACCTGGAATTTCATTAGCATACCTGCGTGAGATTTACTGCAATGCTCTATTAAGCATATTTGTTTCCTACACACAGGGATGTGAATGAAGTGAAAACGAATTGTCAGGCCAAATAAACCACACAACAAATAAACAAATCAATGAATCCATGGAAAAATATGAAATCGCAGGGCCTTCGTATACGATATCAGAAAAACACACTGGTGTAAAACTACCATGCAATATTCAATTGAAGACACCAGCGGACTTCGCTCTCTTTTCCACACATTTTCTGACCAAATCCACCGATGTTACGAAGCTTATCATTTCATATATCCGGTTCAGCCTCGAGATATGGGAAATGAGTCTTCTTTCTGGATATATTGCTAGAGTAAGCTCTATCATGTGATGTGATGAGATGTGATACACTTACTGTGTCCTGATGACCCAATTCAAAACTCACCGCTCACGCAGGGTAGGTGTACAGCGTAAGCAATGAAATGAGGGCCAATGTACCCATGTATAGGTTACTCTCCCTTGTGCCTCATACAAAATCTATCACCCACTCCATGGGACTTTTCTCCGGCTCGCTCTCTTGTTAAGCCTTATTGTCATATCGAAGGAGTTCAATCTTCATAGATGCAAATCAACTCAAATCAAAGTAAAGTATAAATCATGAAATCTACTATAAGGTATAAAATAATCGAACTTCTAACAGCCCGTATTGTTTCTTTCTTGATCTTTTGTTTGCATCACATCAGCATATCTAACCCTTCAACGACCCCTCGCTCTAGAACATTTCATATAACCGAGGGAAACAATTCACACACACACGGCACATGAAAAATTCCTCTTCGCAGCGTGGCAATAAGATCCGAACAAATCCTGCCCCCACCAACCCGACCGACCGTTGGTAATTTAATCCCATGATCAAATCAGATTTTCTCCTTATTTTTCCTCCGCCCTTCTCCGTGTTCAAGTAGGTTGACAGGTTGACAGGTTGAAGAAATGTGAGGTGTCATATTCGGGATACCCTGTCGATCGGCTCATTGTCCGAGACCGTTCAGTAATCGGTAGGGTATGGTTAGGGCATCATGCCGACGTGCGTGGACTCCGAGGGCTGTGTTTGAATGAATTGCATTGTAATGTGAACCTATCTGATCGGCGAATGTACATAGACTTTTAGTTAATGCAATAGTGAGTCAGAATGTGATGTATCTCTAGAAACATCATTCGCCCACATAATTTATCTACTGGAATGATCAATAGACTTGCATACACTATTTCGGACTGAAACGTCAAAGTCTATCATCATTTCTCATTCTTATCTGGGACTCGTCCGTGTCCACCAAAAAGCACCCCAGTTCGCTAACCAAGCACTTGCTCGCCTCTTCCCTCCCGCAATTAATTCCCGTCCGCAATGGAGACATGTCAATGCAACGCCAGCTAGCATGCTTCGCATGCCATCTACTTACCAAATTCGATATCTCGCATCTCCATCTCCTGGTTCATACAGGAGGATAAAATAGAATAACCGGTCCTTATCCAGTGCAAGTGAACGATATACTCGGTAAAAGCTGTTTCAAATCTTCATGATCAGATGATGAAATTACTTACCAAAATATGCAAGTAAATTCAAGGTATGGGTATGGTATTCAGCTAGGAAACTATTGTACAAACCTGTAGCATGTATGCCATTCAATCTTTATAAGTTTTTCGCTGCATACATAATGTCGACTCGTGCAGTGATATAACCCCCGAACTGGGCGCATCATTCGGTTCTAATTCGTTGAAAAACGTAGTCTATATGTTTTGCTGACGACGATAAAGAAAGCCGGTGGATGAGGGGAATAGAAAATGATATAAGAAACGACTAGATTGCCCAAACCAATACATGAATGAAACCAGTAATAGGCGCACCGAGCGTGGAATTGATTACAATGAATTCCAAATAGTATTTTGATTGTGTACTTGATGAATACTTGAACCCCACAAAGTCCATGGACTAGAATCTATCCATACAGAACCAGACAGATAGATTGACGCCCCTATCGACACTTAGCCATGTATCATCGCCCGGAATGCATGGTTTCAATTAATGTAGCCGAAAGAGCCGAAAGGGATATCAATGTAACCACACAAGTCTGCAGAAACAAATAGCACCTTCTTTAAACATTTACATTCCTTTGGGCTTCAAAAATTGCTGAAGAGCACATGAGCCGGCAGTGCTTACTATTTGGGATATCCGTACAGTGTCTATAGGAGTACGGTAGCATTGTGTGTTGGTTCGTAGGGCTTGTGCTGCGGGAACGAGGCGCAAGAATTAGGCTGGTGTATAGAAATGATGAAAGTACAGTACGGAGTCCTGTACCAACTAAGTATTCTTGACGATTATCTATCTTCCTTGAAAGAAGGTCGTTCCAAGAGAGAGTGTAGTGTGTATGCAATAAATCGTTTCGGAAAATTCTTGATCTGGATAATTATCGGACTGTTGAGTTGAGATTCGATTTAGATTGAGGTACTAGGTACTGACTGTATGATGCGCCAAAAATATTTCAGCGGTGTGCAAAGTGATATTCCATAGACCAATGTTTTGACCCCTCAATTCCTCAATTCATCAATTCATCGGACGAAATGTTCCAATCAATCATGACTTCTTGTACGTCAACGACAGGGAAAACCTTGATATGATTCAATGTTAGGTGTAGACGATGCGTTAATCACATATCCAATCTGGATAGAGAAATGAATGATTGAGAATTAAACCTTCCAAAAGGGGAAGATGTGAGCAAATTTCCTCATGAGAAAGTTGGGGGGTGGTTGTACGGAGCACAGGAATCATTGTTTAATCGAGGCAACACAATGCAATGGTAGGACTTGGTTGGATTAATCGTGGATATTAATATACAAGCAAACCCTTGAAAGAAACGATGGATTAGTTTGCTCGGCCCGCTGCAGGACGGTTTTCGCCTTTTTTTCTGGACTACTCCATAGTATGGTCCAGGAGCAAAATCTTGTCAATATGTCGGTGATTAAGCCTATATAGGTACATATGATAAGACTCGCTAGATCGTATTATATATTCCCTGCTCTTAGCTTCCTTACCAAGTGCCACTCAGCTGGCAACAAATCAGCATGGTTCCCCCAGTGTATTCCTTGTCGATCCTTCAGAGACTTATCTACTTTCCTGAGTCTGGTATAAGACATGGAACAGAGTATTGCATCTTCTTTTCCATCTCTGAACCTCTCATTGCTACTTTCATCTTGAAAAGACGATTGGTGAAATTCATACCGGCAGAAATTGATAGGCATGTTACAGATTGTGTCTAGCAACATCAACCCTAGCGACATGAAAAGGTGTGGGGGTAGGGAGTTGAATTGATTTCTTTACATGTACATATTTCTATATATATAGGCAAAATTGGCTTTCGTTGAAAGAAATATATAATTGGAAGAAAAGAAAAATGCAGCCAGTACAGGCAGGTAGGGTCAGCACGGCTCAGTCTGACACTCTGCTCTGTGACCCATAGCAAAACGAATGAATTTTTTAATTCGCTATCTGCAGCACTACCATGATCCATGTAGACATGCAATGCGAGGGTGACCTCGTTCCGCGCCGCTTTCGCGGGCGGGAATGCACCATCTAGAAACAAGACTAACGGGTGCCCGCATGAACAGAAAGTAATGTGACTGTCAGATGTAGTTAGCGGTGAAGGGGTCAAGCCAATGATAGGAGATATATGGAGGGTGGAGCCAGTAGAGCAAGAATCAAGAACAAACAAGAACGGAAAACGCTTTGATGGTCAATGCAAGATGTGTTGTTGATAGTGGGGTGCCGCGTGCGAGAAGCACAGGATCAAAATGATAGATGTTTGGCTCGTTCAAAAATGCCAATTAAGAATAGTAGCCTGATAGGTTACATAGATATGACAGTTATCTTTGTTTACTCGTCGTAATTGGGCAAGAAGAAAGGGAGAAAAATAGATTCGTCAGATGTGGAGTCAAGGCCGGACATCTCGGCAAATTTCGAAAGAGTTCGTCGCTCGTGTCCCGAAAGTATGGTCATCCTTGAACCTGAGCAGACTGATCCGGGGTTTGAGCCGATATTGCTTTCCATCGGTCTCGCTTGAAACTTGACTTATTCATGTACGGAGTAATTTTTGTTAACAATGCGCGGATGGAATGAATTCGCTTTGTTGTGTGGCTTAGCCAAACGACTATCTCGTCTGATGTTGGATTTTGACTGGATTAGTTCAAGTCTCTCACCTGAATGAATCTCCGCATTAAATTCCCCAAAAAAGTCATTGACGTCGGCATTGTCAAGTTGTCATGCGTCATTACCACAAAACTGATAATTCTTGTCTTGACGAATTAAATATTTGGACTTCGCCGACCTAGATGTCTTGAGCAATCATTTGTTCGCAAATAAATTTCTTAAAATGACAAATTACCTATTTAAGCTGTTCCGGTGACATTCTTCGATGAGAAGGAATGTTTAGAAAAACTGAGAATTCGCTTAGAAGGTCTTTAGAAATGACAATGAACGAATAGAAGCTATGGAATAATTCATCTTTTCCCCCTTTTCATCGTCAACAGCGGCTATTTACATATTTTCACGAAAACGTGATTTTAAAATCCCATGAACCAGGGGTTTGGGTGATCACATCTCGGGTCGTTCCATAGTTATGAAGCCGACCCGGGGCTGAAAAGAGTTGTATTATACTACAAACAACAATGGATCTTAAATTTTAATTGATGCTATACGATCCTGATTTCCCTACGAAACAATTACGCTTACCCTTTGAGATTTGGTCAATTGTTATCGAGGCTCCATATGAACAAATAAGAGCGGTACACTAAATCACTCGAATAGAAAATGCTCACATTTAAACTTTTTATAACGTATATATGTAAATATAGAATTCAAAACGATGTAACATCGATGATGAATTCAAAGCTTGCAGATGTATAAAATCCATTTTTTACTCACAATAATGATTGTTCGAATTGATATCGAATATTGAGAAGAGTGTATATTTTTAGTGTTCTAGTTTTTCCACCCTCATTTAATAGATAGGGTTGGCATTATGTTGATCTCCGATTCTCCCTTCCGATGAAACCTCAAGAATAGCCTGATTGAAAAATGTCGATTATTCCAACCATACAAATTTCGAAAAATTTCGGACATCTTCTTCTTTCCTTCTTTGTCAACTGCCTTTTTCTCTCGTTTACATTGACTTCGTAGGATTATACGAAGAAGCTTGTTATTGACATATGCAAGACCTTGTGAATTATTGGGGGGATTTGGAACGGACCCCTTCATCGCGTACGGTTATTCCCGTCGTCCCGCTAGGCAATAGGCGATCCTTTCGTCTGTTCGGCATAAGCTTCATTCCACTGTTTATGACAAACATAAGCTACTGTAAATTCGTTAGGTCGATATCCTGACATACTTCAATTAATGAACATTTTACGGGAGGGTCACAGAATACGGACATAAAGTGAGATAGAATAAAATGATAACACATATCCAGGTGTACCAAAAGGCTGACATCAGATAAGCCTACCCCCTTAGCCGCGTATGCTGTGTCATGGATATGCAATAAGAATCCTGCAAATGTATGAACTGGACGGGCCGACCAGTTTCCGACAATGGAATGTGAGAATGAAAATGGTGGCAGTGTGGCATGATCTTGCCGCTTCGTGGTAGCGATCTCGTCTGTTGTAGCCACGAACTAATCATGTTGTGTTTCAATCACAAAAGAATGCCACGTTTTTATTCCTTCCATCTGAATCGTTGGGAATTCTTTATGAGCGCCTCGGAATGGTTATGAGAATGCTCCCTTGAACCACGAGACCTTGAAGCGCGTAAGTAAGTCTAGACTTAGACAAATAACAATACTTGAATAACGGCGCGCGCGTGTCTAAGCGTTTGAAAACGGCGCGGCCCTTGGCTGCCGACCCTCGAGGAATGTGGGCTAAGAGGTGGTAGCTGCAGGAAGTAGCATATTGCAAAGTCTTTTAAGGTATCTTCATACTTGGAATTGTGGAGAGAATCATGCAGTCGATAGAACATGCCATCATACCATTCAATGGAGAAGATTTGCGCGTCTACCTTTTAGTTTTTCGCTTCAAAAGGTATACTTCCTTTTTCCCTGATTAGTATGATCAGTTATGAGAAATATATCCCTTTACACAACCTCTTCCCATTCACCCAATAAATAAATTCCTAGTGATTAGCACGATGTTCAAACCATTGTACACGGTTTGATCGTACATGCCTAGTACGCCACGTCTCATCCCGACCCGTTGTCAAACTAAACCCAACGTTGTGAAAGAACATTCGGTCGATTCTACCGAGTCGTACACTCTGTTTGCTTATCACAAAGATCGAGCCAAAAGGCTGAGTTTGTGTTGCTGCGGATGCTTCAGCGGGTACGTCTTCAAGAGACCCTTGCATCTCCAACTTTCCCAATACCAGTACTGCAGGTGGAAGAAACGCCTTATTGGCAGGGCTATTGGTTGGATTCAATTCGAAATTTATTCAGGGATTCCACGCCGTCAGACTACTGGGATCATCAAGTTGGGTTGTGTGCGAGCAAGCAAGTAAACCCAGCCACCATTTCCCCAAAGAATAATTTTCAACCAAACAGAAAAATGTGTCGGAGCTATTCAATATTTGGGGAAAGAAAAATCGAATAATCTGGAGAGAAACGAGGCCCAATTTCGGGGGGTTTGTTCAAACAACGCCAGTTGTCAACAACTACCAACATCATCAACATCGTCATTTCAAGATTTCTAGCAACGTTAAACGTCAACAAAAAATCAAATTCAGTTCAACAGATCATGCTGGGAAGGGGCTTTATATCCACTTAAATAATTACGCTTTCTCCATTCCCACGTTTCCCCGAATAGTCCACATTCTATCCGGTACCATCCCATCCCATCTTGTCCCATGCTTCTCATTCCCCTTCCGCCCCCTCCCTGAACTTTTTTTATAATCCTAGTGCCTACTACCCACCAGACCACCTACATTTTAATACAAGACCCATGAGGATTGATCGCCGCCTGAAGGAAGTGAATTTTAATTCCTAGGAAAATCCCGAGTTGACATATATGTAACTTGGCTTAGAACTAACTGCGTGTATCGCAACATCGCCTTATCGATATTGTTGTATTCAAAACCGAGCGTTGTTAAACATACTACACACAACCTAAAGGACAGCAGCACAACTGAACAAAAACACAACCAATGGTAGCAATTTACGAATTTTGAGATACTAGATCCGAGGAGAACAAATTCCGTTTATCGTTCAGTTGAAAATTGAGCAAATTTGATGGTTGTATGCTTTGCGCTTGCGATAACTTATTGACAATATCAACACAACACAACACAACACATTACGAAACGAAACGAAACAAGACAAAACAATCCCTTGCGGACGAGGAGGACGATTGAGCAGCGCAATTCTTCTCCAGGTTTTTAGTTTCGAAACTTTGGACCTATCTTTTGGGATGGAATATCACATTTTATAATCCTTTTCTTTGGGAATTTTGTATGGAATAGGAGGAATACACCCGAGGTTTCATTGCTTACCTCGAGACGGAAGCTTTGCTTACAGGACGGCAAGACAAGGCAAGGCAAGGCAAGAAGGTTGGAACAGTGCCGCGGCGTCGGAATCAGAATCAGAATTGGTAGCACTGGTCGGCAAAGCGCGTGAAGAGTAATAATCTCAATTCGATCAAAGCAAGAAAAAAGCTAAAAGGAAGGGGAAAGAGAGTAGTCGAGGCTTTCCCGGATATTCTGTCGTCTGTAAGAACACCTTTTGATACCCACTTTGGGATTCTCTCTTTTGATTATCATCACCATCACCATTTCTTCTCACCACTGCTCATCAAATATCTTTACCTGTTACCATTTTGCTTGAATCTCCTTTCTGTTACTAAAGTTTTCTACGGCACACTTATTCACCGTTATACATTTCCCTACCCAATTTTTACACAGTCCAGCTCCGGCTACCATCCTTCTCATCTATCTCTTGATTCCATTACCCTTTCAAGGACGGTGGCATCGTTCCCGTCCTAGTTCACACCCTCACGTCACTATTCCATGATGATCCCGGGCTTTTCTTCTGATTCCGGTTCCAAAAAAAGTCAAACTGGATTCCTGCTCTGAGATTTGAAACTAGTAATTCTCATCCAGAATATACTACCTACCAGACTAAAGCCACTCCATTCATACCTAACCTCAGTTGTCTTTTCAACGATCCTTACACCACAATATTGAACAAAGTAGAGTTTCTTTCTTGGGGATCAGGCTATCTAGTAGTTCACCTAAACCGCATCTGAGACGATTCCATTCTCTTCCAAGTTCATAACACAAATCACATTTTGAGGGAGGGATTGGCTCATCATCTTTGTCGCATAGTAGTTCATTCCATCGCATGAGAAACTCGAGCAGAATTTGAACCCCCGAAACTGTCAGACTCCAAAACCAAGGGCACGTATCATACGATTTCTATCACGCGATAAGAAGTTCATGTGGAACTTGCGCCTTGGACCATATTTTCACAATATATTCAGCGGTTCACGCTAGCCACTGCTAAGGAACGATCTTGCCATTGCATTCTTAAGTCTGAGAGACCCAACGTCATATTCCTGCAAAATTCTTGAGTTTACGATATTTGAAAGCTTTCAACCATTCTTCGAATACCCTTTTTTTTAAATAAAAAAAAGAAAATACCGCGCAAACTACTTACAGAAACCGGCAAATCAGACCGGACTCCCATATTAGTCGCAACATTTTGAAACCCAAGCAAAGTCCAGAGTCGGTTTTTGATCAAAAGGAAGATTGCCCGTAGCCAGTTTAGCCACATATATCTCTCATTCGATCCAGCTAGCAACGCGCTATTCCAACAAGTTGCGGAGCCAGACTTAGCACGCCCGAGCAGGAAAATCAATCAATCAATAGTCATCCTTGTCATTTGAAGCTTTTTGTATAGATGCCTTGAATTTTTTAGGCTATCCACTCCGCCAGCTTTGACGATATATACATATCCCAAGGGCAGCATCGAAAGAAACCAGGCTAATTAGGAGGTCTATATCGTCATAGTGCCATATCGATCAAAGTATTTTCAACCGGGGGAGTGCAACTTGAGAGAAAAGACAATCATCATTGGCGTTCAAATTACTACCAGGTCATTTTCGCAACTCTAGCGAGGACTCAACCAAAACAAGGACTGTTGGATCCTTTTGACTTTTCTCGTCCATCACCGGAGAGATCTAGGTGGCTACTCAAGCCTCGAATATTTGCGTGCTAAGGTTGTGGAAGGGAGAGTGAAAGTCTTTGGATTGACAAGACACTCATTGTGTTTGTGTGAGCTCGCTTTAAGCCCACTGTCTCCATTACTGATTGGCCGAAATCAAAAGATTGGTTGAATGCTTTCTTGCCCAAACAAGCTGAGCGACCAACACCAAGGCACTATCATTATTAGCAAAGTATAACGGCTACAATTTCCAACGGCCAGTGAGAAAGGAGCCGCCAGTAGCAACAATCTCAAAGTTTCGGGTCGACCATCACACCAATATCATAATATTCATACACTTCTCACCAACGCACTATCGATTTTTTAGTCGCCAATTCGAATTCGATTACTATATTATTGTCCGCTCACGATCATCAATTATTCCTCTTCTGTTAGCTCTGGCACATTACGTTCTACAGCTGCACAGTCAAAGAATTTATCAAAATCTCGATTCGCTGCCGATTCGTTGCCAATCCATTGTCTTCAAATCGTCGAAGTCGATATTTGACGATTCGTCCACATATATTATTACTATTTCGACACCTCAGGGGAATAATCACTTGTTCGCATCCACTTCACGGAAGACAAGACACACACACACACTAAAGGCGGACACTTCCCTATGCTAGATTTTTTGACAGAAGGACAATTGTACAAGAAGATTGGTTGAGGAAAGTTAAAATCGTACAGCACGAATCGTACCCCCGTGCCCGTACCCCTCCATCTTTTTTTTTTACCCCTCCAACCCAGAAAATCCAGTCTGCAGGGAAATCGAGAGTTAGGATCCCGGTCCCACCACAACGGTCAAGCCAATCTACTTCTCCGAACAGGGCAAGCCAGGTCAACCCCAACGACTCGAGGACAGTCATCAATCCGTTTTAAGGACGAACTACCGACTCACTACACGCCCCGTTCCTACTAGTGGGATGTAAGAAGTAGCATTTATTATTAATTCGACATTGTTTTTTAACTTCTTATATTCCTATTGGGGACTAAAGGATCTTCGACTTCTGTCGCTCTTTGGCGTGCTTCAAAATACTTTGGCAACTCGCTCGGAGATTGAGAATTGATACTCCATTGAGTTTAACCCAACACACACACACCCTCACACACATCCGACTTACTTACTGGACTTACCTTACCTCACCTACTGGAGTTGGTCAATTCGGAGAATTAACGTATTCCAGCAAACTCTATATCCCATCTCTTCGTTTTCTTGGTATCCTGCCGACTAAGTGGGGATCCATTTACTTCGGTGCTAGTCCACTTCTCCTAGTGAGAAAGTCAATCGTCTTTCAACTTTTCGGGTCGTTCATCCACCAACTCTACTTCCTACTTACTTCCTACTACCCACTACCCACTACCTGCCAAGTGTACCTAGAATTGCTACACTTTAAAACGATTCGACTTCCCCTCATTCCTCCTCCGCTCTCCTTCGCCATTCTTTCACTTCTCCCCTCCCCTCCCATTTACCGATAGTAATTTTAATTCCTTCAACCCTTCATAACCAAGCAACAATTTGCAGCTGGGCTGTCGCAAAAACTTAGATTATCTTCTATCACAAAATCTGTCAGTGTACAACTTACAACTCACGACTTACATCTCGCAACTTACAACTCACAACTTACAACTCGCCTCCCACAACTTACAACTCACAACACACGTAACCTGGCATTGATTTCTGGCTCAAATGTCCCCTCCTTTTCCCAACATCAGACCCCTTCAGGCTATTCATCCTCCACAAGAAAGAGTGATAAGTCATCGTCCAGCCGGTACATTTCATTTGACAGGCTTGCCGTACCCTCCGGATCCTCCAGCTCGCTCCGAATCTACCACCAATACGACAGCCTCACATGCACCAGCAAGCACTTCGGCACCTTTGAACCCGATTCCTGACATTATGGCAACCTACGCAGCAGCGAACGGATCGCAGTATCCTGGCTATCGTCCTCAAACTTCTCCAAATAACTCCATGTCGCAACATACACCAGCAAGTGGCAGATCAGATTATACCTCCCGCCCAGCGAACTCAGAAAACCCCCTAGCATATGCATCGAACAATGAATTGCAATATCATCAGAATGCTACCCAAGCTGTTTCTGAGAACCGCACATCGCACGATACAAACCGTGCCCATCAAGGTGTACCGGATGATCGCGTGTCACCTCGTGCAAGCTATACTCTCCAAAATGATTCAGACAATCGCACCCCGCATCACACAAACTCCCAAGGCCACTACCCTGCAATCGAACCGTCTAGCTCGTACAGTGAAGCACAACGTTGGAACTCAAGTACTCGTCCATCAGCTTACCAATCTGCCTACCAAGAAACCTATCGTCCACATCCAAACAACGCACCGCATTCTTCGGGACGCTATCAGGAGCCTGCTCAAGATGGCAGATCCATGCCGGCAGGACACGATGCGCCTCCTCACCGTTCTTACCATGATGGCAGAGACTATTCGCAACAACAATCTCCTCCCACATTTCCTCACCATTCTCATCATGATAGTAGAGGCCACCCACAACCGCAACCTTCTCCTTTAACTCGCCACCAGTCTTATAATGATGAGAGAGTCTATTCGCAACAGCAACCCCCTCCTCCAGCATCTCACTATTCTTACCATGATAGTAGAGGCCACCCACAACCACAACCTCCTCATCCACCTCAACATGTTTATCATGATGGTAGAGTCTATTCGCAAGATCAACCTCCTCCTCCAGCATCTCACTATTCTTACCATGATAGTAGAGGCCACCCACAACCACAACCCCCTCATCCATCTCAACATGTTTATCATGATGGTAGAGTCTATCCACAACCACAACCCCCCCATCCATCTCAACATGTTTATCATGATGGTAGAGTCTATACGCAAGATCAACCTCCTGCTGCGCAGCCAAATCACAGGCAGAGTGCTCCTAGACAAAGAACCGCAATCGCATGCAAATATTGCAGAAGACGCAAGGTATGTTTAGGGTCTCCCTTCCAAACAGTTCAATTCGAGGTGTCGGAAATCACTGCAAAATTAGTCAGAACAATGCTAACGTCTTGAACAGATTCGTTGCTCGGGTTTCACTGCTGATGGCTCCGGAGGACAATGTACTAATTGTGCCCGCTTCAAACAGGACTGTGTTTTCACTCCTGTATCCTCAGCACAGGCATTTGTACCTCTCATTGCCCTGACTGAAGCGCTTCAGAATGGCAGAAATGTGGTTCCGGATGTTTATGGTGCCCACGGTCAACGACTACCAAGTGACCCTATGAACCAGAATTCTATGGAACTTTACCCAGGATTTCATCCACAGCAAGCCACGTCCGGGCCACAAATGACACACAATCATCAGCCAATACCCCAACATGTGCAACAGTCAATTCATCAAACATCTCTTCCACCTATGAACAGATCGCCCCACGATCGGGATACCTTGCCCTCTCCGACAGGCTCATTGGATTCTCAAAAGCGTAAACGCGAAGCTGATGAGCGCCACTTTGCCAGAGCGCCGCCATCTGCCCCTGGTCAATTCTCCGACTATAGCCGAGAGAGCAATGCTCCGTACCGCACACCAGCCCTTCAAGGCGCATACCAATATAATCCCCCAGTTCCATCCCCTCCTCCCCGCCAAATTAGACATCAACAAGAAGAGAATTTTACGCTCCGCCTGCCAGCATTGCAAGATGGACAACAACATCGTCCATCAGTTCCATCGCCTCCTTCCATTCAACAATATGGAAATCAAGGGGAGAACGCTCTGGCATACCGACCTAATGAAGATGGCCGACAGCCGACCCAATGGGCCTCTGTAAACTCAACTGAAGCACCACGAAATGTGCCCTCTCCCAACGGTTCATCGTCATCGTTTCACTCCCAGAATCCAAGCGGCAACCACCAACCTAGTCAATTATCTCCATATCGAGCCGAGCCTTTTCAATTTCCTCTAGCATCCCCTACTAGAACAAACTCTGGAGGCGGAAATCATGATCAAGTGGCAAGAGAAACTGAACGTCCTAATCAGATGAACATTGCAAATATTGTGGAACGCGATAACAAGGATGTTGACCGAGATATGCTCAATCGTTTGGGCAATAGATCCTAAAGATCTGTATCTAAATCTCTGGAAGTCTCACACATTAGTAATTTCTCTTCATGGAATTCTTCTTATCTGGAGGTTGCCTTGTAGTGCACCAAAGACGCTTTATTGCTAGATCCAGCTGGCTGGTCATTATTGTATATTGATTTAAAGATTCTGTTTTTAGACAGTATTCTCGAGACTGGAATATATTCTTATCTGCTTATTATTACCCATTTCTACCAGGACTTGTCCTAGAACTTGGCGCACCAGTGGATGCATAGACTGACGGGACACTTCTCAACTTTCAAATTTTTTAACAAATTCATTCTTTTTACAGTGTGCAGTCAGTCCATACAATCACTAGTGGATTGCGTTTATCTTTCATTTATTTTCATTTATTGACAATTACATTTTTTTTTCTTTCGCATTTTCAATCTCCCACAATATAATAGTACTCTCAGCTTTGGGAACAATGCAAATAACGGAGGCTATGACAATCTGTTTATGAAATTCAAGAGAAAACGAACAAAAACCTCATGTTAGTGAGGGTCTTTATCTGGGGATCGGAGTTGGTTGCCGGTTTCGAAAATAAATAGAAAGGGATAGGCTTGCCTCACGGCATCATTGTTTTTCAGGTGTTATCTCGGATGATTTTTTGTTTGGGGATTCCCAGGGTAGACTCTTTTAGGAGGCATGGATGGGGTGGTGCTCTGGGTAGGAGGCTTTTTGGATGTTATATCTTTGCTTTCGCATACATTGTCTGATTTTTTTCATTTCAAGACCCCTAAACTTTGGATTCTCTTCTTGGGTATAGGGGCGGCGTGGGAATGATTCACCACAAAGGCCTCCCCCTTGGTTGTTTTGAGTCTTGTATACATAAAAAGGAAACGAAAAATCTTCATCAAGTCTCATGGATTGGAGAGGTTTAGCTTGGTGTATCGAGTTTTTCATGGTTTGGAGTTTCTCATTGGTTCGAAGTTTGTATAAGCTTATAGCTTTGCTACATGAATGATTAGGGTTGTGGATTGAATCCTTTTGGATGGGGGTCCAGATGGATTCATGATACGAACTATCGGACATGGTGGCCAGCGATTTGATGGTATTATCTGTAAAGATCAAGCATAAATGAAATACGTTGTTTTTCTAGTTAACTATAAAAAGAAGACAAAAAGACAAAAAAAGTTGAAATTTTTTTTAAATGAAGTCTTGTAACTGATTGTGATTGTGAAAACTATGATTTGTATAACATGATGTATATGTAGGAAGTGTAATATAGTAGCGTGATCTTGTCATATGGTTCTTATCCTACCTATGGCTCCTAAGTTCCTATAGTACTTTTCAGGATTATAACTGTTGTCTTCAATGGTATTGTATTGCTTACCTCTTCATCCTTGGGTTTATATACAAAAATTCTTTCTCTCTCCCCCCCCCCCCCCCTCTCTCTCTCTCTGTGTGTAGACGTTATGACTATGATTACGATTATGATTATGATCATGAGAATGGGAATGGGAATATAACTTATAAGGGAAATAGAAGATTTTTACATGTATGTATTTGGAAATGAGAAATGGGAAATTGAGTTTTGATGAATGAATGAATGAAATATAATGGGATAGGATATTTGCGAGATTGAGATTGGGATTGAGACAGTATGAGTGAGGAGGTTAAGGAATTGGGGATTGTGTAGGTAGATGGGTGGCTACTGGGTATGAGTGTGGGCGTGGGTTTGGGTTTGAATTTGAGTGTGCTTTGGAGAATGAGATCTTGGGTTTGGATATTTGGATTGTGTAATGATTTGTAAGTTTATGTGCTCTTGAAGATAGGGACTGGGAGCTAAAAACTGAAGATTGTGTGTTTGGAGTTCAGGGCAAGAGGGTAAATAGTATGGTTTGGGTGGGTGATTGGGGTTGGGGGATTGGGGTTGGGGGATGGGGTGCATGTATGTATGTATAGGAATTTCAAAGGTTTCTTGGGAAGTGGGTTGGTTTGGGATCTGAGATTTGAGATTGAGATTGAGAAGGGAATGGAATGGAATGAGAGATGCAGATAGATAGATAGATAGATAAGCATGTATACTTCATAGTTTGAACAGTATAAACCCTCTGTGTATACTAGCTAGTGCGTCTACAGATGCATCGTCATTCATGTGAATCGCGAGGTCCGGTTTCTGATTTTGTGATTCTGTGATGCTGGTGGTATTTAGATGTGTATGCATGGATGGGAGAATTGGATTTTTCATTCGCTGGATAAGGTTAGTATGGTATGGCTGTTGGGAAGATTTCTTGGGATTAAGAATGAAATTGGAAATGGAGATGGAGGGGTAGTGGTGGTTGTAGTTGTAGTTGTAGTTGTAGTTATAGGGGTGGTACAGAGGAGGGAGAGATTGAGAGATGCGGAATTTTAAACACTTCACTACCCTGGCTATGATGTGCGTTCTTTTTCGTGGGTATGGAGATTTGAGGGATTGGAAAGAAAGATTAATGATGTCTGGGATGTCTATCACTCGTATTTAGGTATTTAGGAGGATTTATCCGAAATGATTTTGCTAATTCTATTCTTGCACATTGAGCACGTTACACTCTAACTTCCAGCTCTCATTCTAATTCCCCTTTGAAATCTGCATACTTTCTCTCGACTCTTTGAAGATTTACTTGCCACAAACGATATTTTACAATTTGACACCTCTCGCCATGAAAACTGCCCTCTTCATATCTTTTCTTCCTCCCTCAACCCCAGTTCCATGGAACACAATTCCCTTCCCCAACACCATATATCCGAAATCCGCACCCACGCCCGCATCTACAAATATTTTCTTGATCTCCTCCTCGGAAAATCCATGGTGAGTTACTGTTTCACGTGCTTGTTCGGCTTGTTCATTCAACTGCTCATGATGTTCATGCCCATGTCCATGCCCATGGTGTTCATGACCATGAGGATTTCCATATCCATCATGACTTTCGAAATCGACCACTGCCAAAATCCCACCTTTCTTCAACCTCTCTCCTATTTTCCTCGCCGCCAAAAACGGGTTTGAGAAATGATGAAATCCCAGTCCCACAACCGCAATATCAAATTGATAGAGCTCTTCGATCTCCAATTCTGGGGCTGGCTCGGAGGAAAGCAAGTTTCCTTGATGAGCAAACATTTCGGATGGGGAAAGTCCTTGATTGGAGGCGCGTGCGTTGTACTGCGATACCATAGAGGAAGAGAGATCGATGCCGATGGCGCGGGTGATGGTGGGGAGCAGAGCACGGGTTATGAGACCGGTTCCGCAGGCGTAGTCAAGGAGCTTGACGGTATGCTCTGGGGGCGAGGTCTCGGTAACCCAGTTGGCCCCGATGAAAGATAGAGTGCGGTCTTCTTGAATGATGGAGATTAGTTGTTCAATGGTTTTTTGGAACCGCGTGTCGTAGGTTGAGGCATGCGTGCTAGGTTGGAGTTAGTTATGACTGTGAGAGAGAGTGAATGAGTGGAAAGATCTATGAGAGATGCATGTGATTCATAATTATAGAAGAAGATGAATCTCCTTGACCTCGTGAACACTAGTACGAAACAAAAAGCAATAGCCCCAGCGCTTGCCAGAGCAGAAAATCTTCATCCCACACAAGATGGAGCCAGCCCATGCAAGAACAATCCCATTTCCCCATCAGTTAATACGTACTCCCAATGTTCTCTATTCTTCTCCGTCACATCCCCATCGTTTGTATGCCCGGCCATTTTCAATCCAGAATTCTTCACAAAAACCTTAATTCTATACTCAAACTCTGCAAGTTCAATCCCTCCAAAATAAACCCCGAGAATCAATGACAATAAAGCAACAAATAGGATATGACAATAACTTCTGATCATGAATATGTATTCCTTTCTGCAGAGAAAAAAAAAGTTGAAGGACTCGGAATGAATGTTCGTTATATTTATACCTCTCTCAGATTCATCGTGCTTTATTAGTGGGGTGTAACTATAGTGGGGTCGAAAGAATCAAAGAATGTATGAGGATCTCGCTTGTCGGAGAGCTTTCGGGGACTTTTGGGCGTGCTGGGATTAGAGAGAATAGGGGGATTGGGGGAAGCTTGGAAATATGGAAATATGTCTCCGAATGTATGAGGAGGGTTGTGATACAGAGTGTCTACGGGTCGGAGAGTTATTCTCTTTTTCGTTTCATATTTGAAGATTCTATGAGCGAAGAATTGAAGATGGGGCTCTTGGTACATTTGAGGTTGTAGTAATTTCGTGGATTACAAAATTCGCGCTGTGTGAACTTTTCCCAATCTGAAATGCTTTTGTCATATGCATTACTCTAATGGCATGGCTCACTCTCATGACACAAACCTTTCTCGTTACGCATATTACTCTTGTTGCACAAGTGCTCACATCGTATGAAATATTCTTATTGTGTGATTACTCTCATTGTATCAACTATGCAATTATAATGTATGCCATTTTCTTTTGAATTACAACTGAGAATTCCCGAATTTATTGATTGATACCTTCAGCAGTAGGTAATGGGATAGCCTTGTAGAGCAAGATGAGTGCAGAGTGAGACTCCCCACCACCAGCAAGAGTAGCAATCTTCTCAGCATCGACCTCTGAAACCTTGTCATCATTGAACCACCACCACTTTCCATCTTCCTCGCCACGCACGCCAGTCTTACGGTCAAGTGGTCCTTGCTTCTTCACATATGAAGTGTAATGACCGCTATCCGCACTAGAACCTTGATGGGTAACAATACCACGAAGTTCGTAAAGACCAGATTTGTTAGCTCCATCATCCTTAGCAAGCTCTGGGTTGATTAGTGCATTCAACTCCTTCTTTGCCTCCAAGATTGATGCTGCTTTTTCCGCATCAATCTCCGCGTCGGTCTTATAAACAGCATCCTCCATTTCGGTATCGCCGTCTTTAGACTTAGTCTCCTTCTTCTCATCTTTCTTTGAGGAAGATGGTGCTTCATCGACAAGGCCAGCTTTCTTGTCGGCTTCTTCTTTATCGTGTATACGCTTTTGACGCTTGCGAGCGCGTTCGACATCTTCCTCTTCCTTTCGTACTTCACGAACCTTATCCCTAACCGGGATCAACATTTGCTTAAGCTCATCCGTACAGAATTCTACAACGTCCAGTTCATGAGGGAATGTAACCTTGCGCATAATCTTTGCTTTCTTTTGAGCCTCGCGTTTCCAGAAAAATCTAACGAAATGGACAGTAAGGTACTTGGGAAGGCGTGAGATTTTGGATTTTTTGGTGTAGATGGCATCGCGACCAAGGACCTCAGATCTCTTTTCAATCTTTTCCTCCAATCCTGCGACTAGTCCATCTCGAAGATGGTTGGTTGCGCCAGTGATATGGCAATCCAACTTCAAGAATACATCACTTCCCTTGATTGGTTGTTCGCCTGCATCCTTTGCACCTTGCTCATCACACTCCGTGATAGACTGGAATGCCCCCGCCATATATTTGTCAACAAAAGAGACCGATGTAGAGGAAGGCCCTTCAGTGTTTCCACCTTCACCAATCTTCAAGCTTGATCGCAGTCTCTGGAGAATTTGCGTCCAAGCTTCTTCAGCATCTTGTTGTGCATAGCCGTGGCCATTCTTCGCCTTTTCTTGAAATTGTGGGAAAGCTTGTCGTAGAGCGTTGAGGTAAATGAGTGGCGGAAACGCCTCTTGTGTTTCTGACATCTGCGTGTATAAATCTCGCATCGCAGCTGTCAGGTCAAGCGATTGGGGTCGACTGGGTTGGAATGCATTGAGCATGTTGTTGGAACCAGATTCAGTTGGTGTGAACTTTTGCAGACTATCTTGCAACTCTGGAATCGCTCTGAGAGTTTGTAATGTTGAGTTGAGATAACATGTATTTCCCAAATTTTGTAATCCAGCTGGTGTTGCGCCAACTTGTTGTGCAGCTTCTGCTTCAGTCATATCTTCAACGAACTTTATTGGCTCCTTTGGCTTAGAAAGTGTTCCTCCCTCTGCAGGTGTTCCCATCATCAAAAATGTCTGTCCTGGCTTGGCGCCGATTTTCGAAAGGTCGGTGTCATCTTTAAGTTGCCCGCCTTTAACCAAGATCTTTTGTCGTTCTGGCTCAACACCAGTGAGAGAATAGAGCTGGTATTTTAGTGTTTCGCCGTTGGACGAAGGATCGAGCTCGATATCATATTTCTTGCCCTGATGCTTGATAATGATCGGTATATTCGACATGATGATGGGAGGCTCACGTTGTGTGAAGGTTATTGAGGCAATAGGAAGACAGATAGGTAGGCGGGAGACAGACTTGTAGATAAATACCTAGCAAACGGGACGGTTCTCTTAGCGCGCCTTACGTAGCTTTGTGGGATGCCTGACTCCACCATGTAACCCAATCACCAACTCAAGTGAATGATTTAAAACACTTAATGTCTTGGTATAGTTTGTGCTGTTCAGGATTATTTGTGATATTTGGGGATTGATGGATTACATATATAATATAACAGATGGTCATAATTGCATTTCTGCAGATTTAAATTCAAAATAATGATCGCCTGATTTGATATCAATTATTGAAAGAAAGCAAAATATTTTTTGGTTGGAAGGTTTCCTTCGTCCATGCGGCTTTTTCCGTCCGGGGCTGCTTGACTCCTTGACTATTAGAGAAAGCCCCACCAAAGCATCGACAACACCTACGGCTGGCTCGTACTGTTGATGACATCTTCTCATTGAAAGGAGGCATTCGAAATCAGAAACATCAACGAGATGGTATGTAGCAATCTGAAATTTCTATCATTACAGCTTAGATATTTTAAGAATGGCATGGCACAATTTTACTAAACCAAATCTTGCAGTCTCAATCATTGCGACCTTACCTTCAATGCGTACGATCTTCCTTAACAGCAGCTCTATGTCTCTCGAACTTCGCATCCCAGACCTCCGAAAGACACAATGTGCCCGAAATTGAAGCTAAGACTTCACCTGAAGTTCTGTTAAATTCATTGACAGTCGCACGGAATGAGAATGAACGGGTTCTCATTGAACCCAGTATCAACAGTGTCCGAATCAGTATTAACATCAAACAAGCGGACGAAATTGAGCACATTCTCGTACACAAATTTACCAGGTTCTTGACTCAAAGAGCAGAAGCATTCTTCATCCTTAGGAGGAAACCCGTCAAGGTAGGTAGCAGGCTTAGATGTGCAAAGGCCGGAGGCTGATTTTGAATAGGGCTACGCTATCTCGTTTTTGATTACGAACTTCCACACAGAGGAGATGTTAAAGCACAAGCTGGTGGATTTCATTATAGAATTCATGGAGGAGGTTGATAAGGAAATCTCGGAGATGAAGCTATTTGTGAGCTCTACCTTCCCCTTGATCAGATCAGTCGCTGACAGAGACAATAGTTGAATGCTCGTGCAAGATTCGTTGCAGAATCGTTCTTAACACCTGTAAGTCATCCTGCGATATTAACAACATCAACTAATATAATACCTTCAGTTCGATTAAGCTTGGGGCTGGTTTTCGGAGTATACAACATCGATAGTAGCATATTTGAGATCAGCGGTGTGGGAAGTCGACATTTTGATCCGGCGTTTCGGAGAATAAAAGATCTTATAAACAGGCTATCAGAAATTCACGTCCAATTTCAGCTATTAACTGGTATTCAATGCCTTGTATCATTTCTGGGTGAACGAACATATATCATCACTGCGAGGGACATGCAAACTTCATTTGAGGTCTTATTTCATATCTCAGCTCTGACATTTTTATTTTCATAGCCTCTTCTCGACTAAATGTTCAAGTCATGGAGGTGTATCTTCATTATGCCATGTTATATAGTCTTTGCACTGTGCAGTGAAAGGGGTCTAAACCGAGCTTTGTAGGATCTCGAATGGAATCAAATCACTTGAACTTACCCGCAGTAACAGTCTTCGACTCGTATGAGCTTAACATGATACAAATAGTGCTGTACCAGGATTGAAGATCATGAGCTTCATGATTGATACTTGTTGAGCCGTGGACACCGATAGGGGCACGTTGAATTTATTGGACTTACCTTTTGAACAATCGCTATGAATATAACATGTGACCTGTATGATATGGATCACGCTAGTCATGCATCTGCAAGGTTGTAGTTCAAACGCCGACTTTTGTAGAATCTCACTGTTATCGCTATTATATGCGACGATGTTATCTTCACCTTCATCTGAAACTGTATGTTGTGTACTTTAACCCATACCATGATAAATGAATCCCCCAACCTCTCAGATTCAACTGGTGATGTTGAGGAGATTCTACCTAATAATTTCGATTACATCTTTTTAAATCTCTAGCCAAAGGCTCGACAAACAAACTTGGACCTATTACCACTGGCAATTGATGAATCAAATTCGATTGGTTTGATTATGCGGCGTTGAATTTCCATGCATAAAACCACACTTCCTTCGGCTCCTAACGAGCCTTTGAAAGAAACAATTGTGCCAATAATGCCAATGAATGGTTACACATCACCTGCACTCCCTCCAATCGACACCTCAAATTCCCCATTCTTTGCAGATTTATATCACCATACGCCCGTCGGGGGTTCCAAGCCTTCCTATAAGCCACTGGATATTGATAGAGAGGAGATTCGCCTTCTTATTCTTCCATGCGCCGGCTCCAGTCGCCAGAACTATGAATTTATTCATGTTTCTCTACTCACCAATGTTAAATATGAGGCATTGTCTTATGCATGGGGTGATCTGCCTGCAAACAAAACAATCAAGATTGATAAGACAGACTACTATGTGCGAGACAATTTATTTGCAGCACTAGAAGCTCTTCGTTTGCGGAGTCGGCGGCGTTATCTATGGGTGGATGCTGTATGCATCAATCAAGAGGACTTTGATGAGCGCAATGCGCAAGTTGCAATTATGAGTCAAATATATATCAAAGCCGATGAAGTTATTGTGTGGTTGGGAAAAGCTGAAAGAGATTATTGGGGCGCAATGACTTTGCTAGACAGTCTGGGCAATCCCGCAACGTCTGCAAAAGAGCTATCGAGATCCATAACAGAACTTGTAGCTGTTTCTCATGTAAAGTTTTGGACTGAATTGTCTATGTTGTGCCACAGGCCATATTGGCAAAGACTTTGGATTATACAAGAGGTAGTCCTCGCTTCAAAAATCAAAGCTCACTGCTCATCACTAATATTTGATTGGGAGCGCCTAGATTGGGTATTTCGGCGAATGAATACTATTCAGGAGACTTCCACAAACTTATATGTTGGTACATCGTTAGCTGGAGGCGGCGATAAAGGATACTTCAGCTTGCTTCAGACACTGGAAGCTATCCGAAATAGTGTGCCCTCTCGACTATCCAAGAGGAGACAAGAGATCAAGGAACGAATCCCACTGCTAGATCTTTTCCTGACTCACAGTGAAGCATTATGCTGCGATCAAAGAGATAGGTTTTTTGGCCTGTATAGCCTTGCTAAGGATTGCTGCACCAAGGCCACGCCTGCAGATTATAGACAAACATTTTTCGAAACTATATCTATGGTTACTCTGCATCATTTCCGTCGCCATACCGATAAACTTGACGTTCTTCAGAAGTATGAACATTTTCGACAAACTCTTGCGAGAACGATGCCCAATTCAATGCATATCGTGCAAGATTTCCTCGATCACAACCCAGATGCTTTGGAAGGTCAAGAGATCATGAAAGCAGTTGGAAACGTTCGAGGATCCATTATGTATATTAGCCCGCCGCTAAGAGATTTGTGCTTGACAGAATATCTTCGGAATTTGGACTTTTTGGACTTGAATGCAACTCCACTCATCGAGGACCAATTGCGTTACTTCTTTCATCAACGCGGCGGTAAAGGATACTTTAATGATGATCGACTTCAAAATATTGACGATATTTGCAATTATGGGAATCGTGAGAAATGCTCATTCTCAGCTTTCTTTTTGAACGCTGCCCCAAAAGTTGAGGTTATCGAACGCCGGACTTCTGATGTATTAAGCCCGTGTCAAAAGTCGCTGCCACCTGGAAAGAGAGATCGCATAGTGAATCAACTAATGTTCTCGTTTAATCAAACCCTACACGAAGCAAAATGGAAAGCGGAGCAATCTAGCAATACTACACAAGTCAGGTTATTCTTGGAAGAGAATGGAATGATAGGATACGTATCAGACAATGTACAAGTTGGCGATCTCATTGTTCAGTTCCGCGCTACAAGTACTGCTGTAGTCATGAGAAAGGATGGAGATCAAGGTAACATTGTCGGAAGAGTATGCGATTTCCTCGATCGCCGTTCGAAGCATGGAAAGTCACGACCTTTTGTATGCCAAAATCAAGATATCGACGAGAATGGATTTGATGTGCCACCTCAATTAATATGTTTACGCATGAAGCTTTCAGCCTTGCGAAGGTTGGCCAATGGGAATCCAATGTATAATTGAACAACAACTCTCGATATTTGAGGCATGCATTCTTGAGCCGTGAACTCGAGGTTTAGATCGAGTTGGAGCGAACAAACTTATCTCTAGATTTTAAACCTAATTTGGGAATCTCAAAGAAGTTCTTCCGTATGGCTCGAAGGGCCAAGCAATGCTTCAAATAATTTATAGAATAGACGGGCAGGCATTTTCAGTATTTTCTTTGCTGAAATCTATAGATATTGCCCCATGGACTCTGTCAAATAACGAAATCTACGGAACAGAATTTCAAATAAGGTTAACGAGAACAAACCCATTTATATGATTTTACTGCAATTTACTGCATCTTGAGATTATGCTAGAAGCCCTCGACTTCAACTTCTACGAGAACCTTCGAAGCTTTGGAGGGTTGATATCATAAACCTCTTCGGTATCCTTCGAGCCCCTTAAGCTTTTTTCGTTAAGATTTGATTAAGCTCTTGTCCCATCTCCAGACTTAACTCGCGTCACTCATGATCGATAGTACTTTTGGTTCAAGATAGACACTAATCTTGTCGCGAGTGTCGCCGTAGTCTTCTCGTCGTTGCCGCGTCTCACTGTGTATTACTCATCAATGAGACGGGTTATCTAGGCAATGTCATATAAGACATTCAAATGGAACTTCATAAAATATTGCTCTAAGTAGTAGTAGTTGGTCTATAAGGCTTCCCACAAACTGATTTTCTTTTCAACATCATGATAAAAATACGAGCAAAGAGGAAGAAGCCTTCAAGCTTGTGTGGATAGCGGACAGCAATTCTTTGACAACTAGAGCGATGTATGTCTTTGAATTTCCTCGACTTTAACAAGCCTTAAATTGACTTGGTCTGCCAAGAAATGCTCGTCGTTGGATTTCATCGCCTTCAATTTTTAGCGGATTGGACGATTTCGAATCTTCCGATGCGGATACTATCGTTATCACTGAACGAAAGCCAAAATGTATTCCGCAAGCCAAATTCCCAAACTTCAGGAAGCTACCACGTGAAGTCCACGATATGACTAGGGAATATACATTACCGAGCCCGCGCCCACGTCTGGTAACTCACGCAAGTATGTCTATCCACCAGTCTTTTCCCTTAAAAACCGACCAATAGAGAGGCTAGACAGGATAGGAGCTTGAATTCTGTCCCGGGCTATAGTAGCATATAGATTCTACATTGACGATGTAGGCTCGTGCATGATCTTTTTGGTCAAGAACTATTGGATATGAATTGGTTGGATTATAAGGTACAATACGATACCAGGTAATGATATGGATCTTAATGATACATTCACAAACAGTAATACTATGTATGTCTTCTTTGGATTTGTGATGTGGTTCGAAACTACCCTCAGTTGATGTGATATGCTATTGTCTAATGATCTTTCTAGAAAGGGGCAGATACTGCAGCCAAGGGCCCAAGGCTGAGCTCCACTATGAAATCAATACGAACCTCGGCATTAGTTGTTACCAAGTCGGAATCCAGTCAAATGGTAATTGACGATCAATGAAAAAATCAATCATGATGGAAATAGATTGTGAATCCACTTCTTGTTATTGCAATGAGAAATTGAAGCTTGAAGAAAGTTTCAGGGGTTATATCGGTAATCTGAGTGAGACATGTGAGTGGCCGTTAGAACACTTCGGCCCGCTTTTGCCCATGAACCTCGGCCAAAAGCGAGTTTCTTATCAAAGAGATATTCGGTCAGTGATTAATAAAACATGAAAAGTAAGAAGTTGTTTTCGAAAAAGAATTATATTCCGCTGCTCATATATACTCAAACCTGAGTATCTGCAATACGACACCCCGCCTCGTTCACCAGAATAGACCTCTCTCTCGCAAATTCGTTCTAATTTCAAGCACTTACGATAACAAGATGACTGATCGCCCAACGCTTGTTCCACCTCCTCCTATCAATCCCTCGAAATCTGCCATCGAGAATGTGTTGGAGCTTCGAGAGCTGAGTCAAATTGCGCCAGTAAGAACCCGATGCCCTACAATTCTGTGTAGACTTGCTCAATGGATATTTGTATCTAACCTCTCTCCACTCAGGATATCTTCACGAATACTCACCCCTTATGGCATCCACCTGGCGCACGAGGAATTTATGGAGGGGCAATTATCGCACAATGCCTTGCAGCCGCACAATGCACGGTTCCGCATAACTTCACGGTACACAGCATGCACTGCTATTTTGTCTTAGCTGGAAACTCCGATTTGCCAGTTATGTACTACGTCGAACATGTTCGCGAAGGTCGCTCGTTCGCTACTCGTACAGTACAAGCACGTCAGAAGGGAAAATGTATATTCACAACCACTATGTCATTCGTAAGGGAGAATAGTGGAGGAAAGCAAAAAGTAGAACATGCGGTTCCAATCCCCAAGAACATCAGACAACCCAATGAGGATGAAGAGTTGTTACAGATGGAAATGAGGACTGATAGTCCATTTGTTAGTCAGAGACTCGAGATTTTGAATGGGGAGACTGGGGCACCGCATGAACAGAGAACCCGACAGTGGATCAAAGCAAGGGGAAGGATCAGTGATGAAGGTGGACATCAGGCGCATTTGAATGCATTGGCTTATATGAGTGACAGTTACTTCATTGGAACTGTTGGGAGAATACATAAACTATGGAGATATGGTAGCGAAGAAAAGAAAAAGAAGGGAGAGACTGCAGGAGAAAACGACAACGACAAGTATATGAAGAAATTGAAAGAAGCAGAAGGTTTTGGTGATGACTTGGATAATAAAAAGAGGAGGCCAGAGGTTGGTATGATGGTTAGTTTAGACCATACTATATATTTTCACGAGCCAAGGAGGTTCAGAGCAGATGAGTGGATGTTTACAGAGATGTCGAGTCCATGGTCTGGAGATGGGAGAGGAGTGGTCACCCAACATATGTTTACCAAGGATGGAACGTTGATTGCTACTTGTTTTCAAGAGGTAGGGGTTTTCCTTCGCAGAATCATATTGAGTATATTGCTAACAGGTATTGTAGGGTGTTGTGAGACTTAACCAAGACGGAACAGAGAAAGCTAAAATCTAAGGGAATCTGGTGCAATGAAATGATTTTGAGAGGTCGACTGTAGGGTGTAATATATAGAATAAGGGGGAAGAGCGAGGGACGAGCATTGAGCATTGAGCATTGAGGATTGAGCATATGCAGAGTTATGTTTTGATAGACTTTTAGATTTCCTTTTCGATACCATCTCGTACATCTTGATTCTTGGGACAGCCCGAGGGCAAAGCAATATAATTTCCAAAGAGACGGAGCATTAGATATTCTGGATCTTGTCTTTGATATACTACTCCTTGTATCTTCATATGGAAACATATGGATATAATAAAGTCTTATCAAACTGCACAAATGCGCACGGCTAACAGAGAATCTCTGCGGACTTCAGGTCTTCTGCATTGACAGTGCACTGACATGTGACTGTGGAGCATCTAGCTGAGCTGTTCTTTGACAACAGGTTTCATGCAATCTATGGGACTTTGCTAGTAAGTTTAGGAAAAGAACACGACTGGTACTTTTATATTCTCACCAATGTACCTTCAGAGAACCCTTTTCTTTAACACTCTCTCATTGCTCATTTATATCATATCGTAGCCTTGCTTATTTGGCCCTTCAGCCTCGTTTACGTCATCCCGGAGAGCTCGTATTCCGTTCACCGAAATCTTGTTTGCACCAGAGTATGAACGGCATAGCCTTATTTGATGCCTAGCGATTTTATTTCGACTCCCAACTCAGACAACCTGGAAGTCTCGGTCAGCAGGGTCCAAACAATTTCAATATTAATTTATTTCAGCTGACGACGTGTTCGTGATAACAGTTAGTCAGACACATTTGAGACTTGTTTTCAAAACAAATTTTACCTGGAGAAATCACTCGATTCGCCATTTCGCAAAACGTTGCGATTGTGCGAAAGTAAACAAACCCCGAGATTCTAATTTGAATTCTTGCGCCGCGTATTCAATGCATGCCATACGGCAGAAATGCCGCCCCAAGCATCAGGTTCTCATACTGAAATGCTACCCCAAGACAACAAAGGGGGCAGTCGATGTCAAGCCAAATTCAAGTGAATTGAGTTATCTCTTGTTCTATGCGACGACACGAAGGAGTAAGGTGCAGAAGGTTGGAGAGTTTTTGGAGAAGAAGACTGCAAGTGATGTTTGGAGAGCTAGAATAGGGTTTGTTGATCGGTCTAAAGTTCAGCTATGATATATGCTGATTGGGAAAATAGGAATGTGCAAGTTACCCTTCAAATCCTGGCGGCTTTAATCGAAAAAGCACCCCGAGACTTACCTCTATATGCGCCTTACGTTCTTAAGATTTTCAATATCATACTTCGTGCACAAGATGTTACCATGGTGGAATCCTCAATACCCACTTTTCAGGTCTTCTGCGAAAATCATGACATGGCAAGTCTTTCCGCGGATCAAGAATATCTCCACCAATACGAGGAAATCGTGCGAATCTACGCGTCTTTCGCTTCGACAAGAACACAGACGAGCAACAACCCGCAGAGCGCACCGGTCGCTATTAGATGGAGGGGTCTTGGCTTACAAGCGGTCAAGAGTGTGGCATCTTCCCAAGCTTTGTCTACAGTGGCGGGAAGACAATTGGACGTCATTGTGCCCATACTGTTAGAGAACATTTGGACGGATAATGAGGATTTCATTGATATACTACAACAACGAGCTGAGACAGAAGAGCATACTGGAACGGAAAAATCATTGTTAAAGAGAAGGGCAAGTAATGCGACAGCTGGAACGGCCGATACGGAAGGAGATAATGCTACCGCTTTACCTGGAACAACTGCAGACGCAGATAAATTGGCAGAGGAGAACATTGGTGTTTTAGCTACACAATGTTTAAAACAAATCTTTGTCGTCAACAATCGGGCTCAGGTACATGGAGCTACGACAGCGGTATTGAGATTTATTGCAGATCGAGTTTCCCAGCAAGAATCTGTCATTGAGAATGGTCCAAATGAGAATTGCAAAGGATGGGCACCGCGCATTTTTGAAATGATTGCCAGATGGACTCCAGTTCAAGACCGATATGTCATTCTGGTGACGGCCATGGATAGTTTGGTGCGGACTGACCAAGTCGAGGCCACTCTTATGCAACAGCTTGTTCTTGCAACAATGGTAGACTCTTTACTCAAATCCGACATCAACCTGATAGGATTAAGTGTAATGGATGTTTTACTGGGACTGATACAGCACATATTGATAGTTCTCCAACTTGGAAATGTCGGTGGACCTCATCTTCAGCCAGATAACGGAGCCGATGAAAGAGTCGATGCTGGTGCTTTGCATGCGTCAATTGCGTCTGAGCCCGCTATGGTACCAACAGGCACTAGGAAGGATCTTCTAGCCCGATTGCAGAATTGTTTGGGAGATTTGGCCACGCACGTTTACTATGCAGATCAAATATCTGACATGGTATCAGCGATCTTATCACGTTTGAAACCTTCGACACTATCACCTATTCCCAGCACCGCTGCAGCAATTGAAGATCCAAAATCTGCCACAGAGGCTCTGTTGTCTGGCACTAATATGACCGAAGATCCAAATACTGATGGATTCTTTTCGTTTGATACAGCCAAGATCACAGCTCTGGAATCAATAAAGTTAATCCTGCTTGTGGCAAGTCACAAGACAATGACTGCGGGAAACCTGGGAAGAAATAGAGTTCCAATCAAGACTTGGGAGGGTACACAATGGTTATTGCGTGACACGGATGGACGTGTAAGACGAGCGTACGCTGATGCATTATTGACGTGGCTTGATCGGGAGGTCACAAAGGCTGATCAGCAAATCTTCGACGATAAGCCGAAGGGATTGGCGAAGAGTGTAAGAGATGAGTCATCCACCAATCTCACAAGGAGAGCAGTATCAAACGCGTCTAAAGCAGAGAAGCCCTCTAGATCGTCATCCCGGACAACTTTTTCACAGCTGCTACATCTTGCCATCTATGAGAATGCCTTGCAATTTGTGGACTACGAGAACGACATAATTCTATTACATCTTCTTCTCACAAGTCTTATCAAGCATTTGGGGGTAAATGCGATTAGAAGCGGGTTGCCCATGATGTTTCGATTACAAGAAGATATAAAATCGTTTGAACTACCAGTTCAAAAAGTCCGAATTGGAAGTCTATGTCATGGATATTTCTGGACGTTGTGTGAGAAGTTCGAAATTGAAATGTCGCCCGTTGGCAAGACAGTCCAAGATGAAATTCGTCAACGTCAAAAGGCTATGTTTTGGGCCGATAGCATTCGATTTCCTCCTGTTAAACTCCATAACATTGGCCCACAAGGGAAAGTAGCATCTCAGCAAGAACAAGCTCCTAGTTATGCCGGGGCCGACTCTCTATCAACCTTTGATGACCGATTCCAATTAGTCAAACTTATCTCTTTATCTTACGCGGCATCTCTAAATTCTCCTCCAAGCAGCCCCCCAACATCTCCTGGCAGAAGTCTAACCCATCCAATACTTAGTGTGGATGTGCCTTCATCACCACGAGATACCATCATGCCAGAAAGAATCAAGGAAGAAATGATGTCTGAATGGAATAAGGAGTCCGTGATTGCCGTTGCGCAGGAAACTAGCAAGACTGCCTCAATCAGTGGATCGCGCGCGGGTACAATGACCACTGGCCATCGTAATTTCCTTACTATCAATGGACTCGGTAATGGTAGTAACAGTGGAACAGCGTCTCCTACTGGTGCGCATAATCTGAAAAGTGGAGCAAATTCAACTTATGGAACCGCTAGCGGGATTGGTGCCATGCACAAGATAAGGAAAGGTGGCGGACATTCAAATGCGCCTGCTAGTGAATCAAGCCGCGGGTCAGTAACTAGGGTTGATCAGTTGAAGCGAGTACTTTCGGGTCAGACAGCAGCTTTACCAGCTACAAGGGCTGGTGCGCCACAGAGTGATGCAAGTAGTGAAAGCATGGTTAGTTATGACTTCTCAGCTTCAGAGATATCTATCAACACGTACAATCAGCAAATTAGTTCGGGTGTAGAACGATCTGCTTCTATGCGTTCGGCCGGACGATCGAGATCGAAATCACGAGATAGAGCAGATGTAGCACACGATGGCACAACAGTTCCCCCTGTTCCACCACTTCCATCCTCGCTTGTGGGTGAAAATGTATCCATTCATGATCAAGCGCAGAATCATTCACCTGAAGGATTTCGAACCGGCCGAAGCACAAAAAGAAGCACAAAGAGTAGAGCCGGTGGATACTCAAGCATGCCATGGGGTGAAGAAAATGGAAAGGTGGTAGATCTCCAAGACCTACTGAGTGGTATTGAGATTGGTGGGGATGAAAAAGGTAATGTTGGTATGCCTCCTTATTGAGGTATTAATTTTCAAGGTTTCTAGAGAGACAGCGTGTTTGTTATATTGAGACAAGATGATAGAGTTGCATATAATTCATAGTACAGGTCTGTATTACTATACCTTATTTTGTAAGCATGGAGTTTTGGTTGCCAACACTTGCGGAATATCTACTGCTGGGTTGACCTACAGCGATTGATTTTGGAAAAAAAAAAGAGGCAAATACGTTCTCGCAGCACATAATAATTAAATAAAGATGGATTTTCGTTATCGTTATCATAGTCACATCCTACATGCTATATGCAGGTCTTAATTGGTGCGGACAGGTGTTTGATAGTGATGATTTTGTGATTTTTGAACTGCTGAGCAGGAACGCATTCAAACTTTCATGTCTCTCATGTCTTTCACATCCATTTATAATTCACTAGTACAAACGAGAGGACAGGATCATGTATTCCAGCAGCACATCTAACTTTCCGTTTAATAATTTTCTTAGTCCTAAAATATAACTCTATATCACATGCAGAAAAGTGCACTAATGTGCACATAGTCTGAGAGGATACTTCTCAATTATCAAGATCAAAACAAGCCTATTGTTCAATAGTTTAATACTAGAATCTTTTCATTCATTTTTTATTCTGGAATGATTCATTGTGTTAGATTTCGGAGTTTTTGAACTCATATTTCAAGAGATGTTGCTAAGTGACGAGGGTTTTCCAATGTGTCCGAGAAAGTCCTCAGATCTGCACAACTATTTTTGTACTCAGCTTCACTTATGAAGCACGTCTTCAATCGACCTTTTTGGTTTTTAATCTTTCTCACAGTTGTTTGCACGTATGGTTTCGTTAAACTCATAGCAACCGCTTTTACGGTCTCGTAGGAATCAGTGAATAAAAGCTACGTTAAAGATCGGCGCTTTCATCTTTCCATCTTTCTCAATCAATTTGATCTTTCAAAGCTTATTCCTGGCCTACCTGGTGGTCACTGGCGCAATTATTGCACACTGGATGGTCATAAGGCCAAGTGCATGGTTTTTTTAAGCTTTTCGGCAACAGTTCCTGTCGTAAAAACTAACGAATATAGCATGTTTAAGTCCTTCAAACCGAGAGATGGGGTCAATTCATTCCAGTCCTATCGCCTATATATTGAATGTTCGCAGTTTTGATACGTTCCTGCTGCAATGACGCAAGTCCGTTTTTGTCAAATGGGATCTAAACCATGTATGATGTTACTGGTATTCGATATGGGAAGGACTTTCTTAGAAGTAACTTGCATTTCATTTAAGTGAGTTAATTTTAGGGCATTAGCGATTAAAGACCGATCATTGGGCAAGCTTGGAATCAAAGGCGTGGTGGGACACATTCTCGTGCCCCCCCTAAAATAAGCGAGCCAACGAGTTAGTGCTCATAACATCGTACAGGACTCATCACGTACGATTCCAAGGCGAGAATTCTAGACTTTGCTTTTGCCTAGAATCTATCGGATGGATAATCAAAGGTACACTATGCTCCGAAAGGAAGAGATGGGACGTTGTAAAGTGTAGCAGCAGAGAAAGAATATATAAACGAGGTTAATGACAGTAATGTCTTGTTATTCAACAAACAACCACTTCTTTTGAAATCAACTCGAGAGTCTTAGGATAATCAATCCATCTTAAACAGCTAAAGATCCGTTCTTATCAAAATGTCGAGTAACAATCCTACATATCAGTGAGTACAAGATCTTCTCAGAAAAATTGCTCATAACTCACGACTGATCTAGAACTCAAACCTCCAGCGAATCTGGTCAAAATGTTCAATACACTCAATACCAGCAACCGCAGGGTTACCAGCAACACTCTGAAGGATACCAACAATCCACCTACCAAGAAAAGCCATACCAGCAAGACCCGTATACCCAATCCTATTCCACACCACCTCAAACCCAACAACTCGCCTATCAAAATCCCTCTTACCAAAGTGGTCAGTACCAGCAAAGTACCCACCAGAATACTCCGAACACCTGGACTCCACAATACAATCAGCAACAAAGCTTCCAGACACAATATCAAGCCGTGCAGCCTGCACAGCTTACACAGCATTCGCTTCAAAGTCTGCCTGTGCCTGGTAGAGACAATTTGAATGTGTATTTGGGAAATGATCAGAATTTCGAGAGAGTACCGCAAGGGTTGGATACGAGACGTGAAGCCGGACTCCAAGAATGGGAGAGAGGTTGGAATGCTGCGGGAAGCAGATGAATGAGGCTAGTGCTGGGAGTTTTTCAGATTTCTTTTCAGATTTTCTGCGGGTGTACGAGAATGGTGAGAATAATTTGGGATGAGGGAATCATAATGATGATTGATGGGTTGAATAACGAGAGTTTAGTTTAATACCGAATCTCGCGCGGAGAAATAAATGTGTTGAAAGTCAATTGTGTTTATGTGCGAACTCTGGCAAACGTGGACAATATAGTTTAATTCATTTGTGTTCAAAGAATCGCTGCCCCCAAAAATCTGAATCCATTGTGGCTATACAAGCCCCCAAGTCTTGATAATCGAGATTGAACATGCTGCATGAGTACACGGCGGTATGAGGTGTCATTTGGGGGCTTCGATTACGGATCATGATATGACAGCCGAAGACAGCTAATCGATCAGTTCATTTTGTATCTCATGTGGGCGGAAATTTTCTGGGAGAAATATCTTTTAGTGGTGTTCCCTTGGGAAGTCCTCTAGCAGGACAAAAAGATTGCAGAAAGGAATGTGCAGGACTTGAAGACACAGGACTTTCTAAGCTCGGGTCAAGCTTTTGAATCATGCTAGTGTCGTGGAGTCCTTTCATGGCATTTCGAAGTACGTGATCTGGATTCAATAATATATATGTGATTTCAACCCAGGACTCTTTACGAACTCTATTTTTAGTAATTCTCACTTATGACTCTGCACATAGCTCATACTGGGCAATTCAGAGTTATCAAAAAATATCCCATGAGCATTGACTCAGTTCCGTTATCGTACTGTCGAGACTCTAGAAATCATGTTCAAGAATTACTCGGAAGGTTGTTGAATTCTCCATTATACGTATTGAAAGATGGCTTCGGGCACTTAATAACACTGGAATCTAATTATACCGTCCTCTTATCGCTTTTTTGGTGAGAATCAGGAACATGTGGAAGTTAATATGGCGGCTACTTTGCGCTGAATTCTAACGCGTTTAATTATTGACTTCGCAACCTAAGACTCAACTCATCTATTCCTGACGAAACTTAGCATAATACATCATAAATCTTACATTGATTGTATTAATATCATGTAAATGTCAATTATGGAGAGATGTAAGCTTGAACTGCAAATCAAGTAGTGTTTTTGATTTAAGTGTAGTGCTAGATAAGCTAGCTAATATAGTCAAGTTATTAAAAAAGGATTTTATTAATCCATTAGTCCCGCCCAATAAACGATAAACCAGCTTGATAGTAGAATAGAAGGAACGGAAATCCTCAATGCTCATCAGCACAAACATTCGAGGTAAAAGAGCAACTCGGCCCTCTCTCAGATCCGGATGAAAGATAAATACTCATTAAACCACGCGGGTCCTTCTTTGAAGATTGCCACCCATTGAAGACACCGGCTCTTTCGCTCCTTCATACCGACAAGTACCTTGGTGACCATTTCAGCACCCGCCCCCAACCACATGTAAATTCCTGTCAAAGGAAATTCAAAAATAAAACAGCCTGTCAAGAGATATCCTCAAAATTCAGTGTTGTTCAAAGGTCCAGGAACTGATTGTGATCGGTTTTGCTTAGGTCTGTTTGTCAATCCGCCGATTTTTCGTGGTGCTTTTGCAATTCTGCCACCGTCTCTTGGCTTCTTAGTATTGTCCGTCATTGAATTTCTTCGAGTTCTCTTTTGTCTATGGATCATAACACCATGCACATTCTCTAGATGTGCATCGCGGTTTCCTGTTCTTGTAAACGTCGTTTTGCAGTCCTCTATTGTGCAAACGATTCGATCCTCGACCTTCATCATATGCTTTTCTCTCTCATGTCGTCCTAAATTGCCTATCTTCCATGTGTCTTCTCCGCCTGGCTCATGATCACAGCCTGGGTAAGAACACTTGATGACTTTGTTGTCAGATTTTGGAGAAGAAGTATCGTGAGTGGATATCTTTGCTTCTTCTTCTTCTTTCGGCAATTGGGTCTCAGGTATGGTGGCAACATTAAAATTCTTATCAAATTCTCTACAAAATCTAGTAAGCATGAAGTCTTTTGTAAGAAGGGATGTGGAACCTACTGTATGTTTTCCGTAGACCACGAAAATGAATGATCTTTTTCGTAAGTCTCAAAGAGGTTCGGAGCATATTGATTCTCAGTGCTCGTGGCTGGAGTCAGAGTGGCAGCGCCGGTAGTCGCACACTTGTCCGCTCTGTGTATGATATTTCCCAAGTAGTCAGCTTCGTATTGCATTTGGAATTGCGGATACTGAAAATAATCGCCGGCGGATAAGTGGTTTGGAAATATTTGATCAACATCTGTGACACTTTGTGCCATAAATGAGGTTGAAGAGTCATCAACAACTCCCATCCCCCCGAAGTCGAAAAACTTTTCTTTGAAATCAAAAAGATATGAAACTTGTCTGTGCTGATCTCTGCTCAAACCACCAAGCTCAGACTGAGAGTTCACAGGGTCAAACCAGTTTAGACTATTTGGTTGGTTTGATTGCAGACCGCAACTTTGGTCTAAGTATCCTTCGTGACCAAATTCTGATAGCTGCGCAGCTTTACTGAAAAGTATATTCTCAAACCCTAACCGTTCGTCTCCTGGAAATGCACTTCTTGGGCTGATTGCAGATGTACAATCGGTTTGGGGGGCTCTGGGGGCATAACCCCAATCGCTTGGAAATGTTTCGCCGCTAACATCCGTACTGGCAGTATCTGGCGATGAAATTTGAGGCGAATCTTCGAATAGGTGACCTTTATATTGAGTGTCATCAACATCACCTCTGAAACTACTCACATTCGTTTGAATTGCAGGGCACATAGATCTGCGAAATGTGAGAGATTGGAGAGGCATGGAAATCGAAGAGTCTGGCGATAGATGCGCTGCATTTATCTGGTTTCGTTTCTCAGCGTTTGTGTGGATGATTTCAACCTCTGCAGAGTTATCAAGGCGAAGAGTGTTTGATAGACAATGGCCAGCACTTGAAAGTGAATCTTTAGATTTAACCGTAGATTCAATGTACCATGGGGTTCTAGAGCCAGGTTGATTACCATCAACGTATGGAAACTCTGTAATTAAAGTGGTCGATATTGGCCTTTGATTGTTAATAAAGATATGGCCTGCGATTGGGGTTGACTGATCATGATTCAGACTGTTTCTTGGAAGTTCTGGCACCCGGCTGCTATCTGGAAGTTCGTAAAAAGTACTCTCCCCCGAGAGTTCTGTCAGAAAAATACCCTTTACGTTCTCTTTAGTGGAATCTCGATAAGATGGTGGATTGGGCCTAGGGTACTGGATCATATTCATCTTGTGAGAACCTGCAGATTCGGTGACTTCCATCTCGTTTTGACTATTTGTAGAAATTTGAAGGGAATTTGGTATCCCATAAGTTCTTCCAAACATGGTGAATGTATTTTTCCCAATTGCTTTCTTTTTTTGTTTGGAACTTCGGCAGCACACCGGCCTACAAGCAGACCCCTCAAGCTTTTCTGTCTTGGTCCAATGAAGGCAAAGGCGATGGTGGAAGATGCGAAGGTGCATGAGCCTTTGAGTCTCGATCTTCAGAGTTTTGCTTGGTAGTGAAGACTTAATTGCTCATAAGTGTTGAGCGATTCAATTCAGAATATTTTCAATGGAGAAAGGGACTGAAGCAAAGTTAGTCTAAACGTTTAATGCTACGTCATTCAAATGTATAGGATAAGATTATACCGAAGTTATGATTTATGAGTTTTGTGTTGATCGAAGACTTGGTATGATAATGGTGTCGATGTTCAAAACCCGGGAGGTGTTGGAGACAGTGCTTTCTGTGGGTATCAGATAGGGGGCATCAGTGTTCTCAGTCAAGTAAGTGAAAGAACTGATGAGATTTTTTGAGATGGACTGAGGCTTTGATAGCTTGGGATTAGAAGGGAAATTAATATAATCCCATGTTGTGAGACTAAGTGTTCTTTGCTTTGGCGACTGTATGATACCATACGCTCTAACCACTCCCAGGACATAGCTTTATATATCAATAACTGCATATCTTCTAAATCAAGGACAACTGCTCACTGCAGCATAAGGAATGAACTGCAATATGTTGCCATGGCTTGTTGTTCATGGCCAGCTGCATAGTCCTTCGGATTGAACCTTAATTGTACGGATTGGCGGCAGGTGAACTCGTTGAAGGGTATTCGATTGGCGCGGAAAATCCAATAGATTGAGAAAGTAAAGTCCTTAGAGAATTATCAATACATATTCTCATTGCAATAGGTGGTTCATTACCTTAGTAAATGTCTGCCTTGTTTGCCTCAAAGCAAGTGAGTGAGTGTGGGAAGTTGGAGGCATGCTCAACAAGCGTGCAAGGCCAGGGGACAGTGCAAGTTCTTCTGCGGAAACGTACTCGGCGATGAACAAGTCCGAGTCCTTTCCACCAGAAGAACTAAGTCTTGTGTAACTATACAGAGAAGCCGATAGTGTGAAGAGTGTCGTAGATTTCAAACTTATCCAGTATGCAAGGTTTTCTCAGAAAGGAATGAGAAGGACTTTTTAGTCCGTATCATGGTATGAAAGACATTTCGGAAAAGCTCTAGAAAAAAGACTGACCATGCGCGGAAGTCTTGCGCGTGAAGAATAGCACAAAATTATAAAGTTGTAAGAGTCGTTCTTTTTTCAAGATCGGGAGCAGAGTCTAAATGATATACTTGATATCCATAAGCAGGCCCCCATTCCTCTCTAACCCATTGATCCTTCAGCCCCCGAGAAAGACCACATCCGTCAGAGATATGCTGCAGCTGAATGATTTTCCAGCGATCTGGCGCTGATTATGGGGGCCGTGAAAAAATTACAAGCCTGGAGATGCGGAAGATGCGGGAACTTTGGGGTCAATCTTCTGTACCAATGTATCAATGTACCAATCTGACACACACAAAGATGGGTGACATTCGCTTCAAATCAATAGATTCCGTATCTGGAGAGCTGCATCGATAAGGACTTGAGGCTTTTCGCAGGACTCAATGTATGCGATTATTGGCCACTTTAAGGAATAAGACTTCTATCTGTTAACTTCCGTCGTTATCAATCACTAAAAGATGAGTTTTTGCGAATATTGCGACTTTCGAAAAGCCACGAGCAAGTCACTGCGACGTTTCCCTCCTTCAGTTCAACCCCGCATTTTGCCGCCCTCATCGTTTCATCTGATCTTAGAAAGCGCTTAAGCACAAAATATGATCCTTGAGCTTCATTCCTTACAGCTCAAGTCAAGTAAGATTCTTTTCACGATAAGAATAATAACGGGTTGATTAGATTCATTTCATATTGTCGTTATAATGCTTCATTTATCTCTAGCGCGGGACTACCGAGTTATTGGCTCATGAAATCGAACTATTTGTAGTCGTACCAATTGCTGGAAATCTAGGACTGCTGTGTAGATAGGAACAGAAAGTTTTGATCACTGCACTTACTGTAATCAATAATCATTTTTTTTTTAAGAACAACACGGCAACGACTATTCCGTACCTCCCAAGGTTGAGAGGCTCAAAATTCGCGGGAAACATTCGGATGGTCGGGATGTGCCGCATACTCGGTATAGGGCGGCCATTGGACGAGCCATGAGTTACAGAAACCAGAAGAACTAATCGCATGTGATTAATTTTCTACTGGAATGCGATTACGGAACGACATTCTAAATTGTTGACTAGATTGACACATAATTCTTCAAATATCATTTATCGAGGTTTCTGCATGTTAGGGATGCGGCTCTTTGTTTTTTTTGGGGGGGGGGGGGGGGGGGGTTTCCCCAGCTTACAATTCATTCTAATAATAACTTAATCATAAGAGAATTGAATCCTTTGGATCTTCAATATTCCCAGAACGTTGTGACTAATCATCGTAAGCTAAGCTTTGGTCCGGTTCTATCTTGATGTGAGCTAGATGAATGAAATCGATGTGATAAAGTTGAAGTCAAAAGCGATCTTGAAGCTATTCGATGTGAAAATCGTGAGTTTGTTCAATTTAATCTACGCTTCCATGATTTCATTAAGAGTACAGGAAAATTGTCTTGGCCCATCAATTTTCCGACGTAGATCTAGCAATCGAAACATTTTCAACTCCGGGACAAATTCAGGGTGCGCATTCTCACAATATTGATTCGGGCATCAATATAAATTGGGAGTAACAGGGCAAGAGAGTCCGAGATGCTTTAGGTCTGTCTCGAAGGACTATCATGGTTCGCCATAACTATGCGAACCATAACAAGACCGCGTCATCGTGTGGCCCGACTCCTGTCTAAAGAAGAATCAAAATTGCAATTCTGTTTGTAAACGATAAAATTCTTGAGAAACATGTAACACAACACTTTTAAAACGGCACAACAACAAAACGATAATCAAATGATGTTATAAAAACAGTAAGAAATTGGTCAGCAAGAAATCAAATAAAAGCAACGAAGTCTAGAGAAATAAATTTCAAGTATCCGCTAATACCTTCCAAATATACACTTTTGAGGAAAGCTTATTTCCATCTATGGAATTGCAATCTCATTCCAAGATTTGGCTAAGTCGTCCTCATCAACACTGCAAGCAAAAGTCAGAGATTGACTTCAATATATTGCTCCTCAACGACGATGCTCACCTTGTAGGACAGGACTTGTTCAATGATTGGTTGCTGACACTGTGAAGTCGGCCTATTGAATGTATTGATTAGCGCGCCCTCATTGCAGAACAAAAGATCAGAGAATCTTGCTACCTGGAGGGGCTAGGTCAAGGATGGGTACTACTAGGTATGACTCCAAGTTATATCCCACACATCCACAATTTGCGATATGATGACCAAGTGGCTGATTGAACGAATCCGCTGGTGCAAACCCTGAAGACCTACTGGTATCGGCGTGGGAAGATGGTTGTTCATGCTTGGCTGAGTCGACGTTGGAAAGTGCAGGCCAATCATCGTTCCAATCGCCGTTCCAGTAATTATCAGGTACATATGGCTTCGGCTCAAGATTTAGTCTTTGCATCAACCTTAGATAAGATCCTTTATCCAAACGTGAATCGTATGCTCGCGCCCCAGGACCCATGGTCATAGTTCTAAGGCACCTGGACCAGGCGGAGAAAACATGACGGATCCTAGAATTACCTGGACCGCGCTGGAGGTACTCAATATCCCGAAACCAGTAGCGTGAGCGGTGACTTCGAAGAAAAGTCAGTCGCCCAGTACTTCCGTTGCGCTCATAATGCCCGTAGGGGGAGAAAATCGACGGTCCAGAGGCAGTAGTTCTCTGTGAGGTACCATGAGTCATCTAATTGGTATTCTGTTAGCCTTTACTAAGCATCAACTAGTATTGCAAAGATCTTTACTTGAACAAATGATAGCTTAGATGTTTCTAACGTATTCCCATCGAGTTCATTATGTTTTCCAATGATCACAACAGGGTGACCGTGCCCCTCTTGTTTCAAAACACAACTTCCGTGATTTTGACAAGGATGGCCATCGACATCAGACCACATACATTTTAAATCCCCAGGAAAGCTTATACTTGGAAGGAATAGTATACAGCCAACTTCGATGTCCTGTGCCGCCACATCTTGGCGAGTAGTAGTCATACTGGTGGAAATGCAGAAGAAAAACGACTCAGACGTTGGAGAAGACAATATCAAATGTAACCTCTAAGAAAATGGAATAGAAATGAAAAATAATTTTAAATCGGTTAAGATCTGCCAGAGATGCCCAACAATCGGAAATGAATATAAGGTTTCGAAGGGAAAAACTCAAGTTCTTGTGAATAAATGTGAGCTTCTTGCAGAAATAAGAAGATGGAAATAGAACCAATTTTGTCCGACTAACTCGAATATAACAAAATTTCTGAGACGGTGAACTGAGTTACATCAAAGAGTCTCAGAAATTCTTCGACATCAGATAATCTCACAAACACTTCCGTGAGACATCACGAGGTCTCTATCAACAGCTATTGGTGGAAAGACAGTAACAAAGAAAAAGCCATTCGAAATCTTAACGAGCTCTGAAGCTGAAGCATAACATAGCCTTTATAGTTGTCAATATCAATATTTGGTACTGATGTTCCAGACATTGGGCGATATCGTAGTTGAGGTCATTCCATCAAATTCCGTTTGACTTCAAACCTGTCCTCAATGTCTATCATTCGATATCGCGTAAACACTGTATTACTTCTCAAATTGAGTTCAGAAAAAACCATTTCACATGAAGCAAATAGAATTGTAGGTTCAATTCTGTTTGGGTAGCAGAGAAGGGTTTGATTTTTTTCCCTGCTGCGAGGTGTGAAGCCTGAGCTTTAATGACTTATCCACAAAAGGAAAAGGCGTGCGGTGGCGGCGGCCGCAAAGCGTTCCCGCAAAGCCACTTCCGCTTATGCATAATAAAATGCTGTGTGCATTGGTTCGCATGCACAACGAGTACAACTACAGTTATGCTCTGTGGTTATACTCGTGTACTACTGGGTCGCATACCCACAAATAGTTCCAATCCGATATAAGGGGCCTTGCAAGCTATCTTCCGAATAGATATTTATGCAAGTAATGGGTTAAGTGGTGATACTAGAGACGAAATCCAATGTTTAATCATACTATTCGAAGCCCAGGGGTAATCAATCTTACCCCTTTTCTTTGTTTCGCCTATGCAAAATCACAACATCTCGGTTTACATCTCTACTGGCACACGTATTATTTAGAATACAGTTGTAAACTTAGGGATCGCTATCCATCAAATGATGTCATTCTTTGGCTAATGAACTTCAATTTTTTCTCATCCTATACATTTTACTCTACGTAAGATCGAGAGATGCCAACGAGAGTGCCGATTTCCCACCATGTCTATCCGCCAATCATAAACTGGTGCTACAGCATATAGAAATTTAATAAAATCCCATGAAACTATATACATGGATTCCTTTAATTACGACCAGGGCACTTCTGTCTATAGACAAGTGAGAAATTACTCTTCAACTTTCAATTGGTCTTAGAACGGGCCAAAAATCATATGTAGACAGAATAGGAATGTGCCTGTCAAATTACCAATTCTCCTTGCTGGAGATTACTTTTCAGACTCAATCACTGGTACTGATCCTGCAGTCTATCCGAATCATTGATATTTTCACCGAATTGTCTAGAATAAATCAGTCAAAGAGCACGTGTGTGTGAACTAGGTAGGTTGGGGGGAGGGGGGGGGTTTGCTTGGCCCAAGGGCTAGGAGTTTGGTCGGGATTTGAAGATAGCTAGAGGAACAAGTGCAAATTTCTTAAAACATGGGAGTCTTTTGATGTCTGAAATTAATTCAAAATAATACAATCAAATTCTAAGAGCAATAACACAGTAGTAGCAATTTGTCAAGATGCAAAGAGAGTGAGGTTTCAACAACTCAAGTACTTTCGAAAAAAGCTGCTGACAATTCATCCATTAGAGAATCCAATAATCTTCAACCCTTCATTTAGTATTAGCAAAGTAATCTCACTTTCAAGTCGCACCAACTCGTACAATTCCGAATGCAAGTGAATCACTCCACCTTGTTTCTTTTGAAATTATTAGCTCAGAAATTGTGGAGAGAAAAGAAATCCAGAATGTGGTTTATATTTCCGATTTCTCCATATTTTACCACAATCATCTATCCGAAAGCCATCTGCCCGAATGCAACGGAGATATCAAGTGCATATAACTTTATTTGCGGGAAATTTTGTGAATCACAATTCCGCTCCATAAAATGAACAAACCCGTTCATATCGCGCGTCTCTGGAGTCAATAATACTTTATATATCGATCCAGAAGAGTTTTGTTACTCACGAGTACCTTTTCCCATATTTGTTTGTTGGTAATTCAAACTTGTATTTCGCAATCTCGATATTGCAGATTGACATGTTGTCGAATTCTAGGCCAAGCTCTTGAACATATTACATAATAGCATTGGGATTTTCATGCTTCTCAGCACTTCTTATAGAAAGCCCAAGAGGAACAAATGACGGCCGGAACACGGGTCATAAAGAGGCCATGATCCGTTCCCTTGGGTACAGCCGCCGAATGGAAAGACATCCGACGGGCTGGAATTTGTCCCCCGTATCACGTGTCTCGCTTACCTTGCCTCGTTGACAGTTGGGGAAGGTAACTTTATTCTGAACGTCGGCACTCATAACAAGGAGCAAAGATTAACTTTGTTATAATTAAACTTACAAAACGATACCAACCAACCTCAAATATGGTATGTGCAGCCTTGTCCTGCCATATTCGAATCCCACGTTCTCCACTTTTTATGATTGCCGCTTGGATAATTGGTCCTTACGTTTCCGAACAGTACCAAGGTACTTTGAAAATGATCAAGCACAATGAACATGACTAAAAGGTTTTCAATCCTGAGGATGCAGATTCGAAATTACAATGCAGTGCTCTCCTCTTCCTTCTCTCCCGAACTCCGGAATTTCTGAAACATAGGAAAGCCTTACAAGTATATGAAACGGGAGTCTTTTTTGTAATGACCGGGGGGTCGGCGGCTAGAAACCACCTGTCTGACCGATCCACCACGTTATCTTCCCTCAACCCTAATCTTAATTTCTTGCAATGATATATCTGTATTTGTCATATGTTAACAATTCCTTTTGCGCATTCATTCATAGCAACGTGTTGGGGTATACGTCGCTGCGCGGAAATATACTCGTTTCGTACAAACTAGTGTGTCAACACAACCATCCGATCTGACAAAGCACGTGTTGAAATTGGAACCGATGTGTTGATGATGTGAGATTTGTGATTTTGGATTGAACGGATAACGTCGAGGCTTGTTCGGAGAAGTGGGGCCAAAACTGCGGAGCAAAATAACGCTGTAATTTCAAATCACAAATCCATTGCTTTCGCTTCAAGCAAAGCGGTAGACCATTCATACATACCAACAGGTCGTTGAACTTGGCTGTCGTACGGGTAAGCATGGGGAAGTACCTGTAACGTAGTGCAGTTAATGACCATGTGGAGCCTTATTCGTCACTTCGTAAAACGGCTGTGGCGTGCTAAATTATATCGTAAATCTTCAAGCAAGGCTTCTGGCGTCGAAAGGCAGACTCTGTAGTCGGTTAGTGATTTTCGTAAATATCGTTTGACCTATGAGAATGGTATGGAGAAGTTACCACAGAGATAGAGCCTTGGAGGAAGAACTGGTTCGCAACTTAGGCCCAGTAATGGTTGGAAGTGATGACAATTATCGACATGATCTGTATAAGTACACGTTGTGGGAAATCTGTAGTAAGAGATAACATTAACAATTAGTCAAATCTAGTGGTCGAGACAAATGCTGACGTACCAAGACCAAAACACACACACACACAAATTATCAATTCAAAGCAAACCAGACAATCCGGTCAGGCTTTGCGTTACATCTTGTGCCTTCCAGATTTCATCAATAATTTCGCCGCTAAGGCTTTCATTGGCAGACAGGCAGCAACATATCGATTGTGAAAAGATTGACTACACATCATGACATCAGTTGAAAGTGAATCCTACGTCCAGAGAGACTGTGGCTTCCAGGAAAGTCGCGATCAGTATATTCGAGATACCGATCGCCGGAGCTTGAGCAATAGCCCCGACTGTATTTCAAGAACCTACACCTCACAAAGGTTTAACCCATCTTTTTATACATTATCAGAGTATAATTCGCCCACAAACGAAGTCTTCACTGATGTTTCCTCTCACATCCACGATGAGGGTCTCAATATACCAGAAGAAAGCCGTCGAAATACTACAAAAAGTCAGCACGGTGCCATTGTCGCTCAAAACAGCATTACTACCTCCTCAGAGTACAATGACTACTTGTGGCAAGGTACCTCATACCCAAGCCTTACCTGTGACTCCGAATCAATCTATAATTCACATATTGACCCAAGTCTTTGGAATTATACTACCATGAACACCGGATCAATTGCCCCACTTCCCGTTGTTACGGGAGCACAAAGTATCCTTGACGAGCACCGTTTCAAGCAGTGCTGGGAAATTCCATCACTGGAAGCAGAAAATTCTGTGCAAATTAACGAATATGCCGGAGTAGTCTTTCCATCATGCATGGTTGGCGAAGCTAGTGTATCAAGAACAGCTAGCGTCAATTCATTCCGGTCAGCCTCGTCAGGTTTTAACACAGACAGGGAAGGCATCGCACCATTCTTCGATATGATTGAGTCTATGACTATGAGGTCGCAATCCCCAGGCGAGGATTCTTATAGATCTGAGTCAACTTCTGGTTCACCTCCGCCGAGCACCGCAGAGAAATCATCAACTCGCTCAAGAAAACGGAGGCTTCAAGAGAGGAATGAACTGAATCATGGAAATCGTCGTGGAGATACCGGAAGGAGGAAGTTGGACCGATACTTTTGTACTCGATGTAATGCTTTCCCCAAAGGCTGGAAGCTACCCGAGGACTTGCGAAAACATAATCAAGGATATCATACCGAAATTGGATTTTACTGCGCCTCTGGAGTGGATGAGAACTGTGCCTATTGGAGTTCTCAGGAGTCGAGATATGTTGACCATCTGAAGGTAGAACATGCTAGTTCACGCATCTCACAGGAGATTGTCCGGAAGTATAACACTATAAACGGTATTACGCTCGATGGTAATTACATGTGCAGGATACCAGGTTGTGAGAAGGTTTATAAAAGGGCAGAGCGAGGTCGTCGAGACAAACATGAAGAAAGGAACGCCGCACACGTTTTTAACGGAGAACTTAGGAGAAGCGTTGATCCAGCCCATCTATCCTTAAACAGTTATGTGGAATGTAGAAATAATAAGACGAAAAGACATGTTGATATGGGACTGTGCGACTTTATTCATTCTGGTCCAATTAGGGAATCTGAGGGTGCCAGCCAGGGTAACGATCAATTTGAATGAGGTGATAGAAGTATCTCTCCAGTTGAAATAACGAAAAACTAGGTTATGTTCCTATGATATATAGATGATACAAGATTGTGCCAATATTCTATATCGATTTCTTTGAGATTTTATAATGGAAAAAAAAAATATTGATGACAAGAGTGAATGATTTCAAAATGATATCATATGTTTCGTTGAAAAGGAACTTATAAATAAATGTCAAAATGCGACTGCCTAAAATAGCCACTTTGTTCACTTAGTGGACTTTCTAGTCAAGGCGCTTGAACAACACCCACATGGACAGAAATGGCGGTGCAACAGACCACCGAAACAACACCATATTTTGAAACCTTTGATACTTCGATCTCGGTGTTTTTCTCCAAATGGAGCCATGTATTATCGTGCGTCTTGAGCTAGACCCAAGGACAACATTACTGTGTTACATAGTCTCTTAAATACCACCAAAGAGTAGGCTGAGAAAGTGGTTGATAAGCTTTCAAATTGCTGCCTCGAAGTATTAGATTGATAGGGTGTTCGTCAAGTTCTCGAGAAGAATACGAAGAATTTGATAATGAGCCAAATCCAGGGGAGTCCAAAGCCTCGAGTAAGATTTCCGCCAGTAGGTGCTCAGACGGTCAGAAGGCTCAAAGTAATACTTTAGCTTCTAATCGTCACAGTTCGAAGGAAAGCAACTTGAGCAACCATGGCAAACCTGACAGAGGTAACGTAGGCACTAGAGCCGCTGCTATTTCCGGCCATAGACCAGCGGAACGTACTCCAACAAATTATAAGAAAGTCGCCGAGAATCTGCCTTATACATATGAAAATGGAACAAAGCATTATAAACCTCCAGGATCGAGAAGCTCCAGAGCTGGCAAACGCACTACAACCGCTGCTCCTTTCAACTATATCAAATCAAAGCATGTTCCATCAAATTGCAAGAAAGCCGCGAGGATCAGTCCTATACATACAAGGATAAAACAGAGCATTCTAATAGTTCAGAATCGAAACGCTTCACAGCTCGCGTTGCGGAGTGCGATACGCGAACACCAACGTCAAAATCAGATCACAGATTACTCCTTCGGCTGTAGTGGAAATTGAAAATGCTCAAATCATAATTGATTTGGGATTATCTTGAATCTTATCAAAAGCATGTTTTTTTCCCATCCAGACCGAAGGGGACAATGGAGTTGTGGAAATTATCAAGAGGCGGTCAAACCCAGTCTGTTTCTTCCCCGGTGTAGAGATTGGTATTCAAATAGTATATGCTAGGTGTGCTTAGACTCGGAGCGTCTGGATTGAATGAGAAACTACATGTGAGGGTAAGGAATGACGTAGAAGATTGGTTTGGGCATTTTGGGCACATTGGGCATATTGGGTAGCAACTGAACCTTTCGCCCATCATTTCTCTTCTGGTTCTTCTAACAGTATTATGTTAAGTGCTTGTTTTTCACCCTAGCGATAGCATTTCGCTTCCATGTAAATAATCCATGGGGTCCATAGCTGACGATCCGTAATGGAATGAACAAAGATCATTGTGATGATGTAATCGTGGAAGGTATCCGCTGTTTTGTGAACTGTGAACTGTGAACTGTGAAATGGCCAAGTGATACCATATTAGCCAGACTTTGAGACGTGTGCATCTCCTTGTAGCATAGAAAAACACAGAACATTTGAACAATCATGTGGAAGCGGAAGGATTGGTGATCAAGACTGAGAATCTGAATTTCGATTCGGCACACTTTTCAATAAAAATATTGACGGCAATTGTAGACAAACACTGCCAATTGATACACAAATAAAAGTATCATGCTTAAGGGTCACTTGAACCATAGGCGAGAGCTGAACATGAAGTCAATGTCAAATCTAATATGTAAATGACAACCATAGGCTGTAGAGGCGAACATATTAGTTATAAAAACATAAGATTGGCAGCATAACGTAGAATGTCATAAGAAAGTTCGTAGTGCTTCGCGATCGCAATTGAATGCGGATTTTGGACATATTCCTACGTTATACATAATAACGCTCATGCTGACAATGCATTTCCGTGTTGTGTTTTATACACGCAATGAGCAACGCAGTACAGCCTTTTACAGACTCATAGTACCTTGTGCTATATTGCCAACTCTTCTCTATTCCACACCTCCACAAATAGTTGACCAAATATATGGTTTTGTAACATCCCCCCCCCCCATTGTACTCCTCACTCATCCCTCTTTGCCAACTCAATCCGTCTTTGTCTATTCTCCCGCGCTGCTGTTCTCGTCGGTCCCCATCTAGCTTTTACGGCTTCCAACTTCTCTCTTTCCAAATCTCTCTTCTCTGCCGATGCTTCTGTGATCATGCCAATAAATATCGACGAACAATTGAACTTCTTAGCCAATTGCAATCTGGTCCATTTTTCCGGCTCCTCCGCCCTCAACCTCCTAATCTCTGCAACATCCTTTTCACTTAGATGATGCCTCTCATACTTCAGCTGCTTTGGATTGACTGGAGGTGGTAATCGATGTGAGAGGGCGTTAAGTCGTTCTTGGGTAATTGCTAAGAGCCTTCTTCTCTTGTCGTCTTTGGGGAGGAATTTTAGAGGAGTGTGAAAAACGGACGGAGAGGAGGACGGCGGATTGAAAATAATGTGATCTTGTGGCGCGCCATTTGATGGGACAAAGTTTGGATCTGGTTTGACATTTAAACGTTGCTTAGAACGTCTGTAGGAGGATTCGTGTCGACGGGCTGTGGCGTTCAAAGACAATAAGCATTGAGGTTTTATTGAGAAGAGATTGGCGGCGGGCCGACGTAATATCCTGAGGTCCATTGTTGTATGGTTGTTGTGGTTAAAGGTAAAACTCAATAAGTCATTAGGGATTCCTGAGATTCACAAGACGAATTTGAAAATATTTGCTGACTCATCACCATCACACCCACCACCAGTGCACTATCGCAACTTACAAGCCTTGCGACAAGGCTTTTTATCCCAAATCATTTTCATTTCGAGGTTTCCAACTTTTTGATTGTCAGGCGACTTGTTTTCACGAGATTAATAAAAATGCTTAATTACGTTGGTGATCATGAATGATTGACCACCAATTTTTCAATCTACAACACCAACAAGGAACATCCAAAATCCTGCATTAAAAAGCATTGAATTCGAAATCCTTCCCCTCCTTCTGAAGGGCACACACATATTACACATATAGCAGACCTCATTCGCAATTGGAATCGCCAGAGATCACAAGCAATCACAAGCAAAAGCACCCCTCTTCTGTGACTATTGCCGCTTCCTGGGCCACCCATTCTTGAGAAGAAAGAGAGAAAGAAAGAAAGAAAGGTAGGTGAAATTATCCTATGATTGCAATTACAATTCCAATTACAATTATCATTACAACTATAATTGTCCAGATTTTCATGCCTTTGAATGTGCTTATTCTACATTGTCTATTGTTCATTGTTCGACTGTTATGATCTTATATACTCGTCGTATAGGAATCCATACTACTTCTTCTTAACAGATTGATCTTGGATTTGATATCGTGAATCTTCTTTGTTATTATCATTTCAAGTTTTCTTCTCACTTTGGCAAATCTGATTTTCTTCGTCCGGAAGCAAGCTGATAATTCCCAAAGATAAACTGCACGCGTAAGTCTGCGACCCTCCGAAGTATTGGTTTGATTAAGGCGCATACGCCAACATCCAGTATGATGCGATTAAGTTTTCACAGCGCATATCTATTTGATCGTTTGTTCATGTTCATCTAACATTTCGCAAACAGTAAACCAGAGATCCGACCCAACTTACTTCCTCGATATCCTAAAAACAAATCCGACATCTTTCTATCAATCGTCATCATGAGCGCATCGGAATCTAGCACTTTACATGCGAACACGCCCGTCCCCACAGGCCAACAATCTATAACCACGTCAAAGGCCCCTCTACTAGGTGAGGGATTCAAAGGACCAACGAACCAAACATTGTCAAAACCCAGTGGAAACAGTGAGGTCGATGTGGATGCGAGTGATTCTGCGAGCGGAACCGCAAAGTCGGGAAAGCGAAGATTGTTTGGCTTTGGAAAAAAGAAGACCGAGGAAAAGGTAAAGGGCAAAAAGAAGGATGATGGAACACTTGCTGGCAATGCACCATTGACCCGCCCTCTTCAACAGGCGCAGATGACAAACTCCCCTCCACGATCAAGCTATCCATACCAACACCCCTCATCACCACCAAGTCGAAAATTGTTCTCGTCTTCTCCACGTGTAGTGTCACCTGCAGGTTCGCAAATCTTCGAGCGTGATGTGCAAGAAAGTGCTATTCAGCCAAATTCTCCCGCAATTCCGTCGCATATACAGACAGAGAATTATATTCCACCAGTCCTAGATGCATCGTCGCAAGCTATTACCAACAATGACATTGATCCGGATACAGTGGAAATCGTTATGCACTCTTCTCATCAGCCCGCAGTGATGTCAATGAGTGGTATTAGTAGTAGCGAACCCGGCGCGTCAATGTGGACAGACGAATTGGCGGCCCACCCCGACAAGGACGATGCGGCATCCAACTACGGTGCTCTTGATAGTACCGACATTCGAAGATTAAGCTTCATCTCATTTGCAGATGTAGTGCAATCAGAGCACGCAGAACATGCTGGCAATAGAGACTCAATCTATATTGCGGGACTCAGTGCGTTGTCATCACCAGGTATATCACCAGGTGTGAATCGTTCACCTTCGCCTGTGCGATCACCAGTATCGTCGTTTGGATTCGGAACATCACCCCCGACTAGTAAATCAACTTCTGTGAAAGGTGTTGAGCTTTCGCCAGTTCGGAAACAAACTGGTCTCGCCAGTCCGACTTCATTTCACTCGCCTACAAATGGCGGCGAATTAACCATAGAGACAATGTCACAGGCTGTGAAGAAGACCGGGAGCGGCGATCTTAGTGGCGGCCTTCGCAGTTTACCTTTAAGCCCAGTAAGCTCTAATGGCCCGGATACGCCGTTCAGATAAGCCAGTCATTGGACCAGAGGATGAATTGATGTGTAGGATGATGTTTACTGCTCAGTTACTGCTGTATATCGGGCGAGTTTTATAGGGTTGGAACAATTGCAGTTTGGGACAGGGGAAAGGGATATGGATTGTTGTGTATATGAGATACTTGATTGAGCGAACAGTAAATGGCGTTCCGGATTAGGATTTGTCTTAGTCTTTTATTCATTTATTTATTTACTTATTTATTTACTCGACCTTGGGATGGATTCTTTTTACGACTGGCGTGGAGCAATTTAAATTCTTAGTCGCACTTACAAGCTGGTTGATGGTATGATGTGCCATTATAGTTGTCCGTGTGTTTCATTTCACGTATTAAACTAAGGCTCCTCACTCTAAGAGAAGGGGGTCGAGGTAATTAATACCTCTTGTGATGAGTCGTTCACTTAGCTAAGATAATATGTCTGATACCATAAGGGATGGATTCTGTCGTATGAATACCTAGGTAGTACCGATATCTCATCCATACCAGATGCTATCTATCTCATGTGTCTATATGTCTCAAACCGGATGAGCAGCGACTTTGGATGTTGAAACAAAACTACAGCTACGTATGCGTGCTAGGTATTGATTAAGATTTCATGTACGATGTACACAGTACCAAAAACTTTCACAATTAGCCGCGATAATACCAACCGTTGCAATCTTGGAGATATCTACGATCTGATTGGTACCAGCTATCACAAGTACCCTGTTTTACCTCGTTTCCAGAAGTTCCCCAATTATATATCCATCGTACATTTCATTATCATTCCTTTCCTCACTACCGGATATTAAACAAGGATTCTCTGGATTGTGCTCCGGTACAACCGAAAAAGCACAACTCACTCATACTTATCAAAACGCTTCATCGTAACATCGTTAAAATCTCATAGCTACGTACAGACTTCGTATATGTCCCTACTCGTAGTACTTTACAATCAAAATACAACACGTACCTTTTTCATCATCACCTTCCCCCCCAATTCTTTTCTCTTTTCCGTTCACTTCACTTGTAGCCCACAATCTACTTCATCCCCTGAATTCTCCATAGATATCGCCTCCCCAGTCAATTGTCTCCCAACCTGAATCTCTATATAAAAAGCGACAAGCAATTACATTTCTCTTCTCCTCCACTCAAGGCTTCGGGCCTTATTTGTTCCCTTTTCCTTACTACATTGAGCCTGGTCCTTGACCTGAATATTTCACCCCCCAGCAGCCCAGCTCTACTAGTAAACTATCAACCCTTGAAAGCTCCGGCCTCTATACTCCAAAGGGAAAAACTCGACCCGCTAAAGTATATTCGACGGAATCTTGGTTAAACTTGTTATATATGGTATATGGCTAGTGATGATGAAGAACTCTCAAATCTCGCAATCGGTATTGGGAAACCACAAGGCACATTTGAAGCGGACTCAATTCTATCGGTAAAAGCAAAAGAAAAGCTTTGTCATTCAATCAAAAGATCTACGCTATTTGCGCGGTACAAAGACTGGCAGAAGCTTCACAATCAATTGCGCACATCTTAGACTTCCCCACGTACGCCACAGCTTGTATCGAAGATCTTCAATCCAGATTGTTCAGTACGAACCCATGCTATCTTCGACAACTCTGTTTGCATGCTTCCGCACATATCAAGACTCGAATACGCGAGCCCGTCAAATTCTCTAACATCACCGGGGCCGCCATCTTTTTGAGGTTTGGATGGTTAGGCATGGTGTTCTAAACTTCCATAGGAAGGAATCGCGGGATGAGCCTATTGTCACCAGGTATGGATACCAGAGATTATAATGGGACGTCTGGAAGGGAAAACACTGTGCGGGACTGGGGAGAAAATGCGGCGGAGACGTTGGCACGAAGATTCTCTCCGAGTGAGCCACGACGATCGCGGGGTCCTGGCCTAGATACAACTATTCGCACAGTTACACCCGAGCCTGTCGAGGTAACAGACGACAATTTAAGCATACTGGAGACACCACCTAGACTCTTTCCATCTGTGCAAACTTCGCCGCGATCAATACCTGGTGGGGAAAAGCCTAGGGAGCGCCGTCAAGGCCTTGTTTTCCATGATTCATATAGCAGTGACTCTATTGACAAGCCTCCTCAGAGTACCATGAGTCTTCGATCTCGCCCTCGAACATATACCGTAGATGCTACCACACGAAAAAGATCAGGATCGGGAGGGGCTCCTAGGAACAGGCAGCGCATTGGTTCAATACATTCCACAAACTCATCATCTTTCCATGATATCGAGCCACGACCTGATACTAATACTGCCATCGGATATCCGTCTACTTCTAATAGAAACACGTTGACTAAATCGAACTCTCTTAAAAAGGAGAAGGGGTCGGGTAGACGACCAGTTAGAAAGCATTCACGGCCGACTTCGCCATTTCAAGCATTTGTAGATATACCTGCCATCGATTCTCTCCCAGATCCTGTGCCTACTGGGAATGCTAAGAAAATATTGTGTCTTATGAAAAGTTTACGCGGTCGTATGAGGGGTGAAGTCGAATATCAGACAGTAGACCGCGGGCAATGGTATCGAGGTGTTTGCTATATTGACAACGTGAAAGGCTCTTTGATGTATGAGGACGACGATAAAGGACCCTTTCACATTGCTGTAGCAACCGACCTACGGGGATGTAGGGTCAAACCGATCATATACTCATTGGAACGACAAGTAAGGTGTCTGGAGATATTAAATCCAAGTCTCGGCTTAGACCTTCGTCTTTTACCAACGGACCCTGCTGAATTTGATACATGGTTAGCAGCGATACTACCATGGCAACAGATCAGGCTAGCGTCATCTTTGACAAGTCCGCTGAAATCTCCAATAGGACATCACGATGACAGACGCCCAGCAGTGGATCGACGAGGTTCCGCGTATAGTAATAAAGACTCAAATATTATCAAAGTAGCCAAGCTCCTTTTGTGGGACAAAGGGCCACCCCTATCCCCTGAGTCTATTATCACTCGTCGTCCGACGCGACATCTGCGCAACTCTGGACAACAGTGGCGTAGGATATCCTGTATACTTCAGGACAATGGCGATCTTAAGGTTTTGACTGAGAATGATGCTTTATTACTTTCAGTCGTTCAGCTCCCACAACTATCTAGAAGCGCAATACAAAAGCTTGACAAGTCAGTACTGGGAGAAGAATATTGTATTGCAATATTTCCACAGTACACTTCTACATCCACAGACTTGTCCATATTTAGACCTATCTACCTAGCATTAGAGTCACGATTGGTATTCGAAGTGTGGCTATGTCTTTTGAGGGCTTTCACAATTCCAGAAATATATGGTCACGACACCCCACAAACGGAAGCTCATGACGAAGGTGAGGAATCGCCCGAGGGATATCCTTCTTCAACTAACGATATGTTCCGAATTGAGAAGTCTCTCAACATGCGAATCGTTGAAGCTAAATTTCGGAAATCTGGCATAAAGGCAGAGTTACCCCAGTATGGCAGGCACTCGGTAAGGCCAGAGCCAGATGGGATTCTCGGTGACTACTTTGCAGAGGTCATGCTTGATGGTGAGGTTCGCGCCCGTACAATAACAAAACTGGAGACTAGAAATCCATTTTGGCGAGAAGAGTGCGAATTCACGGATCTACCTCCTTATTTACCAAAACTATCGATAGTTTTGAAACGTATGGAAATGTCACAACTAACCGTACAAGGATTCTTGTCAAGTTCAAGCGTTCAGATGGCGGACCAACAAGTGGAAACTGTTTGTGGAGTAGTTGAAATATCTGTTGATAAACTCGAGCGGGGCAAGGATAATGAGGCATGGTGGCCAATTCTGGATCAAAATCAAGAGCAGGTTGGGGAGATGCTAATGAAAGTTCGACATGATGAAGTTGTTGTACTTCTTGCCAAAGATTATCAACCAATCTCTGAGCTTTTACATAATTTCAACAATGGGTTGACACTTCAGATATCTCAAGTCATACCCAATAACCTCAGACAACTATCTGAAACACTGATAAATATATTTCAAGTATCTGGAAATGGATCAGAATGGCTAAAAGCCTTAGTTGAAGACGAAATCGATGGCATTGGAAAAGAAGCACCAACAAAACGACTTAGATACAGCAGGAGGATTGGCTCAAATGAGGTTTCCTTCACGTCTCTTGAACGGGAACAATCGGTTCGAGACATGGGGAAAAGTCTCAATACTGAAGCGAATCTTTTGTTCCGAGGAAACTCCTTACTGACCCAATCTCTTGATTTTCACATGAGACGAGTTGGCAAGGAATATCTCTCTGAAATCTTGGGAGATCAAATCCGGACCATCAACAACATTAACCCTGATTGCGAAGTTGATCCATCTAGAATTGATAACGATGGCGCATTCGAGAAGAATTGGGTCTCGTTGATTGCCTTAACTACTGACGTCTGGAGATCAATAGCAGATTCTGCAACTCGATGTCCGCCTGAATTACGACAGGTCTTCAAGTATATTCGTGCGGTTGCTGAAGATAGATACGGTGATTTTCTCCGTACTGTTGCATATACTAGTGTCTCTGGGTTCATATTTTTAAGATTTTTCTGCCCAGCAATTCTTAATCCGAAATTGTTTGGACTACTCCCAGATCATCCCCAACCGAAAGCTCAGCGAACATTCACTTTGATAGCAAAAAGCTTACAAGCCTTGGCAAACCTATCAAGCTTTGGTCAAAAAGAGTCATGGATGGAACCGATGAACAAATTTCTTTATCAGCATCGTCAAGGTGTGAAGGATTTTCTCGATTCTATTTGTGCTATAGCCCCGGATCGTACAACATTTGCAGTTCCTGCGTCCTATTCCACACCCATTACTATTCTCGCAAGACTACCTCCCACTTCTAGAGAAGGATTTCCTTCTCTGCCGTATTTGATTGATCATGCAAGAAGTTTTGCCGATTTGGTCAAATTATGGCTAGAAGGGACCTCGCATTCCATCACTCAATACTTTGAAGGCGATCTTGCTGAGTTCAACGATTTATGTATAGCTCTCAAGAAGCGCACCGATGAATGTATACTCAAAGCTGAAGAGTACGGTGATCGTGTTGCCGATCAGGTTTCTCTTCAGTTCGAAGATATAGTCGAAGGTCTTCAATCTACACATTTCCAGGAGTCCCCTCCAATTCACCCACTTCCTCTAACACAATCACATATCCAACCAGAATTGGAACAACAACACTCTATTCTCACACCTTCTTGGCAGGATTATTCAATGAGTAACAGCAATGCCACAAGTATAAATAATACGAGCCAAACACATCTTCGTGCTCCCGGTTCTGCAGGCAGTGGAAGTGAAAAAATAGGTACGATCTCTATCTTGAGTAGTAAAGATAAAGAAAAGAAAGAGAAACAAAATTTCTGGGAGGCAACTTTTGGGAAAGACTCAAAATATCAGAGACCTTATGCACCACCCTTAGATCACAGTGCACAAAATTTGAGTATGCAAGCCTCTAGTCCCCCCGGGGGAAAGGGCCCAGCGGGGCCTGGACTTAATAGACAGGAAAAACAAAGTAGGAGTTTTCTGGGTGGATTGAGGAGGAAGGGAAAACATGAACCGAAGAGTCAGGGGAGTGGAAGTAGTAATGATGGGGGTTTCATAATGGCACCTGCAACGGGGATGGGGATGGGTATTCCGGAGGGCATGAGTATTGATACTGGAAATGGAAGAGGCGCGAGGGGAGAAGGCTTCAGAGAAGAAATTGTGTCGCCTACGATGGGGAGTTGGGGACATATGCAGAGAGAAGGAAGGGGTGATGGGGGTATGTTTTAGTATGGAAGGAGGAGGGCAGAGTCAACAACGAGAGGGAGAAAGATCGGAAGGATGAGGAAAGTGTTGAGAAGAAAGGGGGGAGTGCCTTCGACTTGTGAAATTCTATATTGAGCATCTATATTATTTTTGCTATCAATATTCTTATGTCAACCAAACATCTATTATATAGTTATGAATGTCTATATTCATATTCATGCTACACTTTCTATGTCCGTATCTACTCTACCAATGTGCCTCTGTTTACAAGTATACCATTTCTTTTTATGTTGGTAGTTCTGTTTGTATCCTTAAAAGTATCTCTTTTTCTTTTTTTAGTCGTCGAAAAACTCTACAAGCCTTCTATGCATTGGGTTAACGCTAGGAAATTGACATTTATTGTTGTTGCGATAATATACTATTATACTGGCGTACTGGAATACAGGCATCTGTTTCTGTTTCTGTATCGTAAAATGAATTGATATGATACGATACGTTTTTGTGAACTCCCAGACTAGCCCAGTCCCAGTCCCAATCTAAATTCAAATACTAACTCCAACGCCAACTCCAACGCGAACTCTGGTTAAGATGCCACTATCATCATCATCATCCTATTCTTCTAAAACTCCCGCGCTGCGTATCTCTTTGACAGTAAGATGGCTTTGTTTTTTCTGGTAATTTGGAGATTCAAAATTTTGGAAAAAGAGGGTTCGAAATAACCTTATATCCTAGTTTGCAAATGAAGATGATTCGTAGAGAAGGAAAGAGAAGGGAGAGAGGCGGGAAGTGGGAAGTGGGAAAGAAGATAGAAATAAGAAGAGAGATGAGGCTTGAGGATATGGATGAGAATGATTCAAGAGAGGGGCGCGTAAGAAAGAGGAGAGAGAAAGAGAGAGAAAGGTGAAGGAAGCAATATTGTTATTCTGCCCAAAATCGACGCAACAATCTGATAGCTTTTTTTTTTTTTGCTCCTTGTTAAAGATAGGACCTTGAAGTAAAAATCCTGGATTCAAATGAACAAATATTAATAGAAGCGAAAATGAAAAGATAAATAAATGTGTATTGTATAGAAAGAAATAAGAAAATAATGAATCAAGTAACACGAAAAGTAATGCTGACACCAAATTCCAATCAACCAGCCGTCTGTCTACCTTTAAACGCCACCCAGTTTGATTCGCACCCCAACTCCAACATCTAGCACTGGTAGATGAATATGTCTTGTTTTCAAAGAGTTACTGCTCTTTTCTCATCAAACATTAAACTCATCAAATCATAACGCTTCAGCATTTCCCCCAAAAGGAAATCCGGACTTCCTAATAAGCATCTTCGTACTCAGACTTGAACCTCCCATTCTCCTGCCATTCCCCATACTCATAGCTAATCTCCTCGCTCGGCACGCAAATCGGACAGGGCACCGAGTGTTCCTCTCCAAACCCCACATCCGAGATCCACCTGCTCCCATTACAACCTGTGCACTGGGCCGCATACATCATATCCATTGTCTCATCCGAGTAATGCGCTCTATCTCTGTTCCCGCCTCGTTTCTTCTGCTCCCTTGCTTCGATCCTCTCTTTCGCGCATTCCTCGTTGCAAGTGACGCATTTATATCCATTCGTATCCACATAAACTCTCCGGAGACACTTTCTACATCTCCACCATCTCGGATCAATCTGACGTTCTTCGAGCCACGCTTGTTGAAGAGCTTCTACTTTCTTGGGATCTTTGGTATTCTTGGGTTGTTTAGCGGTCCCAATATCTTCTTTGTGGAAATCTTTGAGATGGTCTCTATAGTGGTCTTTTCGGGTAAAGGGACCTTTGGATCGGGTACAGGGTTTGTAGTCGCAGGGAAAACTACCCTTCTGATCGGCATCCGCGTGCACATGTCTGTAATGTCGTTCTAGATCCGCTGGTCTTCGGAATTGCTTGCCTGGACAGCCGATTGGGAATTGACAAGGATAGACGCCTTTTTCAGGATGACTTTTTATGTGTGAGTATCCGTTAGAAATCTTTGAGTGTGGATCGACATACCTAGGTGGGTCAAGAAAGACTTGCTGGGGTGTATCCTGATGGATTGTGTATCCTGGAAGTAGTTCTAGATATGGCTCTTTTCCCTTTGGTACAATCAGCTTGTAGAGTCTGAAGAGTTCGGTCTCGGGAGACCAGCCGAGACTAGTTGGCGTTGCTTTGAGAGAATGGCTTTCATTTGATAGGCTCCTCTCCATGCTGTATGATGCCGTGGTGTAGTTGTTGTATCCTTGATCATATCCATCGTCATAGTATTGTGGTAAGTGAGAGGGGTTCAAATCGAAAGACATGGATGAAGTGCTGGGAGCCGGAGAGTAGAACTCTCTATAAGATCTAGATTGGGTACTGATTGAGCCTTGATCCGAATAATCTCGATTCATGAGAACCGAAGAGTACAAGTCTCCAGATGATCCGGATTGAGTGCTGGTCGAGCTTTGGTCAGAACGGATTCGATTCATTCGAAACCCTCCCATTGATGGTGCTGTAGTCGGATTAGGCAGGAGTGTACTTTGATCAAGGTATTGCCTTGTCCTCAAGCTTTTATTAAACGAATTGGAATACATGATAGATAGCAGCCTTGCTCTGGAAATGGTTCTGTTTACCCTTTTCCATGGTATTAGTCTAAACCTCACTTGAAAGGTATCATCTTCTGTTTAGAATACACTTTAAACAGGTCATATGAATGGAAGATCGACAGTATAAACAAATTTCACTTACCAGGTATTGATATATTTAAGGAGAGTTGACGAAGGAAATATTGATATAAATAAGAAATTTTTAGGAAGAAGGAGAGTGATGCTTAGATATTGATATGACGATCTCGATGTTTCTAATTTATTCTTGACATGATATTGCTGCTTAATATACGTGGGAGCTCGTGAGGCTTCTCAATGCCCAACACTTAAAATCACCTCCTCATATTCCATCAAGTCCTGAAGTACTCACATGCATCGCCTATGACCTGTGCAATTAATCGGAGGTTAATGTCAACATAGCTTATTATTTACCAATAAGGTCTCGTAGCCTTGTGATACCTATAGTGAAAGGTTGCCCCGGAAGACTTTGAATGGTTCCGGATGCTTCGTTGATTCCATTCATTTGCATAGAAAGGTAATAGAAAGCCCCTCGCACTTATTTGGCGGGACCTAACTTGATGAACTCACCGAGAACCGAAATTGGAGAAATTTTGACTCGTTAATCAAACATGTCAGCAATTTTTTGGCCTGTGTAATGTCGAAATTGATGCTAGGATTCCGGCTACCTTCGAGCCTTATCGTCGAATGGCACAGCGGGCGAACGTTCGACAAAAAGAAGCATTTGCTTTTGGGCAACTTAAGCCTCAATGAGGCGAACGATAATGATCCTAGGATTGTGATCCGGCTAGCCGAAAAGGCAACTGAAGAGGTGCTGTGTCTGTCGGCAATCATTGATGCCCTACATGCGCAGCAAGGCACAAAATAATAGAATGCTGACAGGAATCGCTCAAAATGGGGCATTTGGCTTAGTAGATTGAAAACTTTATGGTATCATAATTGCTGGTTGCTGATTGACCATATTGGCGACGGGGCGCAGTAAGAACGAATTTTGAAGTGTCGTGAAATCGTCGCAATAGAAGGAAATCTATTTGCAACCCTGATCTGGGCAACTTGTTCCTATATCATTGCTCCAATGCTGACCGCTATTCTCAGTACAATGCATCTTCAAGAGCAGGGAATTCGTGTTCACTCTCCTATGGACCATTGCGATTTGGAAACCTCCTTGGTAATGGAAACGTACCATTAGGCAGCAAGACGCGAAAAGAGCTGGAATAACCGACCGCCTTCTTTTGCCTTCTTTTGCCTTTATTTGTTGCACCGTCTCATATGCTTGTGTTGACGATAACTGGCAGACGCCGATGTAACGCTTGGCTGTGTCTTTCTTAACAGCCACATTCACATTCAGTGAACTCATAATCGCATGTGAAGAAAAGGCTGCATCACGTCCTCAGAGAAGAAGCGTAGAAGCACGAGCACTTCTGTCAAGGATCTGGATCCATTTACAAGCCCCATGCTCACGAGATGTGCCATGTCTGAATATAAGACAACAACTTGAACCTGCTTCTCATTAGTGTTCCTCCTGTGAAGCAATCAAGATGAAGAGACATACACTGAGCAGAAGTCGTTGTCAGAAAGAAAATTAGAAAATACCTAGAGGACTGTAGTCTCGGCATTCAATCAATCTTGTGCCTGACACTTATGGTTTGCCATTCACGGTCGCATTTTCGAGGTCGTATATCATGCACTGTCGGTTGGCTCAGCGAACACACTTTGGGGTCCAAAACTTGTGCGCAGTCGTTGGTCGTACTTGGGTGGAGACGAGGCAAAAAGGAATATGCAAGGACATCATTATTTCTTAAAATTTTGAAATCTGGGGAGAGCTTACGTCCTCTTATAATATCTGGAAATTGGGTATCAAACAATAGAAAACGATGATGCCCAAAGTTGTTGTCAGACTCGTACATGATATCTGCAGGCCATTTCATTGCGACCTATGGAGACAGACCAACCGTTTGGGACGAATTTTTCGACAAAAAGACGAGAATCTGGATTAAAGTCTAGATTGCTCTCGTTAGGGTTACTATTGTCACATACGAATAAATACCCAATCAAACCACAGTTCACGATAAGCCCTGAATGAGATCAATGTTTTGAATTGCCAATCACACTCAAGTATAACTTAGTATGAAGACTGATACCTCAAGACCAAGGCAAGTGAACAATTGAAATCTTCGGATACTTTTAAACTCTCCAATTCTGTTTGCCTTGGAGAATACAATTCATCAATTGGCATAAGTTTTAGTCTCATCATAGATGCCCCTAGCCGTTCATAGAACACATAAGTACCTATGTGATCAGTGAGCCAGTAGAGAAGGGCGAAGTTTGGCATATATCACAACAAGCAAACATTTTATTTTCTGGGGAACATTGCAAGGTAAGTTAAGAAACTTCATCTGAATCGAGCCAGATGAGCAAGAGTATTTGCTATTAAGACAACTAAGGTCATTTCCCCAAGCCAGATACTGGTTGGGCAATTTCCACCGCGCCAACCTATCCTCAAATCAAAAGATACCATAGGCGTCAGTGCATTATTCATACATCGTCCTCTAGGAATTTGTAGATAAATTTGAAGTCTGCTTTTCTTCGGTTCATCCTAGAGACAGTTGATTAGTTGATGTTGATGAAAAGAATAAATATGGTGAAACTTACCATGTGCTCTCATAATCAAAGAAACGATAGGTTCCTTGCTCATACAGCTCGGTGATTTCCTTTGGCTCTTCATGTCGTTGAAACCAAGTTTGATATTGCTTATGAAATCGCCAACTTTGCTCTTTTAGTGATCTAGCTGCAAGATATTGTTGATATGTGGCTTGCTTGTAGTAGAAGACATAGAACAAAGTTTCTCCATCTATACGGTTATATAACCTAGGGTCATCTAGCACCGACGGAACGTCTTGGGGGTAATATGATGGCGTATTAAAAGGAGTTTCTGGTTTGTAGCTGCGAGGAGGCGAAACATCTGACATGCCAGGACCACTAGCCTGGGATGATGCCAACATTCTCTGCGATGCTGTGGATAAAACATCTGGGGCACTCTTTTGAATTACCTCAAAAGATTGAAGCATGTCCTGGAAACCTGAAGGCAGATGATATACAGATTCTGTGTTCTCTGGCGTGCTTGACTTAAGCCCATCCGAGACACCATTTGATTGTGGTGGAACAGCTTGCATAGGACTGTTAGCATTGGAATTGCATGGGATAGCAATAGACAAACCTTTCTTGCCTTCTGCTGTCTTGGATAAGGCTGGTTGCTTCCCTGACGAATTTGAGGAAAGATTTGGTCTCGTACTCTCTGTCTTTTCAACAGGATGAGACACACTTGCTCCACTAGGTGCAGCACTTGATTGACTCAAAGCTGGAGATTTAGTTTGGGCACTTGATGGGGTATCCATAGTTGGAACACTGGACCGTGTCACGGGTGTCTGATTGACACTTGCGGTTTGTGAATGTATAGTTGTTGGAGATGCTGTTACACTTGGTCTCCGTCCAGCACTTCCAGATAAAGGTGGGTGACCGACTGATGTTGTGGGAGCCGGTATAGTTTCGGGTGGAGGGGGCAAAGGAGCAAGACCGTTCTTATCACTAGCAGCCGCCGCCGCCGCCGCCGAAGCATATTTCAACGTCTCCCCAGGGGCACGTGTGGGTACCGCAGCTGGTTTCATAAGGTTACTTGAGCTTCCATTTGTTGACAGAGTCGATAGAGGGGTATGTAAAGTGGCCAAGGAAGGGAGAGGGCTTTTTAATTGCGTAGAAGGTCTTCGTGCAGCAGCAAGAGGCGGTTCTGAACCTGATTTCGATTTCCCAGATAAACTATTGGATCGTAGCTCTGTATCTGGTCCATCCTCCTGTATCGATTGTGTGTCTTGTGATGACACCCGATCATTATCATTATTCATGCCGTAATTATCTTCTTCCTCATCAAGGTTGAGATCATCATACATTTCTTCGTCCTCCATGAAGTCATCGTTCATGTTGTCGGTCACATAGTATTTGATGGACTCTTCAAGATCTTTAACTTGCTCAACATCGACCGTACCATTTTCCAGGCAGCGTTTGATGAGCTCCAACTTATTTTGATGAAATTTGTGCCGTTCCGTTGAGTTGTCCAGCTCTGCTATTCTATCGGCCTTGGCATTTTGAGTTTTCCCCTTCTTCATTGTTGCTGATATTGATTCCCGTTCGGCTTCCATTGTCTCGATCTGGCGCTCTAGCTCTTCTACCATGCTGCCCAAGAATTCCCCAGTTTCCATTTTTGCGCGCTCCTTTGGATCCAGCTTCGCAGCCGCCGACAGCCCTTCTTTCGAATATGCCTTTGTCTTCATAGCTTTCTCTACTGCCTTGAACTTCTCCATTTGCTACAACAGTTTAGCTCACTCCACAGTTAAGTAAAATATATGCCCTACCGTTTCAATCAATTTCCGATGATCTAACAGAGGACCCTTGTCCTTTATGTCATTACTTGCAGCCCATGTCTTGATTTGATCACGAAGCCTCTGCAATTTTTTGATCTCACGTTTGAGGTTGTCCTCCAACTTCTCCTTCTGCGCAGCATTTGTGCATTGTTCTATCTTGTCGTAGATTGATTCGAATTCTGCCACGCCTTCAGTGACTTTCTTGAAGCACTTGTCGACTTCTTGCTGAAGTTTTCGTGCCGCCATCGTGTAATTGTGAGGGGTACGGAGAAATGTATCGATGGGTTGGTGTTTGGTGATTGCTGTTGTGTACAAGGGGCTAGCTTTGTTTGACAAATATCAGACCCCATGCGTGGTGTAGATGTCTAGCTTGAGCCTTTTGAGTGAAAAGGTGGTAATACAAGGAATCTACAAATTACCTTGCTACCAAGTAATTGAGTGGTCTTTGTGTGAATGTGTAGTGGTGAAAGATTGAGAAGTTGTTGCTGAATTTTGGATTGGATTTCACGTTGCGACTATATTGCTTGGGTGAGATTGCCGGAAGAGAGCCTCGCTTGCACCTTACCTGCAGCCTTAGAAGAACGTGGGGGAAATGCTTATGGGCAAGGCAAGGTTTACAGAAAGAATGCCATGGCCAGGCACAGAATTAATATATGTTACAGTGTGGGTTTGAATTCTGAATTCTGAAATTTGAATTGATATTTTCACTTATGATTCAATAAGCTTATGATTCTTTAGACCATCAAAACTTTATATCTTATGTTGTTGCGATTAATAAACGTTATTCATCATGGATGAAATAAATGCTCAAGTGGGGATTGCATCATACGGTCCCGAAGTAGGTCATCATAGTCACACAGAGTCTTATTCCTACCTATCGATACCGTGGACTTGACATTGAGACTATCGGGAATCCTCAGCGTCCCACTTCATTGTATAAGTCATTCATAGGTAGAAACCGATCTTGCTTTTAGTCAGGAGATCCATAAGACGGATTCAATCCCAGTCATTTGCCTACGCAACTACTGGTAAACATGAAGGGTATCACTTCCAATTTTACCCCTCGTTCGTCTTTTGCTCTCTAGTCTTGATACTTACTGGCTTCTGCTTAGCTATACTTCAACGTGTGCTGTCTGCTTCTGTAACGGTAGACAAGCAGCTGATATCATCAATTGGGAAAGGCATATTAGTATTTGCTGCTGTGGCTCCTGGTGACACAGAGAAAGATGCAGAATCACTAGCAGCAAAGGTCTTGAAAATGCGATTATGGGATGATGAAAATGGCGGCCGGGTATGAGCGAGGAGTCTCTTTATTCTCTTAATCTTAGAAATGATTCTCTGTCATTTCACACCAGACATTGATTGAGTCTTTCGGTTGCTGTTTTGTGGTTTTTGCTTGACTACAGTCCTAATACATTTCATTTTATTTCATAGTGGAAACACAACGTAAAAGACATTCAAGGAGAAGTTCTCTGTGGTATGTGAAGATAATTGAGTACTACCTTTAGATATGGGAGTCCTGCAGACTGACAATTCTTTCATATATCAGTCTCACAGTTCACATTACTTGCCTCAACGAAGAAGGGTTCAAAACCAGACTTTCATGGAGCTATGGGAGGGGACCAGGCCAGGGAATTGTATCAACTTTTTGTGACAAAGGTCCAGCAAGGTTATGCGTCAGAAAGGGTCAAAGATGGTGTGTTCCAGGCAATGATGGTAGGTCACACCACAATTTAGACTGCTCGGGTCATTCTGCTAACCGAATGTTGATTGTAGGAAGTGGCTTTGGTGAATGATGGCCCGGTACGTCCTCGTTATCATTGGTTCAGTGCATGCATGTATGTTCTGGTACTAATGCTGTTAGGTAACACTCGAAATGTCAACCAAGTCAAATGAGAAGGCATGAAGGGTTTGACGTATCGCAGACCATTCACAGTTCCTGGCTGGATGAACCTGTAGAAGCCCTAAGCGCAAGGCCAAAGAAATGGCTAACGGTTACCATCTCCACATGCATGTAGATGTCTCAAGGCATTCGATTTGATCGTCCAGCAATTACAGCCTCTCTAGGTAACAATAGTTAATCACAAAAGATTCTATGAACAACATTGAAAACTCTGGACCTTCCTTCCTGATGAAGTGAAGTGAATTGAATGTCATGCCACACGTGAATAGCCTCATTCTCCACTTTAAGTAAAGCTTCAGATCGGAAGGTACAAACGCCGACCCCCACATTCCAGCTCTCCATCTCGAAGCTTCTACTCATAGGAAGGCTGAAATTGTTAGAAAAAAGCAAACAATCAATCAATTTCAGTAATTTGTGAACCTTTATTCATTTTGCATACGATACCCTAATTTTCTATTCAAGTTACATTCTATACCCCTTCTCTCATACACAAGCATATACCCAACAACAAAATGTCTGCTGAAGGAACCAAACCCCGCAGTCGAGTCTTCTTCGACATTTCCGTTGGAAACGACGCTCTGGGACGAATCACTTTCGAATTGTACGATGATATTACCCCCAAAACTGCAGAAAACTTCCGAGCTCTTTGCACTGGTGAGAAGGGTATTGGAAAGGCCGGCAAACCTCTTTCCTACAAGGGTTCCGGTTTCCATCGTGTGATTAAGCAATTCATGATCCAAGGAGGTGATTTCACAGCTGGCAACGGAACTGGTGGAGAGAGTATCTACGGTGTCAAATTTGACGATGAGAACTTCGTAGAGAAGCATGACAGACCTTTCTTACTCTCAATGGCCAATGCTGGTCCAGGTATGTACAACGATCGCACTTCATCTGAAGCTCCTCGGTCAAAACAATGAAACATTAGACTAACAAAAACCTCGCAGGAACCAACGGAAGTCAATTCTTCATTACAACTGTTCCAACTCCCCATCTCGATGGCAAGCACGTAGTTTTTGGTCAAGTCCTCAGTGGTAAAAACATCGTCCGCAAAGTCGAGAATATGCCCACTCAAAGTGGTGACAAGCCCAACAAGGAAGTCGTCATTACAGACTGTGGAGAGCTTACTGGTGACGAAGCTGAATCTGCCGATGCAAAGGTTCCCGATTCTACCGGCGATACATACGAAGGTATTTCATCTTCTAAATCATCTTTTTTCAACTGTTTCAAAAACTAGCCAACACATCTGCAATGTATCTCCTAGATGCTCCGTCTGTCTTTTTCTGTCATATATACACCATTTTTCGAGATAGCCAGCTTTCCTTTTTCAGTTTTTCCTTTTGTCATTTTATCTCTCTTGTCTTGTTGTTTAATTGTTTGGAGTATTGGTTAACCTAGAGATTTTCCCATAAAAAAAAGACTTTCCAGAAGATATGTCCACTCCTCCAACCGCAGAAGAAACCGTCAAAATTGTGACCGATCTTAAGACCTACGGAAACGCCGCCTTCAAAGATAACAAACTCCCTCTCGCTCTCGACAAGTACGAGAAAGGTCTCCGTTACCTTAACGAAGAACCAGACGTTACATCCTCTCCAGCCGAAACTTCTTCCACCCTCTCCGCTCTCCGTTTCACCCTCAATAGCAACTCTGCCCTACTCCACAACAAACTCAAGAACTTCGCCGATGCCGAACGTACTGCTAGCGCCGCTCTCGCAGTTTCTGGTACCAATGATACTGATAAAGCCAAAGCTCTCTACCGTCGCGCAATCGCACACGTAGGACTCAAGAATGAAGATGAAGCATTAAAGGATCTGGAGGAGGCCAACAAATTGGTTCCTGGTGATGCGGCTGTTGTGAAGGAATTATCGGCTGTGAAGAAGAATGCAGCAGAGAGGGCTAAGAAGGAAAAGGCTGCTTATAGCAAGTTCTTCGCTTAGTTTGGTGGGTAATACAGGATGGTACGGATGAATGGAGTGTTTGGGAAGAAAGGCAGGGAAAGTTATTTAAAAAAAAAATGCGATGACATATCATGAATGATGGATGGCGTTGCTGCAGCTCTGGGATGCTTTCTAGTTATTTTATGGTACATATCATCGTGGCTCAATGTAGTGGTCTCGCGCTTCTAGTGTTTAGCGTCTAGCTTCGATATTACTTTACTTAGTAGCTCTGCGATAAAAATGAGTGAACCAATGAATCCTATCATAATCTCCGATTGTTTTCCATATCTCTACGTTAGACATACACAGTGTAGCTACGGAGTACCCTCTTAATCTATTCTCTCTTTAAAATCTCGGCTCCCTCGTCCCGCCCTCGTTCCGCCATCGCCCCCCGATATTCACCTCATCTCAGATCATGTTCTCACTATCCCGTTGGAATTCTTGCTGTGTATCTATCACAAAAGGTCGAACTTGGAAATGCCTATAGCTACCTAGCTATGGAGAGAGTCCCAGTTCGCACCATGAATATTCTTGTAGGCTGTAAGTTTGATCGTATAATAACTTCTTAACAATATCGAATACCTAGTTCGAGCTAAAGCGATCTGATTAGCTTTTTATTTCTCGCCCACGGCTATGCCCATGTAAGTAAGCCGATGAGAATGTCTGGATATATATAGACTTAGATGTTGATGTAGACGTGTAGCCTAGACGTTCTATATGGTGCGGATTTATCTTCCTATCGGTGTTGTTCATCTACACATTGTATAAATATCCTTAAAGGAAGAATGGATCATGCACAATGGCGGGGAATTACTTAAGGCTTGAGGTAATCCAATCATGTGTGTAAGTAAGAACAGAAAAATTAATATAGCCAGGCCGTTACAGCTCATAGCAGCGAGGTGAAGGAAGAGATGCTTTTCTAAAACAAACGTTTCCTTGACGGTATTTCTCAACTCTTGCCATTCATATTGAGAGAAGACAAGGAGCTAGTAGCCGGCTGACACAAATTATCACAGAAATAATGCAGATTCCTTGGACGGTTACAACAGGGGAGATAAGTCAAGGGTCGAGGTAATCATGTAAGGCTTAGCCTTTGAAATCCTACATAAGAAAATGTTTGATAATCCTAGATCTTTCAAATCTGTCGATCAATTTCTCAGACCTGCGGTATCTAATGGCAAGCCCCCCAATAGCAATGTCGCTTCCGATTCGCTCTAAAGATGCAGCACAAGCTTTTGTGAACAAGGACACTGCTCTGACTGAAGAGCTTTAGAAAAAAAAGTCACTTTCATAAGACGACCAGGTCCTTACGAGCCAACTTGAATGATGGGTAAATTCTGGACACGGATCTCGTTAAGAAAAGTCTGTAACTGCCAATGAAAAGGGGCACAGAACCAAGCTACAAATAGTAAATAGATACCCCCGCAAAGCAAACAACACGCAATCGTTCCCACTCCGCCACAATACATTGCAGATGACAACCACTTCACTATAAGAACATCGAATATCTGAACGCTAAACCAAATTAAGATGATTCGCTTTTGGGTACAAACCCCGCTTGTACTGACAGGGTCCTTACGAGACAGGGCAGAAAGATAAGCCCTAAAATAAAATTTATACTCTCGAAGCCCCGCAGCGGACATAACTTCAATTCTAACGACTGTAAGTGCATCGTATAAGCATCACAACTCATTGTTGTAATAGATGTCGCTAAGCTTGTAACTGGTGTTGACATTTGTAGCCTCTTCTTAGTATGTCTTCACGTGATTCTTTGGCTGAAAAAAAGGGAGATTATAGACGACTAGGAGCGGTTGGTAGTCAATTCCATCAATTCCACCCGTGTTATCCTTTTGCGACAATGTTTCGTGAACCACACACAGTGTGATACGATTGGTTCGTTTGGATGAAGAGGGGAATTCAATTCTTAAAATACCAGCTCGGTAGCTTCTGCTGCAAGGAGAGTTTTGCCTCGAGCCGAATTTTGATAGTTGTCCGAGCTTTGGATACTATCGTATAGGAACCCAATTGCTGGAGTAACCTTAATCAATTGATTTCATTTGCGATCTAGTCGACAAATGGCAACTTGCAGTTGTACATGTTCATGTAAACTTAATATTCAATAAATGGTAGACGAATGTATACGAGCCAAGAATCTGATTGGAATGGATCTCTCCCTGCCTTGAACCCGGAGAGCGAAATATTAATTTCAAATGCTTCAAATCCAGGTAGCTTTTGATGCTGATATGAGTAAGACGCTTGTATGGCAAGTTATATATATGGCAAGCAGGCATCATATATTTCTTATTTTGTTACACTACTTCATATTCCACGCCAATTGGTAAGTAGTATGTATAATAGATAAATGTCTTAAGTCAATTACCTCACTTTCTAGTCATGCCTCTTCTAAGCTATCTTGAGAATTTGTTTTATATTGAACATCTTTTAAATAAAATAGACAGATTTTTATATCATTTCAAAGAATAACCTTTGGAATTTTGAAGTTCAAAATGACTTTTCAAATCAAATCCTTGTTTACTATCATATTTAAAAACCAAGTTTATATCATTTTTCTCATATATTCTTGATATAACATAAATAATAATATGTTACATTTCTACATTAATTGATTCAAACATAATGAAATTATTTAAGATAAAAGATAATGGAACTCTTGCCGCGGAGAGCTTTTTTAATGCGGTCTAAAAGAGAGGTGATCATGAATCGAGTAAGTTGACTTAGTTGACTTGTCCTATACAGATTTAACTACTTACGAGGTGAATGAGAATACCCCTATAACAGATTTTTAGTAAGCGCAAGCAGGAAGAATAGAAAATGTATATATCAAGGTGGAAGGATTCGTATATCTCCCATTACTTTCTTCTCTTCTTCAACAGTATCTCTTGCATTTTTTTCACATCGCAATCTCGCCTTCTTTGCCTTCGCTCATTTTGGAAAGTAAATTTACTATTCACTATTCTTTTCAGTCACTACTACATTCATCGTCTAGACACGTCTTTTAAATTGAGACTTTCTTCAACCTTTGCACAATATTATTCCTACTGCCACTCTACCTCGAGTCCTTCTTGCATACAGAGCGAGGTCATTAACAGCATGTCTAACATTATCGTCTTGGGTGTGGTCGCATGTGTCTTATTGGCCATTGGGGTTGTTTCCTTGATCAACATCGCGAGACAAAAGGACGGGCCGTCAATACCGGTATAAGAAATGACAGAGCCCCGTTCTTGGGAAGGGTGTGGGGAGTTGTCGCTGCATCTGATTGTTAGCTTGGAGGTGGACGTGACATTCATCAAGATAATGGTTTGATCCCGCTAAGATACAAACACTCACTTGGCGAGCAACATCTAACTTTGAATGATAGCTAGATTAATTCTTTGAAGATTTTTGCCTTTGATCATTTCATACAAGCGAGAGAAAACTCTCCCCCGATCTAGAATCAATCATCGGCGCAATTCGAAGTCTTGGAGTCGCACCATGGCACACAGATATACCTACTGGTCCACTTTAGCTCATAGTAATCATGGCTGTGTGCTTGATGTTAGGATCGTCGATTTTGATTCGCGGCACAAAATAATTGGATTCGACGTTTGGGGTTGCACGAGCGAAGCTGATATAGCATTTAGTAACAAGTTTGGGAAACAGGACTTTGTGCAAAGAAGATTCAGGGAGGACGGTTCATCTCGAAGGGGCTGCTTGCTCTTTGAAGCAAATAATATTGGGGCCTTTAATCTCAAAAAATTTCCCATTCAATAAAAATAACCGCAAACACGGCTGTGTCGCGAGAGTCAAGTTGTGGATGAGAATTCTTTCTAAATTATAACTGCTATAGCTTACTTTCTTAGCAGATTGTTCTTGGTGACTTCAAATTTTATAGTGATTTCAAGATCCAACGAAAAATGCGTTTGTGAATTTGACGAGCAGATTTCTGATATTGTGTCATCATAGAGGTGTGGACGAAACTATCCGCAACTTCTCCCCTATCTGGTCCCATTTTTATGCTATGCTGTGTAGCAATACGCATGTAGTCTAGGAGCAGTGTAATTGAGTTTGCATGTTCATCAATTTTGGGGCTTTGACAGTAGAATTCTGTCATGGGAAATCATTTCTGATACCCTTGAGAAGATAGATCATATGCAGTGTATTCGCACGACCACAATACACATTTTCTCCCAACCGGGAGCGTCTTCACTGAATCTGAGACTGGAGAAAAGGCTTGATGAACAGCTTGAATCATGATAGTGACGCAACGAACATGGTATTGAGCAGGACAAGAGATGGGAAGAGATGGGAATAGATTGGAGTATATTCAGGAAGGAGAAAGACAAGCAGTCATTAATATCAGCAATACTATACCACTTGATTTGTAAATTTGGCTTTTGAAGGCAGTTAGACCAGAGAAAAGAGAGAGATCAATGCACAAGTGACTACCAGCAGAAGGGTATCTCACCCTCCAGACTTGGACTGGAATTTGTGAGACTAAAGTCACAGAATGCCTTGTGTAGACCTTGGAAAAGAATTTGTGACTTGTGAGTACTGGTATACGAATGGCAGAATGTGCTGAGCTCAATGAAGGGTAATAGTGGTACAAAAAATTGAAGGCCCACAGGTAGGACATGAAAAAGTAGATGTGAGCCACACTTGTAGATACAAGAAAATCTGAGACTAACTATCTCTGCAGTGAAAACTATTCCTATGAGTTTTAACACAGTACGAGACTGTAGTCCTATCACTACTACCTAGCTAGCTGGGTAGGCACCGCATTCAAGCACTATCAGCACAGAGGCTGGGGTAAGTACAAGAAGAGTATTTTGAGACAAGAAGGATTCCGCCATTGAGAGTAATATAACAGAATGTCAAGTATATTTTACCAAATTCAAAGTCAGATATCATAACATGAATGGACCAAATGAAATAGTGCTGAAAAGATCTGAACTCTTACAATGGCAGGTATAGCATTGGCTAACTTGTAATGGTCTAGTGGATTGTCGGGAAAAATAATCCAGATCCCGTCCTTAACTTTTTTTTTTGCGAATCGCATCGCAAGCTTTCTCAAGCTGAAATATTAAATTCTTTCTGCGACATCTTAATTTTACCTTCCTCTCTGTAAGTAATCAAGATGTCCGCACCAGTGACAGGTCTACAGGCGGTTAAACTTCCTACTGCACCCTCGCCAATTACACCTGAACAACGATATTGGAAGGGTTTTCGCTCCCAGCAACTCATCCCATCACCAACGAATTATCCTATCACGCACATATCGTTCCCTCCTCCACCAACAAATGCTTTATCACCCTCCGGCAATGATTACTTCTGTGTTACCACCGGTACTCGACTTCAGATCTACTCAATTCGCACACGAAAATTAGTAAAGACTATTACTCGATTCTCAGATGTTGCGCATAGCGGAGAGATTCGACGAGATGGACGAGTTATGGTGGCAGGTGACGAAACGGGAAAGATACAGGTTTTTGATGTGAACTCAAGAGCCATCTTAAAAACTTGGGAAGAACACAAGCAGCCAGTCTGGACCACAAAGTTTTCGCCAACAGAATTGACAACTCTCATGAGTGCTAGTGACGATAGAACTGTTAAGCTTTGGGATCTGCCAAGTCAAGAAAGTACAACTACTTTCACTGGACATACCGATTATGTTAGAAGTGGTGCATTTATGCCTGGATCGATGTCGAATATGATCTTGACTGGTAGTTACGATGAGACTGTCAGATTATGGGATCCTAGAGTTCCAACCAGAGCAGCCATGACCTTTAAGCACGCTGCACCAGTTGAGACTGTACTTCCTATGCCTTCAGGGACAACTGTTCTTGCTGCAGCTGATAACCAAATCTCTGTTCTTGATTTGGTTGCTGGAAAGCCATTGCACATCATCAAGAACCACCAGAAGACTGTTACTTCGTTGTGCCTCGCATCAAACGCTACCAGACTGGTTAGTGGTGGTTTGGACGGCCATGTCAAGGTTTTCGAGACTACGGGATGGAATGTTGTAACTGGACTCAAATACTCAGCTCCTGTTTTGTCGGTCAACGTTGTTAGCTCTGGTGCCAATCGCGAAGACAAGCATTTGGTTGTGGGTATGCAATCTGGTGTCTTATCTATCAAAACACGACTATCGGGCCAGCAAAAGGTGAAAGAAAGAGAAAGAGCAAAAGAGATGCAAGCCTTGCTCGACGGTACATTAGAGGAATATGATAAGAAGAACAAGAAAAGAAAACACACCAGCGGAGTAGAAAAGAGGCTCAGAGGAATGGATTTCATGGGAGAAGGAGCAGATGTGGTGATTGAGGGTAATGCGCGTTCAACAAAGCGAAAGGCCCCAGAATGGGAGCGTGAACTCCAACTCGGTCGATATCATCAAGCGCTAGATTGTGTACTTCAGAAAGGCCTTCCTGCAGTCACTGTTCTTACACTTCTAACAGCTCTTCGACACAGAAGTGCCATGCGAGCAGCATTCGAGAAGCGTGATGAAACTACGATACAACCGATTTTCAAATGGGTATCAAAGCATATTACCGACCCTAGATACGTTCCCATATGTACCGATGCTGCTATGCTACTCTTGGACATATACGCTGAGTATACCTCTGAATCGCCAGAATTAGAACGCCAAATAAAGTTCTTACATCGACGTGTGAGGGCAGAAGTAGAAAGGTCACAAAAGGCGATGCAGGTCAAGGGTATGCTAGATCTGCTTGTGGCTGGGGTAAAATAGGAAGCCTATTGAGGAATTGTCTTTTTTTTTGCATAGCGTTGGCGTTGGTAGGGAAATACCGGAAATGTCAGGAAAAGCTTCCTTGTCCATTCTATATTTGAAAGACTCAATAATTGATCCTATCACATAAGCTACTGTGCACATTTTCAGATGAGAATCGCAATTATGTTTTTCTCTGCTTGCAATACTATCTTGAGTAGTTTTCTCAAATTTGAAAAGGACGTCGTCTATTCTCCCGACAAAACCAAATTCACGTCATCACGCATTTGCAAGCGCCAGGGGTAAATCTTGATTTTGATCCCACCACCATGATACCAAACCATTCATGAATAACCTATCGGTTACTGTGATCAACATTGATTCAATACAATACCAGAAGCTTTCTCCGAATAGGTGTCAAGATTAAGCTATAATTTGCGTGGCAACTTTATCTATGTGGCATGGTAGTATAGTTCTCAATCAGGAAAACTGATTGATATCTTGTTTCATCTCGTCCAAAATATGATGTGATATTCCCTATCCACAGAACTGTGCCATAACCTTTTCAAAGATGATTCACATGCTATGTAGCTTTAATCATAAACGTCCACTTTCCTCCTGACATAAAGTCTACTTTAAACTAAGACATTGAGCTCCACTGTCAAAGTGCTATCAAAAATGTCTCGATCAAACACCCTTCCAATAGACCCACCCAAAAGTACCTACACCGGCGATGGGAGGCCTAATCGTAGTAGCACAACAAAAATGCGATCGCAACTCACTTCACAAAAACCATCCAAAGCCCAGACAATCCCTCACTCTACCTCTCATAGACCTTTCCGACATGGATCGAAGAAATCAAATTCGTCAACTGTTACAGGGAGTTCAAATTTGAAACCTGCGAGACCAGATGGTTTGAATAGACAGAATAGCGTGCAAACGAGATATATGTATATGCTTCTTTCTCTTGACACTATTCCTCGCATGCACAATATATACATATCATTCTTTAGTTGTAAGTCATCTTACCCCTCAAATCCCCAACCATCAACCATCAACCCACTCATTCTAACATACACGAGGGATTCTCCTGGCCGGTTTCATAATTTTCCCGGGCACATTCACATCTCTACAATCTCTCCCCTCATCTTCCCTTCCCTCCGATCTCCCAGATGCAACCACCCGACATATTCTCCACGCAGTAAAAAATATTCCTCTTCTCTGGATCGCAAGTTTCAGCTGTGGTATTGGCGCATCGGGTATGCTATGGCTCTGGCATACCCATCGACGAAATTACGTGTGGCTTTTGAATAAGATATTCCTGCCGGGCTGTTTAAATAGTGTTGCGGGATTTGTGGGGACGCTGGTGGGGGTTTATGGTCAGCAGAAGGGGGCGTGGAGTATTACTGCTAGGTGGGTGGGAATTTGTCTCTAAATAGGAAGGTTAATTTTCTTGGGGAGCGATTCTTTTTTTTTTCTTCCTTCTCGGAACTACATCTTCATATTTCAATATACATCTACTTACTTCCCATCCGCACACAGGGTCACTGCGATAGTTACCGCCACCATTGCGTGTATAACGGGTATTCTGTTTGTTTTCTATAATTTCTGGTCGTTAAGAAGAGTGAAGAGTACACATGAAAGAGAGATGAAGAATTTTGAAGAGGGGTTTGTAGAGAAGATTAGGAGAAAGAAGGATGAGCCGGCGTTGGAGCCGGGAAGTGTTGTTTAGTGGCCGGGGATGATATTGCAATGGTGAGGAAATGGGAAAAAAATGAAATCATAGATGGATAGACTTCAATTGGGAGATGGGCGATAGGAGACCAGAAGATATTGGGAACTTATCATGTTTTGTCATATTTCTAAAGAAGAAATAGAATAGCACATTCAAGATTGATGATAATGGTTTCTTCTCAAGTTCCATATATTTGCAAGCTATCTGCATAACAATGAAGAACACTTCCTCACATAAACTTGAATTCATCTAGTTCCTAATCTCTAACCTCACTACGATGATTCTTTCATTCACTTGTACTATATGATTCCAAGAAAACAAGCATCTCTCTTTTACATCCAAAAGAATCCTAATAACATGTATCTTCTATTCGCCAAACCTCTCAAGTCCTATCGATTGAAAACATCTAGATTCTCAATTCATCCAAGTCAAGTTATGAAATAGACTACCCACAGGAATCTAAACAACCCGATTAAACGAGCATTAACGAACTGAAAATTCCAGAATATACAAAGAACAAACATAATCACCTAGTACACACAATCAACACTTACCATTTCATACCCGCCAAACCCCCAGGCTTCTCCAGGCTCAAGAATCTAAAGCAGATATGCAACAAATGATTTTTTTTTTTTTTTGAAGTGGGCTCATAGTAACGTGATTGAGTGCGTGAATATTAGAAATGTGATGTAAGGGGGAAGATACGCGAGGAAAATGAGTCCACACTTTTTTTTGACTATTGTATCATCATCTCATTTGTCTCTGAGCTCAGGTAGAAAACGAGCAAAAGATAAAGTATTGAGTTCGATGATCCAGGAAAACAAATCACATCCCACATTTGCACCATATTCTTTCAGCCCCTGATGCTTATTGGCATCATGCATCTATTTTAAGGGAGTGGTTAGCCTCACTAATTTAGCGTGTTAGTTGAGAAATGAGATCATGGGTTTATAATAGAAAGATGAAGAACAAAAGTATCATTGATTCCATAGGTGAGCGCCTTGTCCTCCAATGCTTGCATGCCATCATTGACCATGTGTATATACTTAGGTATCCTAACTCTCACTTTTCATGCACGTTGTGTGCTACGCTCTCATGCCTCTACCTAAATCGCTACTAGACATACCAGTGTCCTTAGTTTTTGTTTGTTTTTCGATGCGAATTGCACTCCGTTTGCCCCTACATCTTGCCCCTTCCACTTCATTCACCACTTCATTCACCACTTCGCTAGCTTAATTCGCTAGCTTACTTCGTTAGACGATATCGTCACTCCCCTTAACAACCCTATGACACCATCCACACCAACTCCTCGCCCTTCCCTCCATCTCCCTGACTAAATACCTCCCCTCACTTTTCTCATCACCAAATTCTGGCACACAAGCCCCTACCTTCACCATCTTAACCCTTTTCTTTTTCATGACTCCTCCAATTCCCTCAATCTCATGTCTCGCATATCCAGGCCCTAGACTTAAATTCCTCTCACTGCTGTTCGGACTCGTGCCTCCAAATATACTTCCTCCAGGACTGGATGCTGGAGACCCAGCTCGACTAGATTCTTCGAATTCACGCGCGTCTTCGGCGTCACAGTCGGTTTCTTGTTCTACTTCTATGGCGGCTAGACAGGTATTACCGCGGCCGCATGGAACTCCACGGTTTCCTTCACCAATTCCAACACCGAGACCACCTAGAGATGGAAGGTAGCGTGTACGCCATTTCCAGATGCCTTCGTACTCTTGATCGGCGGAGCGGAGAGAGCGTCCGCAGGGTTGACAGAGCCAAACAGCTGTTGGGCAATTACAGAGAGAATCTTTGATTGCTTCAGGGGACAATGAAAGGCTATGATCATGTGTATTTGAGGAAGAAGAGGGGGAACATGATGATGAAGAGCTAGCGACCAAAAAAGAAAGAGGAGCCTTCGAGCATGTCTTGCACATGCGTCGATGACGGTGACGTAAGAGAACGGGGCCAGGTGGTTTAATAGTGCAGTTCTGTTTGAACAGAATTAGCCTCTATAATATGTGGACACAGCGCCTATATAGATCCCAATATCCTTTGATAACACATACCCTACAAACCACCCTTCCGCACTTGCGACACTCTCCCACTAGATCTCTGGCACAATCACCCACTTTTCCACTACCGTGTGCATCGCGTCCGCTTTCAACAAAATAGTAATCTGCGGCTCGCGCTCGATAACGAAATGTATGTTCAGGATCGAGTTCTACATCCTCGTTTTCGCAGTGGAGGGTTGATTTGAGAAGCTTGGATCGAAATTGAAGGAGGTTGACACGAACTTGACGGCACGTATGAGAGAGTGCATCGAGGGTGTTGAGGTCGATGTTAGATGCGATGGCAGATATGATTCTGCGAAGAATATTAGCCTCTTCCTAATTGTGTGATTCAAGTGAATATAATTAATGATGAATAAGAACTAACGGATAACAGCCCAATGCCTCTGTGATGACATTTTTATTTGGATTCACCCTGTTGTCTTGATCCAACGACAATGCAAGTGCACTTGTCCCCTTGTTCGCCTCCCCAAATCCGCCCCAAACAGGCTTTTGAAATCCATTTATTCCATTCTGCAAATGGCTCAATTCATTTACCATTTGCTCTGGAGGCTCCGAATCATCTTCAAAATCGACAAAGACTACCATTTTCGTATTTGAAGTAGGTTGTGTAGGAAGGAAGAGGAAACTATAGTTGTTGTGGTAGATGGATAGGAACGCTATGAATGATGACGATAGTGATGACGATAAGGATAAGGAAATGGAGATGAATGAACAACAATCGGATGTTGACGTGTGATTGTTTCTTATTTGAACTACACACAAGAAACTTTCAAGAAGATTCGAATTTTTCAACAATGGAATTGTTCTTCTCCTTTTATTGACTCAAGGTACAACATGAGCTATGACTCGAGTAACAAGCAATAAAAAGGAAGTTCATGAGATGATAAGTAGTTCCGACAACACAACAAGTATTTCGCTCGTCCGTTTCTCGGTCTTTAGCGTCTTAGACGATGGGTCTCCACCCCTTTCTTTATCAGATCAAAAAGGATCTGATAAAAAAGAAGTGGATTCTATTTCGTGATAGACTACGTTATATACTTTTCCTCCACTCCGGCTCTTCCACCGAGTCCCATGTTCCTTACTTTCAGCCCACTTCAGCCGTCCGCAACATGGTTTCTCATTCCAGCATTCGGATATGCAAGAAAATCCAGACTCGTCCATGTTACACATTGGTATCTGGTCACTTATTGTGGGCTTAGGAAGATAAGATTGGAAGGAAAATCCCACTTCATAGTATGTATTTCGTATGCAGGGGAACTGTAGACGTCTTGGGAATTTCTATGTGGTAATTTTATGCTAATTCTCTTAATATTTGGGATGAGATATGGACGGTGAACCGGATGAAGAACGATTTGTATCACTTAGTTATTGTGGCATTTGATCGCGTGCTCGGACTTGCAAATTGTTTGTTGGGATGATCTTGAAAGGATACGATGGGCTGTGATGCAAGGGAGATGGTTAAGTTATATTGTGGAAAGCTGACGCGAATACTCTTATATATGAGCTGATATATGACACGAAACTATACTCATTGTTCTGATTTGATTTGCACATTGTGTTTGACTACAACACCGCCCTCAAACGACACTCATGCTGTGTGTTGGCCGATCATGAAGTTTGATATAAGGATGGTATTGCAAATCAAATTTTGGAGCTTGCTCTTTCCTTCAACGACGAAAAATTCGTGGGGTGGAAACAGCTTACAATATCACATGGTAGAAAAGATCAGGATATAAAATCTTGGCATTAACATCATCAATAATCCAACATCGAATTTCAAAGTCCTATGGCTTCTGCCAATTTGTGTACACCAGAAACGCCTAATGCTAATCCAGACATATACAATCCAGTCTGACCCAATGCTAAATACCCTCATTCGAATGTACCTTTTCCAAACAAACCACCCACGGCCTTGCGCCTGCTTTCCACTCCCTTAAATTTCTTTTGTTCTCTTCTCTTTTCCTTTTTCTCCATCACAGCTTTCCGTTCACTTTCCCTAACAAAAGAGTTTACTCCACTATGCTTGCCTCCTCCTCTCCTGATACCTGAGCCTTCGTCCTTCCCACCGGCCATCCGCTCTGTAGACGACATACCAATACTTACACCAGTGCTTGATGTCCCAGATAAAATACTGCTATTTGTCGTGGCTTTTCTCAATAAAGGTACTACCCTATGGCCTGGTTGCGATGAAGGTGCTGCGAATGCTAGACGTTCATTGTTGGCAGCAACATTGCTCGACGATTCACGCTTTAATTGTATTCTGTCGATGATGGAGGTTCCAGTTCTGCGTATGGCAAAAGGATCACGATTCTTTTGAGTCTCTCGTTCTGGGCCTCCTTCAATTTCCAGATCATCATCTGAATCGGATTCGAAATTTGTTGAAGTAACCATAGCGTGAGGATCTTCAATAAGACTTGACAGTGATTCTCGAACCTCCGATAGATTCGAGGGCTTCTTCCCTGTACGTCGCAAGTGTGGTGGTGGTCGAACATAACCAGTGCTATCAGAATGCTTACGTTTCGGGGGAGGGCCCATGACTTCTTCAGTCTGGTTCGGTGCCGATTGTTGAGATTCGTCGTTCTGGGTTTGAGATTGTGAGTCAGAAGTTTCGTCTTTTTCTTGAAAATCATCCAGGAATCCCATCTCATCGTCACTTCCTCGATCCTCAATGGCACGAAGGAAAGCCTCTTTTTTAGGATTCTGTGCAATCTTTCCAATTTTTTCGTCTGCAAGTAAAGCTTTACGCATCTTGGCTTCTGCTGCGCGTTTTCGACGCTGGCGTGCCTCTCCACCATCATCTGAATCCGAAAGATCATAATCGGCACCTCGTTTGCGGCGAAGCATGCCCTTAGAGATATCGTTGTAAAGCTTCTCTATTTGTTTCTCGTCACTTGCTCTCTCGCGGTCACTAAAATGGTTAGCGATTATACATGAGTTTAGATAAACAACTTACGCATAGAATTTGGCAAGTTCACTCTCGTCGATGTCTTTCTTTTCATCATCTATCATTTCTTTGACAAAAGCATCCTCTTCCCCTCCACTTTCATCGTCACTAGCACCGCCCAAACCAGCATATTCATCTTCTGATTCTTCGGCTTGTTCATTGACCATGTTCTTAGCATTACTTTTTTTCTTATCAAATTCTTCAACAACCTTCGGCTTCTTTTTGGCGGCTTTACGCATGACATCAAAAGCGTCGGCGGTGATTTCAAATTCATCAATTTGATTGTTGTCCTTTCGGGCAGCATCTAATGATTCATCCTCATCGGACACAGAGACAGCTCGGGCCCTTCTGCGAAGCTTTCCTTTCTTCTTCATAACAGGTGTTTCTTGAATATCATCACCAATCATTTGAGTAGACGGTGACCCCATCTTGAACGTGCCCGCGGTCGAAGGTGGATCCATAAATCGAGATTTTATTGGTGTGATCATCGAGAATCCTTCGTCCTGTGTATTGGGAAATTCAGAAACTTGAGTTGATAACGGGTTATCGACCAAACTGTCAAAATCATGTATTTGCGATTGTGAGAATGAAACCTGGATCCCCTGAGTTTCATCATCTACTGGTTGTGATGCTGGTATTTGTGTTTGACTATCCACTACCATGTCTTGTGTCTCTTCGTCAACCATGGTGGGGACAAAATCGGGCAGCTCAGGCACAGCTCTTCGGCGAAGGAAATCCATGGAGTGTTGCTTTACATCTAAGGGTTGTGACCCTAAGCCTGATGATTCAAATATATCTTGACTATCATCCATTGTGCCCTGGAATATCTGTGTAAGACCGAGTCCAGCGGGGCCCGTTATGGGTAATCCAGGTATGAATGTTTTGGTTGCTGAACGAAGAACTGAAGTTGGGATTACCGGTGAGTCTGTCCGCGGCTGCGACAAAGATAGCGTTCTGGAAGCTCTGGGCGTCTTTGTAAGAAGGTCCTCTTCTTCATCGTCATCGGGGATAATGTTCGTGACTCTCGATTTCCTGGACCGTCGATGGACAGGTAGAGTTTCTTCTTCGTCCTCGGCATCCATGAGGTTAGCTGAATCTTCTTGAATAGAAAGATCAATTTCAGATTCTTCGTCTTCCTCTGCCTCATTATCGAATAAGGGATTAGGTATGGGGTTGTCAGTTGCCTCTTCTTCCTCAGTTTCCTCATCCTCGCCTTCATCACTTTCTTCATTCTCAGAGTCCTCGTGTTCATTGTCTTCTGAGCCGGAAATCTCTTCCTCTTCTGGTATTTCATTCGTCTCTTGCCATTCCTCATCGTCGCTGCTATCATTCAATGGGTCTAATTCGCCATTGGCTTTTCGCTCTCTCCTAGCAGCTGCCTTTTCCCTTGCCTGAATCTCTTCTCCTTCACGGCGAGCCTTAGCGAGTAGGTCATCAACCTCTGCCATTTCCTTTTCTCGTTCCTCGGCGGTCTGTACGATGATTCCTCGATCTCTAAGGGCCTGGAGTCGCTCTTCCCTTTCTCGGTGTGCTTGTTGCCTTGCCTTCAATTGAAGACTGATTTGTAGATCTTGGGCTGTAATCGATGGTTTTTGATTTCTTCCGGAATTTTGCTTTCCAGGCGATCTGAGATGTGCAAGCATTCGTAAAGCCACCATCGAATGAGGTTCCGTGGCTTGTTTCTCCGGAATGCGTTTGAATATCGCATCTAATTTTGCATTGCGAGCAGATTTCTTTGGCTTCACAATCTCGAGATCACTATCCGAATCAAGCTCCAAGTCACCAGTAATCACTTTCGCTGGCCGTACCCGAATTGGTCGCTGCTTCAAGGCAGGCTTCTCCTCAGACGAAGCTTCGGTTAGCTTTGTATCGACATCCTTTCCTTTGCCCTTGTCTCTCCTGGAAGGTAGTGACGATTTCAGAGCTTCCTCAAGAGTAGGCAAGTTCCCTTCTTCGCCTACCACATCCATGGCCGTGCTTGGTAATAGAGAAGATCTGGCGGGCTCTCGTTTATCGTTAGCGTCTATTTCATCTGGTGGAGATGTGGGCGGTGTTTCTTGCATCTCAATGTCTGATTGTGGTGCGGGCGGAGGACTTGAACTTGTGGGTCTAGCAGGGTCAGAAGAAACGGTATTAGTTTCCTCAGCTTGTCTGTAGCCAAATTTAGCAAACAAGCTCTGTTTTGTGATTTTCTTCTTGTTTGTAGCTTTGTGAGCCAATTGCATATTCCTCGACAATCTCTGAGTCTCTCTGTGCATCTCCTCGATAGCTCTCTTGCTTGCCTTCCGGGTGGGACGATTCTGCTGTGTGAGGCGTTGTCCTCCTTCGTCCTCGCTATCAACCTGATTGTCGTCTTCAATCAATGCGGCCTGTCGTTTCCTTTCTTCAGCTTTCGCAGCCTTTTTCTTTCTATCTTCCGCTTCTCTCGCATGTCGTTCTTGGCGTTTCCTGGCAACCAGGTCCTGGAAAGTTTTATTTGATTTCGATATCGAGTCCAGTTGAAAGTCATCTGGGTCGGAAGCATCGGCCTGTGGCGTGGCTGATCTGCCAGCACTGGGTGTAACAAAAAGTCCAGGAGAAGCGGATTCTTGTCGAGGGGTTGATTTGACGGGTGTCTGGCGAGGTGAACTTCCTGTCTTAGGTCTTCGCAAAACAACTGGTATATCACTTCCATCGGCATGATTTTCATCATCTGCGACCTTTGGTGATTCCGGCCTTGATTTGTTCTTCATGAGTCTCCTGACCCTTTCCCTCGGATTATTCGCCACGAGCTGATCATCATCTGATCCGTCCAATGCAGCTTGCATACGTGCAGCCATTCGGCCTCTTGGCTTTGCTATTTCTTCTTCATCTGAAGAGGTCTGGCTCCCGAAATTGATTGAACCTTCCGTCCTGCCTAGTGCCGTTGAATGAGAGTTCGCATTGGATTTATCCGACTTTGGTTTCCGTGAGGCTATTATTTTCCTTGCATTCCCAGAGACGCTCTCCTCATCAGAGTCACTAATTCCTGCAGCCGCCAGAGCAGCTCTGATTTTTGATTTGGGTGTCAACTCCATTGGAGAATTAGACGCTCCGGGCGAAGATTCTCGCGATGAAGCCATTGTAATTAATTATAATATATTTATGCCTGAGAAAAATTAACACAATCGCATGTAGATTTGAGCGTAATCATAAAATAAAAATCATCAAATCATTGTTTGTAGTTGTATAATAAAGTGAATGTAAGTGCAAGGAGAAGGAGTGTTGAAGAGTTAGAGAGTTTTCGTGCTTCAATATTAGAAACGCGCTCCAAAAAGATGTGTACGCGACAAGCAAGCATTAAGTTTAAGTGCGCGTGGAAGTGTGGCTGAAAACTTACGACCCACCTTGATAGCCGCACCTCCCCCACGTATGATATTCGACTTGTCACTTCTATTTCCGATCAGATCAGCTCCTCATGACCACGTAGAAATTCGTAAGCCCGGGATATCGAAGATATCATGAACTTTCTCCAGTTTTATGTATTGATACTTTATTCCTTTTGTCTTGTTCGACGAAAACTCGTGTTTACACCTGCTATATATCCACGGCAGTCACATTGCTAGATGAAACCCTGAAAGAAAATCAACAAAAAGGCATCACGAAGCCATCAATTTCCCTTCACTGCAAGTCTGCAATCTATAAACAACTTTGATATTTTCTTACGAGAAAATATGACGACTACGTTTTTCCAGCGGTTGAAGGCCAGATCTCAGAATAATGTGGCTGCGCTGAGAGATTCTCCTCTAGCGGAGATATCAGGTGCCTTTGGTGATCTAGGAACACTGTTACCACTGATGATTGCTCTGGCAATCAATAACTCAATATCTCTCTCAACGACTCTCATTTTTTCAGGCCTATGGAACATATTGACCGGTGTTGCTTTTGGTATACCTCTACCAGTACAGCCCATGAAGGTAATTTCTCTTGCAACTGGCCATAGTCCTGGCTGACCATGCTCTAGGCTATTGCTGCTGTAGCCATTTCAAGAAAATTCTCGATTGAAGAAACGGTTTCTGCTGGTTATACTGTTGCCGGCGTTGTGTTGATTTTAAGCGCTACAGGACTTCTTCGATGGTTCACACGTATGATACCTACACCAGTCGTCAAGGGTAAGCTTTTTTTGCTGAAGCCATTTCTATAATGGTTATATATTAACTGTATGTATTCAGGCATTCAAGTGGGAGCCGGCTTGTCTCTGATTCTTTCCGCTGGCTCAAGTCTTCTTCAACCTTTGGGTTGGACGACTCCAAATGCTGCCGACAACTTGATTTGGGCACTTTTCGCCTTCGTCTCTCTACTAATTACGCAGAAGTTTCCAAGGTTGCCATATGCTCTAGCTATTTTCGTTCTTGGACTTGTATTGTCATTGTATATCACGGGTTTTAGCTACCTACCTTCATTTAGATTATGGCATCCTCAGATTTATGTTCCGTCCGCAAGTTCGTTCAAAATCGGGGCACTCGATGCTGGTCTAGGACAGATTCCTCTGACAACCTTAAACTCCATAATTGCTGTCAATTTTTTGGCATCTGATCTCTTACCAAACATTCCAGCCCCGGGCGTTACTTCGATTGGTATCAGTGTCGCACTAATGAATCTGATTGGTGGCTGGTTTGGTGCTATGCCTGTTTGCCACGGTTCAGGAGGACTCGCTGCCCAGTATAGATTCGGAGCCAGAAGTGGTGCAAGTATAATCGTCCTTGGTGCCTTCAAAATGATCTTTGGATTGTTTTTTGGTGAGACGCTTGTGGGACTACTAAGACAATATCCAAAGAGTTTGCTTGGAATCATGGTTGTAGCAGCTGGTCTAGAATTGGCAAAGGTAGGAGAAAGTCTTAATTACGGAGCTCGAGACCTGTGGGATATATCGGAATCGAGTGTTGGATCAGATTCAGCTCAACCACAAACGATAAAACGCCATAGACAGCTTTCAGACGAGGAAAGGAAGGAAAGATGGACAGTAATGTTCATGACCATTGGGTTTCTGCTCGCATTCAAGAACGACGGTGTGGGGTTTTTAGCTGGCATGTTGTGTCATGGTTTCAATCAATCTTCTAGGTTGTGGAATGCTTGGGAAGGATGGAGAACGAGATACGGTGAGAGGAAAACTAGGGGTGCTGCGAATAGTCCCGGCGATGAAGAAGAGCAGTTGCTCTCCAGTGCTTAAGCGTGGGACGGGGCTAGGATTCAATGATATTGACGAGCATATGTATGAATGAAAATGCGTTGTAGAATAACTGTATTTATGGTTTGACGGCGCTACCGCTAAAACATTCTGATCACTAGCAATCTTTATTCAGCAGTTTAATAGCATTGCCAAGAGATCTTTGATAATCCTATAATATACAGCTCGAAGTGATTTATACATCAAAATTACCATGAGTAGTACTGCCTCTGGGCAGTCACAGGTCTATTTGGCAATTGGACCCAGACCTTCTTGTTCTTTAGCTTCTCCTCTCGTTCTTCATGCAGTCTAATACGAGTTTTCTCTTCCTTCAGCACGAGCGAAATACCTAGATATGTTAGCCCTGATAATACGTCTACAAATGATACTCAACTTACTCGTTGTCCTGTTCTTCATAATGTTAACATTTCCTCTTGCTCTGAAATCATAACTTCTAGTCCAATCTCCCTTTCCACACCAAGCTTCATCAACATATAATGTAGTTGGATCCTCCACCTTAACCCTCTTTCCATCCTTTGTGACAATATATCGCGTCTTGAAATTTTCAGTAGATTTTCTTTCAACCTTTCCTAATCCCATACCCCTCTTCAAGATGGCTTCGTTTCTCGCATGCTCCAGATGCTCTTTGACATCCTTGGCAACCTTCTTCTTCGAGAATCTCATCTGAATGATCGCATCTTCCACTGTCTTGCCCGCAATTTGCTTAGCCAAAGGAACCAACTTCTTCACTGAAGTCTTGAAATCATGACTCTTTGACAACAACACCCTTTCTGTTCTCTTCAATGTCTGTTCTTTGGTCAGACGTCCTCGTTTTTTGACATCCTGTATGACCATCTTCCTTTTCCATCGAAGTGTAGCATTGGGGTTTGGATCGAGTGCCCTAGCCATTATCTCAGGGTTTCTAGGTATGACTTTGTTTTCCTCATCTCGTTTACCTCTTGAATCCTCATCTTCAAAGATAGACGATTTTGCGAGATCTCCCCGCTCAGCTTGTTGCCGTTGCGCATCAGATTTCTTCTTGAGATATTCTTCTGTCAAAGGATTCTTGGGGGCTTTGTCCGGCGAAAACATCCTCCTTGCACTGTCGAGACGCTTTGAAAAATTGTCCCATAGTGATCGTCGTTGATTGGTATGTAATGGGATGAGGAAGGCGATGGGTGGATGGGAAGTTGTGAGAGGTGCAGCTGAGAGCTGATCAGCATTGATAATATTCAGACATAGCCCTATACTTACCAGACCTTAGCAGGCGCCGCGAAGGAAGGTTCAAACTCATTATGTGGATTGGGTGGTGTTGCTTGTCAATGGCTCGACCATCATATCAAAATAATTGAAGTTCTTAGTTCGCCAAATTTATGTGGCTGCTTTAAGATTCACGCTACAGTCAGGATTCAAGATTATTTTTTGTTGAAGCTTATAAGAGCTACCTTGGTCAAAAACTTTTCAAGTTTCAACTAATCTACAGATAGACTTTTCAATTGATCGGAGATGTGATCAATTTAAATACATAAATTTGCTATATTTCATCCGGAACGTTGAATGTAAGCGGTGGTAGCATGTCCGGCTGTCGTATTCCGAAATTATTAAGCGGCGGCAAAGGTCCGGTGGGATTGAAATGTTCGAGATCGATCGTATTTCGCAGCATCATTGCCTCCTCTTGTTGTCAATACACAACACCTAGTTATTGATCACCTTCCAACGACAAGATCTCAAGAAGATTCTCGAAATGCTTCTTGGGCTTCCTCCCGATATCGATACGAGATTTCCAAAGTGAAGTAGTCGGAGAAAGCTTTGTTTATAATGGAACAATCACCTGTTGGTGAAGAGGAGTGGTTAGCGCTCGTAGATGAGGCCAGCAGAAACGCGAGAGATCTGGAGCAGCGCATTAAAGTTGTCGAATTATATGATCGCGCAATAAGGGCAGAACCTTGGAGCAACCCGCTTTGGTTGGCAAGATGCGACTGGGTCTTGTCATTATACACAGATTGTCGGGATCCAGATGCAGGATGGCCAGAAGATGAGCGACTCGTCGGACAGGAGCTATTCACATTGCAAACAGCACAGGATCTTTGGCAGGAAGGTACTGCAGCTACGCAGTTTCGATTGAACGACAGTCATGAGCTATGGAATAGATGGATAACTATTGAACTGGAGTTGCTTGCGAAATCTCCAACTCGTGAACAAGTAGAGCGCGTCCGCAAAATATTCTTTGATCGCCTTCAAATACCACATGCTAAATGGGATGAGACTTCTCAGATGTTCTCGACATTTCTCACGAAATATGACGAGCCATCTTATGAATCGACAATGGTGCAAGTTACACAGATGGGTAGTACTGCAAGATATCTGTATGAGCAGCGTGAACAGCACGAGCTCAAGCTTCAGCAGGCTGTTGCGGCTGGTGATAAGGAACACATAGCTTCTGTAATGAAGGAATATCTGGAATGGGAGACTATTCAAACACTGACAAAGCCTAAAAAGGGTTTACCTCAAAGCCCCCAGATTCTGGTAATTGCCCTCTACGAGCGCGCATTAGCTTCCACGATTCTGGGTCGGGATCCCGGAACTTGGGAAGATTACATTGCTTTTGTTCAACAAAGCTACGTTGTAAATCCAGATGCGCAGTTAGGCAGTCCTCTATACATTGTCCAGCGAGCTACTGCACATTGCCCTTGGTCAGGAAGCTTATGGGCGCGCCACATACTTTTTGCTGAAACGCAAAACTGGGATTTCTCTTCGATTGAAGATATAAAGCATGCTGCGACAAGTACTGGCGTATTGGATCGTGAAGGGACGATGGATGAGGTGATTGAGGTCTACACAGCTTGGTGTGGCTATCTCAGGCGTAACACGATCGGTAAAGCTTTAGAGGATGAAGCTTTTGATGTGGCCGATGCTGGTTTGCCTGGTTCACTCGAGGCCGTTCAAGACTGGGGTCGAAGGCTTTACAAAAGAGAATACACAGATCCTTCATTCAGAATCGAAAGGATAATGATTCAGTACCTCACTCAGAAAGGATCAATCGAGGAAGCTCGTGAGTTTTGGAAGAGACTTGCGCATACTCATCAGAAAAGTTACGTGTTCTGGCAACAGTATTACTCGTGGGAAATGTCAGTCCGATATCTCAACGAATCATCCAACTTACCCTCTATGGTCTTGTCTCGAGCTCTACGTACGAAAGATCTAGATTGGCCGGAAGCAATCATGGAACTTTACATTTCACATTGTAACAACTACGAAGATGCTCATACCTTGTTAGCAGCTAAAGACTTGGTTCGCAGACAGTTTCAGCTAGTTACTAAGCGCAGAGAAAAGTTGGCTATTGAGCAAGCAGAATTGTATGCTGCTCAGCAACACCAACAAATCGTTAGCCCGGAAGCGACGGATGAGGATTCTCCTGGAAATTCGAAGAGGAAGCGTGAGCCGACCTCAGAAGATACCACTGATGGTAATACCCATAAGAAGATAAAAAATGAGCAATCGACAGCTGATGCAGAGGTTTTACGTCAACAGCATTTGACAAGGGATCGCGAGAATACTACCGTAATAGTCACCAACTTACCTCCCGAGGTCACCCAGACCAAAGTAAGACAGTACTTCAAAGAATATGGTCACATCAATAGCTTGACACTAAAGACCGAAGCGGACAAGCTTTCTTCTACCTGTTTGATCGAATTCCGTTCCAATGACGACGTCCAATCGGCATTTCTCCGTGATGGCAAATTCTTTGGTGAGAGTCAAATCAAAGTAGAGTCCGGTACTGGCTTGACTCTTTATGTCACTAATTATCCACCTACTGCTGATGAAGATTACATGCATAATCTTTTCAAGGATTGTGGTGAGATATTTAGTATCCGATGGCCAAGTCTCAAATTCAATACGCATCGTCGATTTTGCTACATTACCTTCCGTAAAGTTGAAGCTGCTGCGGCAGCCACCAAGCTCGATGGAAATTTGCTCGAGAACAAATTTAAACTCGTAGCGAAATATTCCGACCCGGCTGCGAAGAAACAACGAGAGGGTGCCACTGCAGAAGGTCGGGAACTACACATTACTAGCCTCGATTCGAGCTTAAAAGAGGATGATTTGAAGGAGGTGTTTGGAAAGTATGGAAAGGTTGAATCTGTCAGAATCTTGAGAACGTTCAAAGGGGAGAGCAAGGGTGCAGGATTCATTGTCTTTGAGAAAAAGGACGAAGCTACCGCTGCACTTGAATTGGATAAAACCAAGTTGAAATCCTCCATTCTTCATGTCGAATTGACACAAGCGAGAAATTATAAACCTATCGCAACCAGTAGAGAAAAAGGAGCTTCAGCATCGCCAGCTCTAGACGCTGATGGAGATATAGCGATGTCTCCTGCTTCTACTACAGAAAATCCTCACAAGAATCAACATGCTTTACATCAACCATCAGAAGGTGCCAATCGAACCATCACCTTACTCAATGTCCCTGATACGGTGAATGACGCAAGAATCCGTGCAATTGCAGAGCCTTTTGGCACTATCGTTAAAGTTGTACTTCGTCCAGATCATCAAGGTGCAATCGTCGAGTTCGAGGATGTCAATTCCGCAGGTAAAGCATCTCTCGGTCTCGAAAATCACGAGATAGCGCCAGGTCGTAAATTGAGAACAGGAGGAATGAAAGATCTTTTCGCGCAGTCTAGTGAGGTTAAAAGTGATCGCATTGTAGTTGGACAAAATGGAAAGAAGGAAAAGGAGAAAGCGGGTGCGAGTACTGGAACAGGAGCAGGATCAAGCACGAGTAATTTCATGCAACCCAGTGTACCAATCAGAAGACCAGGTGGAGGAAGGGGTGGATTGGGACAAAAAAGAGGATTGGGATTTTCGGGTGGGAAAAAGCCAGCACCAGTGCCGGCAACAGATACAGGTTCGGATACTAATGCAAAACCAAAAAGTAATGCGGATTTCAAGAAGATGTTTTTGAGTGGTGGAAAGGAATGAATGGGATGATAATTAATTGATTGCAGTATTGCTACGTAATAAAAGATAAGTTAGCTAGGGTTTAGTTAGATAGCACATAGTGAATCAGACGTTAATATCTTTTCTTTACTGAAGTTGTCTGTCTATCATGCCGTTTTAAATGATAGTTGAGTCGTGTGTGTGGAAGTAGAACATCGCAACAAGACTCAATGCGGGCCATTCTAGTCCCGGTGAGCGGGGATACAGGAGTTTGGTAGGAGTAGATTGGAGTGGAATGGAATGTTGGATTGGAGAAACTTTTGACGCTGCTAGGTTGGTAATGGCCATGCACACGAATACTTACAAATTGGTCTGAGAAGTCTATTTATTCTGTTACTGTAAATTTCACGATGGGAAATATTGGTGGAGACAGGAGGGGAAAATCAAATGTATCAAATACATCGAATGTACCAGATCTGCATTATTTTCCTACAACCAATGATCCAACCTATCACATCCTATCCTATCAAACCCTCATAAATGACCATCCATCCCAATCCTATCCCAAATAAACAAAAAAAAGCGCACTCCACTTCTCTCTTCTCTGATCCCCTAATGAAACTGATCCTCCGTAACCCCCTTCCCCATCGCACTCGTACTACTCACACCACCCGTCACCATCTTAAGCAACTCATCTGCATAATTCGCCCCGGACCATTTCTGATGTTTCACCACATCCACCCCGAGATCCATTTCCGGCTCCTGCACCAACTCCCCATAGGCGCGCATACCCTGTTTACTATACGCCTCTGCGAAACGATGACTAATCAACGCGGTGGTGTGTAAACCAGCGAGCGTGATGAATTGCCAACAATAACCTAATTTGGAGAGACGCTGAATGTAAGTTTCCTGTTCGGCTCTCGGCATGGCGGATTTCCAGTTGAAGGAAGGAGAGAGATTGTATGCGAGTTTTTGGTCGGGGTACACGGCGTGCACGCCCGCGGCAAATTCCTCGGCTTGTTTGTAATCCGGGAGTTTGGATTCCATCCAGATGGCGTCGGCGTAGGGGGCGTATGCGATGGCGCGGTTTATGGCGCACCCACACCCACCTTGGAGTCGATAATAGCCTTCGCGGGTACGGGGAGCGTCCCAGTCCCAGTGGATGTCGACGCCGGTGATGGTTTTGGCGAGGGCTCGGGCTTCCGAGTTACTCTTTCCTTTGACTTCGGTTACGAAGCGGGAAATGAGATCGTCGGATTTGGTGCTGGGGTTGGATTTGATGGTAGCAATGACGGCATCGTTGAAGAGTTTGAGATTGGCTTGCGCGGTCCAGGTATCTTCGATGGCTTGAAGTTCTGCGCCAGTTTTACCGGCACGCTCACCGGCTATCATTAGGTCGTTGAGGGGTTGGAGATTGGGGTTTGTGGAACCGAGAATGTAGGGGTGATCCCGGGGGTCGATAGTTGTGGTTATTAAGGTGGCAGCTTCGGCATCTGTACGTGCGATAGCGAGGAGGTCAGATCCTGTGTGGTATGTTAGTTTATATTCTTCATCTTTCCAAAGAAAGTATAGATGTTGACATACCCATGATATCAGCCTGAGCACGAATAGCAACCAAACGATTGATATGTTCACTAATAGGAACAAGGACCTTTCCAGCCATATGTCCACATTTCTTGGTACCAGGAGCTTGATCCTCAATGTGAATACCTGCAGCTCCCTTCTCCACGAACAATTTTGTTAATTTCATAACGGCAGTGAGACCACCATGACCAGTATCAGCATCTGCAATGATGGGACGAAGGTAATCGACATTTTGGAGTTTGGCCCGATCGGCTTTTGATGCGGTCATTACCCGTTCTTCTCGCTGTTTGCGGTCATGGAAAAGTTGAGCCATGAAGAGATGTGCTACTTTGTTGGGAACTGTGGTCTAGAAGATGTTAATGATTTGAATGTAAGAGAGGAAGAAGGTAGACTTACGTATGGGTAATCTGCGAGATCCGGACCAGGCTCATCTGATGCAGATGCAGTAGACGATGATTGCCATCCAGAAACATAGACTGTATCGAGGAACTTTGCCATTTGGGTCAACATGGTAGGTTCCAAGCAACCATATGTATAAGAAGCATCCTTATTCTGTTTTTTTATATATTAGTATCTATCTGCTATCATCATCGAGATATATCAAAAATGCATACCTTGAACCTTCCCTCCAAGATCTTCCAAAGCTTTTTTGATTGTGCATTGCTTGGATATTCAATCTTTAAATTTCCCCTCTTTGCCACGATCTGCTCAGCAGTAAAAGGTCTCTTGGTATATCTCCATCTCTCATCTGCCCACCATTGCTTAACAGCAGCAACTTCTTCTAAGAAGATTCTCTCTTCTTGTTCTAGATCTACAGAAGTACCGGCCATTCTGTTGGTAGAAGCCATCTTGTATGTGTGTATATGAATATAGGGTATATAAAACAAGAAATAAGTCTCGTTGGTGAGTAACTTCTTTCAAGCTCTGAAGAATTGACGTTCAGTTAGGATGTAAGAAGTAAAGAATCCTATGTATCTTTAGGAATGTAGAGTATTGAACTAGGAATCAATCTTTCAAATCTCAAGATGATAAAGTAAACAATGTCAAACACAGTACCAAAAGAAAATATAGAACGAGAGAGTTCCAAGGTATATAGCTATATATTCCCCTCGTCCTAGGAACCTACCCGGCACAAGGTCCGAACTAACTTCCTACATCGCAAGCTCATGACAAGACTCATTCAAAATCGTTCGTATCCTCGGACCATCGAGGAATCCTTTGCCATCAATACACAAAGCATATGGTTGGTTGTTCGGATCAAAGGGATAGCTTTAGGAATGCCGTGATTGGACACATTCCCGAAAACTGGGGAAAACAGAGGTACCATTTTAGTGAGCTTGGCTTTCTAGATCTGATGCGTTTTAGTGCAACATGTTGCGGTTTACCTTTTTTTATGACGAATGCGGAATCATGGATGGATGGGTGGTAGTTGAAATTCGAGATGGCGAGTTGTAAAATGTTTGCCGGTCTATGGAGAGCAATTCTGGAGTCGTGTGCTTCTTTACCTGCTGTAACATCACTCATCTACTCTACCATTCACCATTTACCATTTACCATCAATTTTCATCCCCCCAAATCTCACATCTCATCCTCAAAGCTTTCCTCAAACGGTCAGACTGCCCAGTGCCCAGCCGTAAGAATCATGTAAGACATGCTCTTGGAGAGTTACATCTCAGCTATCACTTAACATGTGTTTCCACACACGCAAAAGTCGACATTATCGTAAACATGTGAAGACCCTCGAAATTTCCAAAATAGATTACGATAACCCCAGATCCCACAAGGGTTAATAGTTCTGCCGAGGGGGCAGACCCTCCAATGCGGAGGAGGGGATTAATTTTCTGGACGTCCAATAAATGCCTCGGCTTAGCTACCCCTTCATTTGTGAAGGTTGATCCGGTTATCGCCTTGTCACTTTTCCGAAAAGATGAATATTTCCGATCATGCTTTTTGCACTCCGACTATAGGATGCGATTCAGGAAGTAAAGGCTAGGCATTATGTGAGGTATTTATGTTTTCAGTCATATATCCTTTGTCCATGTAACCTTCCGAGTATCAGGTCAGTATTAGGAAGTGATGCGTAGAAAAGCCGAGAAAAATCAGGTCATCGATGAACAATCAATGGATTTATGATGTTATCAGCGATTTTGCCGGTATATTAATTTCTTACAGGGCAGCACAGGACTGCTATTTTGCTTCTAACATATACATGTCTTTTTTAAAGCCTCCATTCCCCCAAAGCAAATGCTCACTTCATATTGTCACCATCCTGATCATTTCAATCATCAACTCCAAAACTCGAGAATATTTCTGGATACAATTAAGGCGCTCAAAGGGTATAGAGCAGAACCGCAAATGTCGTTAACGCATTAAATAGCTTGTCGTCATATACTCATAGGTTCATGGCCTTATTGTACTGATCCCAAGGAGTAAGTGTTCCTAGGGTTCGTCGCATATGTGCATTGATGATTTGAAGTCCGTAAACATAACTAGCGTTAACCCATCCAAAACTAGAAATCATTAGAACTGTGCCGTTGGTCAAAATCATTGGTATAACTCACCCTTCTTTAGCGACTCCCTTGAAATCAGACCCTTGGTTGCCATATTCTGCATCAACCTTGTGAGGATCAACCACTCTGGTCACATCATATTTTTCAACCACTACCCCATTGAAATCAACAAACGCTGTTGTAATCATGAACAACCATTTGTAGGCAAGTCGCTCGGCATCTTCCTGATAATTATATCGTAGTAGTCCTGTCCAAGCTAGCATTTGCTGTGGAGCCCAACCATATGGGTAATCCCATTGACGATTTGGTCGGTCCAACCCAATTGCACCACGAGACTCTTCAGTTCCAGACAGTAAGCCTCCTGCAGCTTCAAACTTAGGAAGAGCGTTAGTAACGAGACTGGCAGCTTGCTGTGGCGAAGCAACACCTGCCCACATCGCCCAGAAGGTAGTAGCACTCTCATACGTACACTGCTCTTTCTTCAGTGTGTTATAATCGAAGTACATGCCCTTCTCTTTATTCCAGAGGTACTTATCAATGGCCAACTTGCGACCTCTAGCTCTTCGATCCCACATTGAGGAAGTTTGCAGCTGACCAGGTGTCATATCGCCTACGCAAAACTCGACTGGAACCTCAAGCTTGTCTTGGAAGAATGTACGAATAGCATATGCGATATCCTTTTCATACTTATAAAGAAGAGAATTAAGATCAATTGTTGCAAGATCTGCGCAAACCCTTTCCAAACGATAGGATGTGTCGTGACCTGATTCACGAACTGCTCGATCGTGTAGGAAGTAATCGTCCAACTCCTTTTCTACGACTCTTCCATTGTTGTAAGCATCAACAAATTCTTTGAAGGCCATGTTGTGTTTCTCAGCATAAGGTGCCAACAAATGTTCGAAATGTGATGCTTCGGTCTCTGGAGGTACACCAAGACCTTCAGGTCGATATCTTGATAGACCTGTGACAGGATCATATCTTGGCTCTGCCGTCCACACACTATGGTATTCCTTGATGGCAGCAAGGATAGCTGTCTTTAGAAAATCCAATGATCCCGGCTCGTGCTTGATCTTGTCGAAAACTCGAAGTGCCATGTCTGTCAAGAAAGGTGGTTGCGAACGACATAAATAGTATGACCTAGTGGCATTGAGGATCTTTCCGTAATGTTCAATGCAAAAGCAGAAGTTTTGTACCATCGACTTAGCCAAGTGGACCTTGTCGTTGACAATTAAACCGAGTGATTCCATATAGCTGTCCCATCCATAAAGTTCGTTAAATCTACCCCCTGGTACTACAAATGGTAACCCCTTGAGTGTTTTCTCGCCTGTCGACGGATCTATAACTTCCTCCATGGCAACAGCCAAAAGACCAGGCTTAGAGTTCATATCACGAACAACTTCTGGTGTAATTTTCTCAGGTAGCCAACAAACATCTAGGCGAACTTCAGGTCTATCAGTTGCCACTTTGGTATAGTATGCATGCTGTTCAGGTGCACCCCGTGGTATGTAGATACGTGGACGGGGATCATCGGTCCAATCCTTAGGATCACGCCCAGCAATTTCTATCACCGAGCCATCGATTCTACGAGTCAGGCCATCCCAGAATGAGCCCTGAATCAGTCTTGAGAGGCGATTGACAGGATTCTCATTGAGGCGAGATTCGTCCAAGATAATTTGCTCTCTACCATTTTCCTTTGCCAAAGTCAACTCTTGTAAAAGGTTTGATAGCATATAAGTCCCACGAATATCGTATCTTTTAAATCCGTTCGAGGTAGCGGTTCCGAGAGGAAGTGTCTGTTACAAAATGCGTCAGTCCAAGAGTTGAGTGAATTGAGTGAATGAATGTAGATGCCTGCAGAATCTTACCTTTGGTCCTACATCTTCAATTGTAATTTGGTGGTTGTCATCTGTGTCTTCCTGTTTTCGAAGGGCTTCCAATGTCGAGTCAACTTGTATTAAAAATTTGCGTCCATAATCTCCAATATCATCTACACATATGTATATTAGTCAATGAGACTTTGTAAATTAGAATATTTGCAACTGACCATGGCTGCCTCTCCTCTTGGGCTTTTCCAATCCTGAGATCGGTGCGGAGAAGATACCCTGATTCTGCGAGGAGGTTAGATGAGTGCAGAAAAGTTAAGAAGAGAAGTGCTGTGCTTACTGAAGAGTATGTACGGGTTCGAGCTTGTCGAAACGATTTCTGATTTGTGTCATTGCTGTAGTAAACATGTGCCGCAGCGAATGGATCGATTTCACTGGAAACACTAGATGTACGGTGCTTTCGCAATGGCGAGGTCATTATATAGTCGAAAAGCGCTCTGGTGGATGTTTGAAATTTTGCAATTTTGTAATGTATCTGGACAATTTTCGAAGCAGTGACGTCTTAAGAAGTTATGAAATCTGGGTACGGACAGTGGGGTGAGAGGTGTGGGGGGGGGCGGTGGTGTTTGTACTTTCTGAAAAAGATATAGTCGTAGACAGAAGATATGATGTAGAATTGTAGAATCGTAGAGTTGAATACTGAATATGAATCCAGTAGGTTTTAATAAGAATTGAATTGAATAGTACTACTCGTATACTGCTATCATCTCCACAAAAAAAGAGGGTAAGTGTGTGAAATCTGATGTGTGTTTGGATGTTGGTGGAAAGTTCGAAAACGTTTCCAAAACGTCAGCAGAAATGTTTGATCATAGCTGGCTGGTTAGCTGTAGCTGACTACAAGTATCGTGGGTATTATACCTAGTACGTAGGCAAGTAGCGTTATCGGTGCCGCCGCACGATCCCAATTAAAAGATAACCACAACATTCAATATCTAATGTCGAACATCTACCAAACACCCAACTTCCTGCAATCCTTCAATCTTGTCTGCACTTTCTCCCAACCCAACCGATCCCTTTCAATCGACAAACTTTTCTCAACTCATGAGAGTGAGTTGAAGTTTTGATCTTTTGGTTTGAAGATCCTGAAAATGTGTTGAGTCATGTCGCAAAGTGATTCATTCACAACAACTTTCAATATTTTTCTGAGTTTTATTTTTATTTTTTTGTGTCTTTGATGTCATTGTCTTGTCTGTTCTTCACCGCCTCCAAGCCGCCCAGATGCAGTATGAACACAGCATGAAACCCATCATCTCAGATGCATTAGTGACGCGACGCCCTGGCATTGAGCCAACCACAGCATACTGTTGATGAAAACAGTGGATCATGTGGCTGTCACCCATCCCACCATCATCGTGGACCAGCTATTATCTCATTGGGCAGCCCTAGATTATAAGGGTTAAGGGTTCAATCTTCGTGGGGGCTTCGTTGTGATAGCGGCGTCCGGTTCGGCTTCCGCTACTCTTGTCATTTTATCCAATGCAACACAACATCTCAACCTCAACAAAGTAGAGTGTGAACAAAGTCAATGGGTACATTCATCACTACTCTTCAAATATCGGATATGTTGCTAATTCATCGTTGTAAGAACCTTGAATCTCATTCATCTCATCCCATATATGCTGACCGCACCACACAACTTGCAGATGATATACCCACTACCCCTCGAAGATGATCTAGACTTCTTGTTTTAATATCTATTCACATCCAAGAGAAGGGTTTCTTGGTGCTATAAATCATGGGCATACTGGTCCTATTCGAGATTCGAGAGCGTCATTGGGTCTCCGTCTTCTTGCTGGTCTCACATCGTACTATACGTAGGATCAAGATGGGATCAACTTAGGACGGCGCATCAAGTTACAATACGCACCGAATAACTCGGGTGTCATATCGAGATGAAAATTTGTCACCGAGCCGATGTTACACTCCCTATTTTCACCGCCATGTGAACAAAGTAGTACACGTTCACCACCGGAAATTAGAAGCAGCCATTTCAGCTAGTGATGATTTGTGGCTCGGACTACCATGGTTACAGCTACAATCATGTGTTTAAATCGACAACGCAGGTCTCATGTGCTTGATGTAGCCTTCTTAGTCATGCTACTTCCTTACGGCTTTTAAATTGACTGCCAACGTGTAAGCCAAAAGATGATGCTAAAACCGGCCCTGGTCTCTGATGATCACGGGGAAAATGAGATGTAAGAGATATGAGTGTCCCACTTTCCAAGAATCGACATCTTTGCTATATATCAGACGCAAAGAAGAGCTTTGCTAGATTGACCCAAGCGACTGATTTGCCTCTACGATTATTACCTCGAGCACACAGATTCATCTTATCTTTCAATCATAACTGCGTCAAAGGTCTTTTCAAGGATGCTAGGAAACCAATATGTCGCCTCCAACCTGTTGCTATCCATACGATAACTCATCAATTGACGACCCTGTGACAGACACTACCATCAATTCAACCAAAATCCTTCACCCATGGAGAAAGAAATAGCTTACTGGTAGAATCTTAATATAGATACACTGACTGCTAGATGACTTACAAATGTGAGTTGATCTGGATCATTCATTGAACCCTACGGAATCACCATCTTCATCCTCGAAAGGGTGCTTCTGAATTTTGGGCCTCGGAACCTCAATTTGTCAACTTCTCCATTTTTACTTGGGAGAGCGCAAGTGATAGCTTCAGCCCGAGATTATAGTTTTGCCCAACTACAAGTGATGCTGAGTAGAGGCTGTCGACATGGACGATATAGATTGAATCGTTTATGTGCGATCTACTTTGGCTCTGGGACTACAAGATGCTTCAAGTAAGAAAATGAAGCAACAATCTTATGAGTATCTCATAGCGATCCAGCGCTAGTTTGACATGGATACGAGGCTATCAAATCGCTCACAACTTCTGAAATTCCGGGCTTGCAGATTAGTGACGGGAAAACTATATTTGTTAGGTCAGCCTTATGGGCAAAAGCGGACGCATGATCATATGGTCCTGGAGCTTAAAGAAACTTATCGATATGCATCGGAGCCATGACTTTTGTTGGTCTATCTTGGTTTCTAAGCCATTGTTCACGCCGTCGAACGATCTGACTAATTCCCAACCCCTTAGAAAAATCTATCCCAGCAGCAAAAAAAAGCCCATGGAGTTGCATGTTAAGAATTATTAGGATGTGCTCGACAGTCCTGCAGGCCTCTCGATTGTTTTTGTGACGATCAGGTACAGCGAACCCTTTGAGTATATTTTACAACGCTCTCCCCAAGGATAATAAAGTCATCCTTATATCAAAAAACTACTCAACTTGCTAGCCACTAGTGAGAATATGTTGACTGCCGTTTGTCTCTTTAAACATCATGCTCTTCATGCGCCAAGTTATTGTTATCTCAACTGGATGGATATGTCGATTTACGCACGGAACGTTCAGTGAGAGATTGAAACACATCCCTATGGTCCCAAAATAGAGCTATAAATTTACAGCATCAAAGGATCGGTTCCGAGCTATGCACAATTACAAGGGACGTTTTATAAGATAAAGATTGGATGGCATGTGTACTAAACAATTTTAGACACTAAAACAACGCTTGGTCTTGACACGCCAGAATTTCATGATTTTCTTGAATCAAGCCGGAGATTATGTCATGCAGATTTTTGTCGCGAATACGTTTTATTGGGTGATATAAGATGATAGCTCACCGATACCGTGTAAAGATAAGGCCAAAAATGAATGAACTGCTTCATGGCAGACGGAAACGGCAGGATTTATCGAGCGTTTGGGGACAACGGGCTCTTTGAACTTTGGACAAAACATCCGAAAGGAGAAGAAAGGCCGCTTTCAAGCCGTTGTCTGATATCCACATTACCTTGTCTGGATATCTATCCAACACTAATTATGCGAGTCGTTATTAACCTTACTCCATAGGTGAAGAAACAATCGAACACTGTGGTACACTTCTTAACATTGATATTAGCCGACAGAGCTGATCTCCACAGATACTTGCCGAGACACGAGAAAACAAAGACTAGGTAGCCAGGGGCGCGTGCATCAATACGATAGAAAAAAGTCTGAACAGTGTAGCACAGTACAGTGGGAACTCACTCCGTCTTCCTTTGAATTAAGGGTCGTGTCACCTCAAGCTTCCAGATCTTTTCCGAATTCCAGGTATCCTTTCTCTTCGATATTTGGGCGCCGAGACAAGTCTTCGAGAAAGGAACAATTGTAATAATTGCAACTGGATCTCTCAGCTTCCATCTTCCCTCCCCAGAAATCTGTTGTCTTTCTTCTGTATTTTCCTCTTCAACAGAGGCCTCAGATGAAATTTCCAAATGCTATCTACCCTAAAAGAGCTTGGGCCCAACTAGCGGTAAATCCCCGAAATTGAATTGTCCATGCACCCCGAGGCACCGTGGTGAAATATGTCGTGTTCGTTTCATCATGTAGTATATACCCTGCCAATCATAGACAGACCTTCCAAACCACATCCAGCTGGAATTTCTAACCTTTTTGATTTCAAGGGTCTTTCTCTCCACTCCTTCCTACTCGGAGTTATACAAATACGATTTGTTGGGTACAATCAATAATAACAATTGGATTTGTTACGATGTGCGATCTAAATTGTCGTGGCTGATGTTATCATTGTCATTCGGGCCAGCCAAGCCAAGTGTCCAATTGTCTCGTTCACCTCCATCTGTCAAGTATGTATAGTACTTTGAATGGACGACTATGGACTTTCGAATCCAATCGGCTTGTCTATCACTTTACAACGGTTTCACGATAACTAACCTCCAAAAACACAAATACCATTGAAGATCATTTGCAAGTAGTGGTTCTTTTTCCAGATATAGTTTGCCTATCTACCTAGTACTGTAAGTCTTGATCTTGATGTCGGGAAAACTGTCCCAAAATGTTCTCCAGAAAAAAGTGGATACTGATTAACCTTCCACTAGGAAAATAAGTCTGATCTTCAAGCTAGCTGATTTCCTAATCTACATCGCAGATGTTGGCTCTCGAAAGTTTTTGAGAGACCTTCTAGCGTGTTGGGTGAGGAATTCTTCTCTACTGTCTACGTGATCCCTGAGATAAGGGCCTGGATTCGGTTTAGCATTTCGCATAATTCCTATGCTAAACTCAATTCTTCCCTTTGGGAATTGATAAAGTTTTATTTCAAGCAATCGAGAGCTGCAACCTAGAACACAAGATAAGAGAGGCTGACACATATTTGGATAACCTTCAACCATTAAGATTTGGTGGATGAATTTGCACTATCTAGTATTGGATCTAGATGCAAGATACTCGAGGATCTCAAAATATTGACAACGCCATGCCTTGGGTGTCATTACCTTGTAAATGGTGTAAGTTTAGTTAACCTTTTCCCCGGTATCTGGGAACAATTTGATACGGCGTTAATGTAGCACCGCATCAATGCCAGTTTCTTTCTGATTATGTCAGTCAATGGGGCTAGAAAGATGTATACCACCCGCCATCTGCGAGAGCTCGCAGGTTCAATGTCCAGTTGGTGCAAGTACCGTACAGTTTATATCACACATTTACTCATCATTGTACAGTGTCAACCGTGGGAGAACTTTTCCATTTAACTTTTGAGCCGCTATGCAATTTCCTCGACGCCTATACCAAATCCAATTCAGAGGCACTACTGCAGCCATCCGAAGCCAAGTCCTTGCAATGATCTTTTGGGTGAGCAACTAAGGCAGGTACGCGCAAAATATGATTAGAGCTAATTGAGTAATTTTATGCACAAGCGTCATATGAAAGATATTCTAACATCCATGGTTACCATGTAATCAGGATTTTGAAATGCTTGATTGAGAGAGTCCAGCTCTAACAAATTCGAGTCCTCATCTATATTACTCATAGACAAAAAGCGTAAAACGGAAAATTTCAAATATATTATATAACGTTGGAGATCATTGTAGATCTTCCCAAAAACCGCCAAGTCCAAAGTGCGTGTAGCTCAAAAATTTACCTGCAGGGGCAAAGTCTTTTCGCCTAATCATGAATTGTCATCCCAGTTTAGTGTCAATCGCTTCATCATTTCCAATAGACCGGACCTCCTCGCTTCTGTCTACCTCATATTTCAATTGTCAAAGCTGCGTCGGGAACGCACAGCATCAAAAATAGTTTCGTCTGAATCCTAACCAAACTTGGGACAGTCACACCCGGGTAGCTCTAGACTACAATTCTTTAGTTTTGGACTCGGCGTTTGATTCTCTTTGTAGCATCATAGAGGAGGGGTTTCTATCCATTTTATTGCTCGCACTGCCCGCATGGCTTATCCAAGCTTACAGTCGTATGCTAAATTGATCCAATCAAGTATGGAAGTAGCAAGCTAGATGCATGATCTTGTTTGTTACTCGCTCAGGCCTGTTCGAGCTACAGATTTTGACAATTCGCAGTTGTTGAAGCTCCAGAATTGGTAACTTGGTTAGGACTTTTCTCAGCTCCTCTTTGTTCCGAACCAATGCAGGTACCATGAGTGGATGTTGTTTGCCCAGTTCCTACCTATTGCTAGCCTCACTAGTAAAGTTTTTGCAGTGCTCAGTGGCGCTAATGAACATGGCTTTTCTTTAACAGTATCTTCTCAGTACATATTGCCCTCCGCCCCGTTCGACAGAGAGACTTTTATCTTGAACTTTGTTATTCATCGACAGTAAAGCTATCTTTCTTTTGGCTTGCTATTCCAATCTTTTCTTATTCCAACACTCGTTGCACATGTCTTTCGAATCTTATTAATTATTATCTTATTATTAATCATAAATCATATATATCATTCTCACATTTGACTGCATTTTACTCTTTTACTATCCAAGATGAACGCCATCAAGGGATACCTCGCCCCTGGGAAGAAGGCCGAGCAAGATGCGAAGAAGGCAAAGAAGTCTCAGACAACGTCACCAATGCAGTTGGAAATGCATACGACCCCTCCACTAGGTTCACCACTGGCAGGATCCTTTGTGGATCGTTCGAGACCATCCTCTCTATATCCGGAAGGTGATTTCAGAAATGCTCCTCGGGAGAGCGTTTTGACTGTTAGATCTGATGTAGTTGTCAGTTGGTTACATCAACAACAAATGGAAAAGTTATGGGCCGTTGGTGCTCCAGGGGAGGGTGTTATCCTGAAGAAGGGAAAGGGTGATTTCACATGTTGTCCGCCTTCTTTAAGGACGGAACCATCAGGCGTCTTTGACTATATTGTAGCAATGAATGTCAAAGTAAGTGATTTGTATCCCTTTTGTTCAACAGTGTTCGCTAATCTGATATTTAGGCTGCCATGACTGTCAATACTCGTGTCATCAAAATCTTCCTCGCCCGTCAGCACGCCGATTATGTTCCCCTTTCAGATGGCCTCCGTCTTCAAGTTCTTCCTACTGTTGAGTACTTACCTCGATGCCAAAAGCATCACTTCGGTGCTTTCATCCAAGATCAACAAATTCTCATTGTCTGGGACGATGACCCAAAACACTTGTTGAAGAGAGCAGAGTATATTGAAAGATCTTTGTTGGAGATGATCTGGGCCGATGATGACGAAGAAGTCGACGAGAAGAAGGGTGGAGCAAATGTTTCCACCGCTGATTTGGGAAGTGGTTCTGATGTTGAAGATGGTTATGGAACGCAAGATAAAAGACCAACACTACTGCTCAATCCTCTCATGGTCGGTGCAACTTTGTGTCTTCTCATCACTGCTCTCGGTCTCGGTTGGAAAAAACTTGGTCTTGAAGTCGCTGTTGATGGAAACTACACTCGATTGGCTTTACTCGCTGTCGTTCCTTGTCAAGTTTTCGTTTCGCTCTTCTTCATGCAAGTTATCATTGTCAATCTTACCCAGTGTTTTGGACCAATCAACAACTTGAACAGCAACTCGAAGTTCTACTCCGGCAAAGCTCCTCAACGTCTCAACCGAAATAACCGAGAGCTTCCTCACGTCACTATTCAGATGCCTGTCTATAAGGAAGGTCTCGTTGGTGTTATTCAACCTACGATCATTTCTCTCAAGGCTGCTATCTCTACTTATGAGCTCCAAGGTGGCACTGCCAATATCTTCATCAATGATGACGGTATGCAATTGCTTCCTGAAGAAGAAGCTCAAGCTCGTCGTGACTTTTATGATGAACATACTATTGGATGGGTTGCACGTCCTGGCCACAAGCCCAATCCCGAGAACGGAGAAAAAGCTTTCCTTCGTCGTGGTAAATTCAAGAAGGCTTCTAACATGAACTACGCTCTCATGGTTTCCAACAAGGTTGAAGAAAGACTTCTTACCATTGCTCGTCATGAGGGTTGGTCTCAGGCTGAGGAATACGTTGCTTATGATCAATGCTTAGCTCGTGTTCTCGAAGAGGAAGAAGGTCGTGCGTGGGCCGGTGGTAATATTCGTGTGGGTGATTACATCTTGCTCATTGATTCCGATACTCGTGTTCCTGCCGATTGTCTCTTGGACGCTGCCAGTGAGATGGAACAATCACCTGAAGTTGGTATCTTGCAATTCAACTCTGGTGTCATGCAAGTCACTGATAGTTTCTTCGAAAACGGGTACGTCATCGTCGTCTCTATCTAACCCATTCAATAAACCAAACTAATCATCCTTTTCTAGTATTACCTTCTTCACCAACCTCGTCTATACCGCTATCCGTTTCGCCGTCGCCATGGGAGATGTCTCCCCCTTCGTCGGCCACAATGCCATGCTTCGCTGGTCCGCCGTTCAACAAGTCTCCTACCACGACGAAGACGGCTACGAGAAGTTCTGGTCCGAATCCCACGTCTCGGAAGATTTCGATATGTCGCTCCGTCTCCAAGTCAACGAATACATCATCCGCTACGCCGCCTACACCGGAGATGGCTTCAAAGAAGGTGTCTCCCTCACTGTCTACGACGAGCTTGCGCGTTGGGAAAAATACGCTTATGGATGTAACGAACTTCTCTTCAATCCTCTCCGCTTCTGGATCACGCGTGGTCCGTTCACGAAACTTTTCAGGGAGTTTTTGAGATCGAATATGAGATTTACGTCTAAGATTACAATGATGGCTTATATTGGTACTTACTACGCTATTGGCGCCTCGTGGATTTTGACCTTGGCAAATTATTTCATCATGGGTTGGTATGTCGGAATGTACGATAAATACTATCTTGATTCCTTCCAGGTGTATTTCTCGCTCATCATTGTCTTTTCCCTCTTGGGTAACGTCTCACTCGCGGTTCTCCGATACCGATTGAACGAACGAGGATTCTTCTCTTCATGTAAGTTTCTCCTTCCCTTTCCTCCCTATTTACCCCCCCTCTGTCTCAACACCCCACTAACCTCCATAATCAGTCTTCGAAAACCTCAAATGGCTCCTCCTCATGACCGTCTTCCTTGGCGGACTCTCCATGCACGTTTCCCAATCTCTGCTCTGCCATTTCTTCGAAATTGACATGACCTGGGGCGCCACCGCCAAAGAAGTCGAAAACGTGACGTTCTTTGAAGAAATCCCACGTCTGCTCAAGCGCTTCAAATACACCTTTCTCTTCTGCATCTTAATGACTGCCGGTATGATCGTGTGCGCGCTCGTCGTGCCCTGGAATTGGAGAATCGATACTTTTGTGGCGATTTTCCCGCTGTGTACGGTGGTTGTGAGTCATTTTTTGATGCCCATTGCCTTGAATCCCGCGTTGATGATGTTTACGTGGTGAGTGGGGAGGGTAGTAGGAGATGGATAGATGGATGGATGATTTTAATTAATGTAGAGATGGAGGGGAGGATGTATTTAGGGAAGAGGAAAAGTATCTGGTTGACACTTGGATGGGTGATCGGTATATATGTCTAGGTTAATATGGGAATGGCGTTGCTTTATACTTTGAAGCTTTTATATCAATCAATGGTAGAAGGGGGTGTTTGGAATAATATAGAATATTATCAATACGAGATGAAGGTACAGGTGGATTTAGATGGGCTACCCGGGAAAAGATGTTTAACTTTACATTCTTTAATCAATTTCATTACTCGTCTACATATATTTGTCTTTAGAATCCTTTCTCGTGTGGTAAATTCGCAATTGTCGGAATTGTACAGATCTAAATATCATTCATTTCACACAAACTCACTATCTACATCTACACCTCAATCCCCGTACATCTCGACACATCTAAATCCCACCTAACTATCCCCTTCTCAACAACGGTTCTGTCTCGCCACCCTCCTCACTTCCCTTTCCCTTCTCACGACCTGGCATTCTCCTAAATCTCCCCTCATCTACCTTCCCCACAACCCAACTCCCATCCCTCTCCGCACACTCAAAAAACTCCATATTCTCTTCGAAACTTCTCCCTCCGCTCTCCAACGAATACCTCCACGTCCACCACCCCGCAAACATATTCGTGCCGGCAAACACCAAAAACAGCCAATATTTCAAATTATTAAATCCAATCGGCGTCAACAACGTAACCGCAAAATTCGCCAATCCCCACACAATGACCGAGATGGCGGATCCTTGGGCGCGCGCCGAGGAGGGGTAGATTTCGGTTGGGATCAACCAGACGGTTGCAAGCCAGCCGATGCCGAAGATGGCGGTTGCGGCGAAGAGGGTTGTGGAGCCGAGGATTTCGGGTACGAGGAAGGGGACACTGGGGAGGGTGGCGAGGGCTCCAAAGAGGGTTAGGAGGAGGAAGGAGAGGGAGAGACTGACGCTGCCGTAGATCATGAGAGTGCGGCGGCCGTAGACATCGATGGACAGCCAGGCAAGCGTCATCATGAGGAAATAGAATATGTAGTTTCCGAGGGTGAGATATTCGGATTTGCGGGTGGTGAAACCGAGGAGAGAGAAGATTTGAGGACCGTAGACTAGGGGATGGGGTTAATAAGTGCATAGTGAGGAGCAATTTGAGATTTTGGATGGTACTGGGTATGAAGGATGCTTACCGGATACTGCGCCATAACCCGTGAGAGCTTGGTTTATTTGACCCATTATCGTTATCATGGTCGGATGAAATTGCGCATGCCCTGGAGTAAACATATCTCTATACTGTACTTTCGAACCATCTTCTTGAGCAGTAGATTCTTTAAGAGTTTCGAATTTCGACTTGGCCGCTTCTTTGCCGTAAACCTTCTCAAGAGCTTTCTTCGCATCATCTTCTCGTTGTACACTCATGAACCACTATACATAATTAGCATCTCCTACAAAACATTCGAGATTCAAGAGACGCTCAACATACTCTTGGAGTTTCCGGGAGTTGAGCAATAAAAGACATCAACAGAATTGGGAAAATCTGCATAACAATAATCGGAGTTCTCCAAGCCCATTGACTATCTTTCCCCAGACCAATAGTGACTCCCAAATTAATTGAATACGCCATCAACAAACCAAAGATGTTCATCTGGAATTCTTGAGCTAATGCTCTACCTCTCGCTCCATCCGACGAAAGTTCACTACTATAGACCGGAATCGTGGCATCTATCCCTCCAACCCCCAATCCCATGATGACTCTCCCAGCAATCATACATCCCAACGATGCACCTTTCCAAGGCGAAGATCCATGAAACGAAAGGCCAGAAATAAACATGAGTAAGTTTCCAAACGATGTTGTTGCCAAACAAGCAAATATAGATGGTTTTCTTCCCTCTTTATCGGCGAGCCAGGAGGCGAGAACTGCACCAATTGCACATCCGAGGTAATAGACTGAGACGATTATACCTACTATAGGAGATTCTTCGCCAATTTGCATGGTTTTCAAATAGCTGCTGTTGGTATTTATTAGGGACATCATTCCTGACTGGTGTTAGATATGATGGCGAGAAGGGCCCGGCTGTGATTCAGGGGGAATGATTATGAATACATACCTTGATCATAGCCATAGAGTGCAATTGCCGTGCTGGAAAACATGACGATCTCATGTTTCTTGGTTAGAAGAGGAAAGATGGAAGAACTACCTCCTAGTTTTGAAGGAGGATTTGGCATTTCTGAGGATTGAAGTAAGATGAATGAAGCAGACACAAATTGAAAGATATACAGCGCAAAAGGCACTTTGAATCTAGCTTCTTAAAACGAGAAAATTGATTGAGAGGTTAAGAAATCGAAGATAGTAATTCTACCTCTTCGTGAAGAAAGGAAACAAAGCGAGAAAAAGTAGCAGAAAAGGATTTCCTTAAGTTTCAATTCAATCTCTACCTATCTACCTACCTCTCTGGGCTAGAATCACGGGTTGCAATAATATTTGGCTTTGTGTAGGAATTTACTTGGCCATGATTGGGATTCTTCAATTCTGGATCCCACTTTATTGGTCTTTTAGCTGAAGTATGATGACGGATGACATCAATATTTTGCGGCGGGAAAGGTTCCGCATGGGTTATCGATCGTGAGAACAAATTATCTATTCTGTGATCAAACACTTCCATCTACAAAGTGTATCAGGTTGCGGAGTATACGATTTGCAGTATTATGGGAATCAATCCATTACCCCATATCATGTTCGAAATAGAAACAGAAACATGTATGGCTGTTTGAATGGGAGGAGAGATCAAATGATTGGCACAACTTACATGGAATGGAATTCATGAATCCGATGCGAACAATAAGATAAGTCGATCTCCAGCTTCGTGCAGACAGATATTCTGCCTGATAAACGTCACATCTCTACCTCCACCGCCTTTGACGCCACGAAGAAGTATACATAGGTACAATGTATGAATGAGGGAGAAAGATGCCTCCGCCAGTTGTAAGTTCTAAGAATATCTCCTCGTACATGCAAATATAACCCTAACACACCGAACAGACACCATCTCCCCATCGATTCGTGATCAAAAGACAATCCGGCCCTCCAGCTCCCCATCCCCATTCCCATCTACCTCCACGATCGCAACTCGCACAGGAATCCACTCCCCGTCCATCAAATACGCAACAATTCAATACCACTCCCCGCTTTACATTTTCCTCAACCCCAAAACCCAATGTCACGCAAAGTACAGGTATCCCATCATCTACACCCGCGGGACGATACCTAACCCCCGCTCGACGAAGTACGAAAGCGAAAGAGAATATCGATGATCCCTCAGATGATTACCCCGCGCGCCTTCCTCTTCACGATTCCATAGATACCAACGATGATTTCGATACCTCTATTGGATACTTTCCCGAAGACAAAGACAAAGATTCAGACTCAGAAGATCAAGAGATAAATCCCCGATCATCCAAACGGCGACGTATTTCCGCTTCTCCAGACATTTCTCTGGAAGAAAATGATGATTTATTATCTTCTTCTCTGCCTATAATTTCCTCGCCGATTTCTCATCGCTCTACTCAAATCTCATCTACAGCCGGAAAACCTAAATTTCTTCTCTCTACTCCTGTACCATCTACACCTCAAAGTATAGCCCCGACGACTTTTCTCAAACCGCCTCGGTTCCGTCCGCCTGATCCTGTGGAGTCGCAGGGAAGTGCCGATCCTTTGCCCGAACAGTTTTCTCCGCATAGAAAGGGGAGGCAATATTTAGCTGGGGGATTAGCGGCGGAAGTGAGGGATTGGTTGATTAATATCGATTCTGGGATTGGTGGCGTGCAGAAGGGGAAAGAGAGGATTGGTGAATGGGTAACGAAGCTGAAGATCGAGGAGGTGAGGAGGGATGGAAGGGAGATGTGTTTGGTAAGAGGTAAACGGGTGCGAGATGTGGATGGAGAGATGGTTGTAGATGGTTTGGGGGACGTCAGGGTTATGTTAGCTGGGGAGGGAACGGGGGTGGGTTTACAGAGGGGAATGAATGTGAATGTTGGGAGGACGGTGGGTATTAAGGGTCCGGTTTGGGAGATTATGGTGGAAGGTGTTAAATGGGGTGTTGGGGTTGAGTGGAAGGTATTGGGATGATGAGATGATATGACACCTCGGTTGAAGAAAGTGTATAATCGAACATAAATGTCTATATATTAATTATTCGCCTACTATTTGGAGATGCCTCGCCTAGCTATCTAAGTGGTCGCATATGAAATAGCACAAATCTAGCAACAAAACAAATCAAAACGAAACCCAAATCTATCAAATTTACAATCAAAACGCTCTGGATCTTTATTTCCCTCCCCTCCTCTCCATTCTTTAGTCCCTCCCCCCCGGCGGCCGTCTCATAATAACATGTCTTGTGCTCCCCATTCCCTCACCCCCTTGATACTTATCCAACTGAATATCCATACAATGCACATCCACAAACCCATATTTGCGATAGAGACCTATGCCCCAGGGACTAGCACCCAGTACTACTTGCAAGGATTTCTCATCCGCGAGTTTGAGTCCTTGTTCGAGGAGAAGCGTACCGATTCCACGGCGTTGGTAGGAGGGGTGAATGACGAGAATGTTGAGTTCTAGGGGAGGGATTAGTAGAGTTCTAGGCATGAGAGCTGAAGTCAAAGATGAGGGAAGAGAGAAGTTGAGGAGTTAGTGAGCGAAGGAGACTATGGAGAAATAGGAAGAGAAGAAGAGAATATAAACGAGAAAGGAAAAGAATAAACATACTCAACCACTTTTCTACCCCACAAACCCCAAACATATACTCATCCCCCCTCACAAAAACATCCTCACACAATTGAAAATTACTCCCCTTCCCCCAGATCTCCTCTAATTCTTCTTTTGTCCTGATTCTCGTACCCCCGTTCTCCTCACCCGTTCCCGTCAGAGGAGCCATGGAATTAACCACATCTCCATTCTCCCCTCCCATTTCCTTGTCCTTCCCCATCCCCTCCCCACCCCCCAAACTCCACCCCGCAATCCCCACAATCTCCTCCTTTCCCCCACCCTCTGCCCGCAAAACAGCTTTACAATACCATCCTCCCTCCTCTCCTCCTCTCTCCGCCTTATCGAGAAACTTCTCAAACTGTCTTTCTCGCATCTTCAGGGCCTCGGGACTTCCTCTCTCCTTCCCAAATGCCAAGTCGCTGAATTCATCTTCTTCGAACGCGAGATGTTCGAGTAGTGCTATGCGCGGAAGGTCGGCTTTTGTCACGGGGAGAAGTGTGATTTGGTTGTTGTGGTTGTGGTTAGGTGTAGGTTTTGAGGGCGGGAGTAAGTTGGAATCTGCTATGTTTGTGGAATAGGGGTGTGTGATGGCCATTGTGTAGCTGGTGATTATAAATGCGCTGTGGAGGTGCTGAGCGTATGTTGTGTATGAGAGGAAGTGCGGTGAAGTGTGATAATCAATAAATAAACAGAAAGATAGTAGGAATAGATATATAGTACATATATTACTTCGTACTAGCACAGTACAAAATAAAGCAGATAGAATAGAAGCAAAGCAAAGTGAAGCAAAATAAACAAACAAACACAAAACAGCAAGAATAAGAATATATAAAACCAATCCCATCCAGTCTGTCTGACTATCTGTCCATCAAAACCACACCCACACCCACATGCCATGCCATCCCGTCCCAAAAACAAACATATCTATGGTTATGTCCCATCTACGCATCTCCTCCGCACCTCACCGAACCTTCTAGTTTCCTTTCCATCCATCCATCAATCCATCTCTCGAAATACGATAACCTACCACACAAGTCTGCATGCATGATCTCATACCCATCCACATCCACAGCACAAACCACCCACCCTATCCACCCACCAGGGTCCCACGCATCGCATGCAGGAACACCCGATCCAAAAATATCCCGCACCATATATTCCCAGTACCCGTATTCTCAAGTGTGAGCGTGATTGCACATACATCCATCCATCCATCCAACTATCGGTGAAGCATTCATCGGCAGCCTGTGCCATGAAAATACTCATCTGCATGGCTCTCTTCGAGCCCGCCAAACTCTGTTTAATTGATATGCTAGGTTTGATTCATGGCGCGGGTGGACAATGTAACGGCTCGGATGCGGACTTGGGTTCCGGAGCTTGTGTACCTACGCACATACGCACATACTTGCTCACATATCTACATACATACATACCTACCTAATATCTGTAGCTAATCAAACTATGCTGACGGTCTGTCGGTCTGATAGTCATACCGATTGACTCAGTCACCGAGTACATCACATCAAACATCATACATCATACACCATACATTTCCTTATCCCAACTCCCAACTCCTAACTCCCAACTCTCCCATCCATCCCCCTCAATCCCCATCCCCATCCACGTCCCCAGCAAACTACACAAGAATCAAGAATCTCAAAATCCCTCAATGATATTCCACATCCGTAACCTTTCCACCTTTCCACCAAATCATCACCTCAACCACCAAGCCCCCCAAAATTCTCAGGACTCAGTCAGGCTCCTCGCCGAGACGGACTGGGAAGGTACGCATATTCGAATATACATCGCACACAACACAACACAACATAACACCACACTCGACATGATGCAACACAACACAACACAACACAGCAAAACACAACACACCTGACATGAGATGGAACATTTGAACCTGGACCCGCGATGGACTAGTATATGTATAATCATGATTTTTGATTCGTTAGAAAGCGAGAAGGCCACATTAGAAATTCTAGGTAAGCATAGAAATTTCGAAATTCTAGATCTTTTATTCCTTGTTTCATGTCTTATCCCAGATACAGGAGTAGTAAACATGTAAACCACTCGAAGTGTGTGCATTATTATATTACGCGCATCTCTTGATACTTCTCACACCTACATTCACATGTTCAACTAAGTTCAGACAAGCATTTATGATTTCAATACCCCCTTGGTTCATCTACTCGCTACGACTACTCGCTAGGCCTACTCATTATGCTGATCAAATTCAGAAGCACTAGTCTGTTGTATGCCTCTACTTATTTTCTGATTTTTGGGTCTACGCCCCTTCTCCCACTTTCGTTACCCATCCTAACCGCTCCATACAATTCCCCATCATCCGTATTTCTTCGTCTCCATAGTCGTCTCCCCACCCCAACCGACGTTCATTCATCACCGACTGTATCCCTTCCAAATCGAAAATAACCAACCCAGGAAGCAGCCCACGCTTGCTAGTGAAGAAAATACCACAGATAACGACCCTCAAGCTTTTAATCTCTGCAAACCCCTTCCATCGTGACCCGCGTGAACCTATTCGTACCATGACATGTTCCCCTTTCGAAGATTCCCGATTTTCCCCAATGTGTAAATACAATTATATGCCTACTGATAGCAACTCTTCGATAAAGAGTGCATTGCATGTCCGTGTCTCATCACCTCTCACCCTTCTCCATCCCATTTACTAAACAGCCATTCCCCTACAACTCCAAATCATCACTAATCCCAATATCAATACTAGCAATAATATCATCATCCATAAGGGGTCTCCTGAACCCTGGAACTCCTCCCTTGGAAGTCGTCTGCAGCCTACTAAAATTTGGTACCGGTAATGCATCCTTCTTAGCCGCCAATTTGGGAGTATTATTGGTCGAAGTACCACTGACTGGGGTAGCTGTTGCACTGTCCTTTCCACTAGTATGATCATGTTTGAAAGTAGCCCTAGTCTTGACACGACGTGAGTGATCTTCGTCAACAATTTCACCACGAGCAATTGCTGCTTCAGCTTGTCGTGCTGCACGACGTTCGTTAATTTGTGCTTGACGTACTTCCTCGATATTCTTACGACGGTTAGTTCGGTTGAGTTCGGCAAGTCGATCTTGTTGGGAGTGAACAGTCTTCTTCTTTGGCGCGGGCTTAAGCGTAGTGCCATAAGCTAGTTTGGCACTTTCAAGTGCTTCAAGTTCTGAACGATATTTCTCTTCCAGTTCAGTATTTCCAAGACTCTTCTGCTCTTTGATAGCGTTGTTAAGACGCGCACGTTCTGATGCGTTCCATTTTTCTGTCAATACACTTGACTTCTTCAACTTTGTTTGCAACTCCTCTTCAGTCCAAGGTCGGTTGACGAGAGCATTGATTTCAGCACACTTTTGCATCAACTTTGGTTTTGTTGGAACAGGTATGCCATCTGCGATACAATTTTGCTTGTATCTTTGCCATTCTGCCTCTGTGAATCGAGAATCTGAACAAGCAATGAATGGCCACGATCTTTCAGACTTGCCGTGTGCAGCAATCACATATTGTGTTGTTGAGAATTGCTTCCCGTTAGCAGACATCATAGCATATGGTCTATCCTCTTTAAAGCCTAAAATAAAATTAGCTTGGGTTGATACAAGAATGATTCCAATGCATTAACCTTTAACAAGACCCATGCGGTAAAGATTCTGGTTTGTCTCCTTATCAACACCAATATTTACCCGAACGAAGCATCCAGTAATAGCATCATCGAAGCCAGGATAGAAGCAGACCATGGCAAATCTACTTCTACCAACTCGAACTCGCTCAAGATCGTATAGAACCGCTGGCTCTGCATCACGGTAGTCTGGAGATGCAGATCTCTTCTTTGACTTTGATGCTGTCCACTCAACCTCACTATCTTCATCAGATCCATCATCTGAGTAATCATCGCGATTATCTCTGCGACTATCACCTCCACGGCGCTCCTTGTCTTCTTCGCGGCGACGTTGGCGATCATTCTTCTCAGCTCTTGCGCGCTTGAGACTGTCGATTCCAGTACTAGCTTCTCCGACTTTTCCACCACCAAGCTTGGTACGTTGGCGAGATGTCTTGCGCTGGTTGTCATCCAAATCTGCAGTGCCCGCCTTGCGCTTTTTCTCTGCCTTTTTGTCCGCAGCATCACGACCATTCAAAAGTTGACGAAGTACTCTGTTTTGTCGATCTCTCTCAATTTCTTGGGCACGATCAGCCAAAACCTGTTCACGTTCGATTTCAGGCATAGACATGATAGTTGCTTTATCAGAAGCGTTCATGAATCGACCTTCGAGAGGATAACGATCAGCATCATCGCGGAAACCTGGGCCATCAGAATCGGAATCAGATTCATCCATTGGGGCTGATCGTTCTGAACGAACAGATTCGTCACCAGAAGAACTGTTTTTAATCATATTAGTATAATACATAGCTGTATATGACTGCTGTAAAACTATCTTGCGATATATGTTTTTGCGAATTTGCGACAAGATGGAATGCAGTGATATCAGATGATTGCCAGGGTAAGAGAACACTTACGCTTCACCTTCTTCTTCAGAATCATCGTTTCGCCTATCTCCTTTCTTTCCTCCTTTCTTAGCTGAACTCTTTAAAGCTCCATTGCGATCGGGCGACGAAGAACTGTGCCTTCCTCCGTCATGTGAAGCGACCTGCTCATCTCCTGAAGAATCATCTCCGGCAAGAGCGAGAAGTTCATCGTCAATATCCGCCATTATGATATCTCGAGTATAGCAAGTTCTGGTATATGTCGAAAATGCGATTGTAGATCAAAGACCTTTGAGTTGTATGTTGTAGAAGTAAATGGTGGTTGTAATGAGATACGACCGAAAGTGCGTAATTTGTAGTTTATCCAAATGTCGTGAAGTAAAAGATTATTAGTTGTTGAATTGTAAGTAGTGGATGTATGTGAGAGACTGATAGAAGGGGAAAATCTATAGTTTCTTCCGAAATATGTTTAAATGGTTAAAGCGGACGTTTGAAATAAAGTGAATTGATGAATTTATATCTTTTGAGAACATGAGAACATGAGAACATTACAATAGAACAATTCAGCCGGCTCTCCTTGGTAGAGCATTAGCGTGGATCTAGCGCGAATTGCTTAGTCATTTACACGATAACGTGATGATAAGGCACATCATCGCACTAGTGAATCACCGAAGCTCCGTTGTTCTAGGCGTCATGGAAATGAGGGATGGAAATATTTCTGAGGACATTTTGTATATTTATCAATTCCATTACTGTATTAGACTTATAGACGACTTGTTCAAACCCCAACCACCAAAATGAATACATACAGACTTTCCAATCGTTCTGCTCAATCTCTTTTCACAACTCAATCGCCTCTCTATGATTTCCTAGCACCAAGTTTCATTAATTTCCCCAGATCATCCCGCGGTATTCGCCAGCTCTCCACAACCCCGCCATCCCCCTCTTCTGCTAATTCTGCCACTACCTCCTCAAACAATTCTCAAAATGCGCATGAAAACCACACCTCCAACCCGTCCCACCCCGCCCCTCGCTCTGGCGCAGAAGCCCTTCTCAATGCCTCCCCCTCAAGCAAGCCCTTGACCCAATCCCAAAAAGATTTCCTCACCAGCGCTTTACGCGTCAACCAAGCCGGCGAGCTCGCCGCAACCCTGATCTACACCGCGCAAACCCCTCCAATCACAAATGCACATCCTCATCTGCGTCCCCTAATGGCGCATATGTATGATCAGGAAGCCGGACACTTCGCCACCTTTAATCATCTACTCGCTAAACATCGCATACGTCCAACCGCATTAACACCCGTCTGGACACTAGCTGCATCGGCTTTAGGATGGGGCACCGGACTGATGGGACGAGAAGCGGCAATGGCATGTACAGAGGCTGTGGAGACGGAGATTGGGACGCATTACAATGAGCAGGTTCAGGTTTTATTGGAGATGAAGAAGCAGATGGAAGCGAGGGGTGAGGAATTGGGAGAGGAGTTGACGGAGTTGTTGGAGACTATTAGGAGGATCCGGGATGAGGAACTAGAACATTTGGACCATGCCGTTGAACATGATGCGAAGAAAGCTGTGCCTCACGAACTGCTGACTGGTGTTATCAGAGCCGGGTGTAGAGGGGCAATTTGGGTTAGCGAGAGGGTATGATGCAATGTTCAATAAATGTACAAATATTGGGTACACGCTGTTGTACACAGTGACAGGGTTTAAATTTAACAGAGAGATTTATACGATTAATCTAAGTGTAGTACCATACAAACTTTTCGACAAAATAGACCACTGAGATAAAAAGAACTCCAATCTCCATTGCTTTCTTCCTATGCTAGAAATCTGTACGGAAACGCCGTCCCATGAGAATGCTCCTCTTTGTTATATTATAAGCTGTACACAAATGAAATGAAATATACAAGGCGCTATCTAGCGTTGCCATTAAATACTAGTTACTATTTCATGGGTTAGCAAATGTCGACTGTAAGTCAAGGAGAAAGATCAACTTACTAAATTTGTAGAGGAGCAACTTGGTCGACTTGGTAAAGCCAATTGGAGTTAAGTTCTTCCTTGATAAGCCAATCGTAAGGAAATACGACAAGATGACCTTGAATCATCGCCAATAGATCCTCCACATCCTCAGTAGAGAGCAAGTCATCGCTTCCCGAGAATCCCTTGCGGCTACCCCTCGTAGTACCACGACGTCTCTTCCTAACTGATCCACTTTGATTCATAGCACTACTATTTTCTCTTCTGTCGCCGTTGGGTGTTGGCGTCGTAGAGAAGGTAGTCTTGCGAGTACTAGCTTGAGAGGTTGCCCCATTAGTGGGAGGCACACCCAAAGCAGTAGCGTCAAGAGCAGGAAATGCTTCATTGCCAGCTGGTCCAGTTGGAGATACTGCTTCATTACGAGCAGCAGTTTTCTCGTCAATACCGTCATATTGACCCAAACGACTCTCATCAGATGTATTGGTAGCTGCTCGAGCATCATGTTCTGCATTAGCGGTAGCAACCCATTCAGATACTGATCCAAGAGGATGAGTGCCGCCTTGACTATTCGATTTTACCTTTTCGGAAAGGGGATTTCCAGTTGAGCTTGTACCTGGAGGTCCATGTCGACTGGTTGCGTTTTGTCCTTCTTGCTCATTAGTCTTTCCACCTCCTCCTTGTGCTTGTAAAAATCTTTCTGCATAAGCAACAAAATCCCTATACTCATGCCAGTTCGTCACTTCGCTATCTGGATTACACCTGAAGACTCTGCGATAGATCTTGGTGTTATTTTCAGCGATCTGTTGCCAAATTTCATCCGCGAAAGAATCGTTCAATGGATCACGCATACAGTCCTTGTGTACTTGCGCCATCTTTATGTCAGCCGTCAAAGGATTGAAAGGTTTGGGCACAGTATTTCCGGAAGCATCAATGGTTATAGGTGGGCCACCAATATCGGTATCATCCATAACTGGTAAGGCCGGTAACTGAGAAAGTTGCGAAAGGCCAAGCTGCTCTGTAGTTCTCCTTACCAACTGAGGAGGTGGTGGCAATCCATTGTAGCCTTCTACACTATCCGAGCTGTTCTTTCTTGGAGGTGGCACAGATCGCGCATGAGGTCTTTTAGGCTGATTCAAAGTACCCTTGCCTTCTGGAGCAACATCAGTGACTAGCACTTCGCGACCGCCTTCAACAAGAATAGAATCTCTACCCCTTGTTTGGCCTATTTGTGATAGAGATTTAAATTTGTCGGTTCCATCACCGTCCACATCTGCTGCATGAGCCGCGTTGTTTGTAACCCTCTTATCTGTGGTCAATGGCTTGAACTTTTCAGGTTGTATATTGGGGTTGCCCTCTTGTTCCCAATCAACATCATGATTAAAGCTGCGTATATTCTCGTTCAACGCAACACGAGTAGAGAATTCATTAGAAACCCCCTTGGCCGGCGATGGACTACCGTCGCTGACATCGTCTTCCTCGTCGTCATATATTCCATCCATCTGTGCTTTGAATTCTTCTTCTTCGCGGTCCAATTCATGAGTTTTTTCATCTTCCATAATCTCATCCACATCCAATCCCAAATGTTCACGCATAAGACGCATACGTAATTCATGGGCAAATTTCCCAACAAGATATGGTTTACCATCCATTGTTGACCATATCATATCAGTATCTCGAACGACAGCTGCAGTTTCCGAGTCTCTGTTACCCAACATCGATCTCTCGTTGATATTAGCAGAACCAATCAGGGCAATTCTGTCGTCCACAATGATGACCTTGGCGTGAATGTATAATTGTTCTGTAACGACCATCTTCTTTGGACCGATTCGACCCCATGTTCTGAGACTGTAGAATTGTACAAATTCCTCAGGATCAATGCCTTGACTCTTTAATCGTCCAAATATAGATCCATCGCCACGACAGATACTTCGGAATTGACATTGCATGATCAAGCGCACACTTGTTCCCTCGGGTTCATCCACTGTATTTTGGAATCCCGGCATGAGTGGAATGAGAATCATACATCTCCAACTTTCATTGTTTCGATAAGCACGTATAGCACGCTCCACAATTGCGTCACCGATCTTGTTGACAATCTTAACATTCATCGTCTCACAACTTGTGATAAAGAATTGATTCTCCATGTAGACGAAATGATCCGACTCTTCAATCATCTTGCAATAGGCAGTCATAATACTATGCTCGGTATCCGTAAGACCTAGAGACCAATCACAGGCTGAACGTAAGATCTGAACTTCACAAGTTCCGGTAAGACCAAGATCTTCCAATTCGGCCTGATTGTAATCAGGAGGCGGAAGAAGGAAGGGCGTTGGCCTTGTAGGTGTACGACCTCTAAGTACATAATTCCATCTTTGTACGAAGTGTCTGGTCAAATCTCTAGCAGGTTGACCGGCGACTTGCATAGCAACATCGTGCCAAGGCATCCGAGGAGTCTTGGAACGATCGTACATTTCTGCATAAGGTTCGTTAAGTTTGTAGAAATCTTGAACACGTGGATTGGAATAATCTTTTCCTGGCCAGAGCTGGCAATGATCAGCATCTTTGGGCGAATCGGAATGCTCAAAACCAGTAGGTTTATCGTCCACCACAGTGTGTTGAGGAGTATCCCAACGACCAAAACAAAGATCGATGCCTCCAACAAAGGCAACTATGTGATCGACGATACAAATTTTTTCGTGATGCGCAAAGAAGAATTGATTCTTCTTGAACTGATTAGGCGATCGTTGTACGAAAATATTTGGGTGCAAATCCAACATAGAGAATTTTGTGAATTCAGAATCAATAGGAATGGCAGCTTCAACGTTTCTGTAAACAATGATGAAAACCTTGACTCCTTCCCTGGCTTTCCTCTGTAGCAAACGATCAAGTCTCCATTTTTGACTAATAGCAGCAGGTCTTCGCATGTAAAGTTGAGGACTGAGCCACCAATCGTGAATATAAATCACATCCTTTGCTTCATTGATTGCTCGCGAAACATTCCACATGTAGTCACGACCATCTACAAGCCATTGCGCAGTAACGCCAGTTCTCACTGGAGCGAAACTACCAAATCTATGTTGCTTCGCCCATGGCGTGTTGGCGGCCATGAATTTTAACGAGTCCTCGAATTGTCTGAGTTGACGTTCATTCTTGGCCAGTAACTTTATCTTGCGCTCGGAATTCTGAAGTTTGAGACTGTGGTGTTGAGGGTGCTTAGCAGATCTACCCGCTTGTGAAACTTCCTCTTTTGCTTTCGCTTTTCCTTTGCCCATTTCAGATATCTTTCTCCTCTTCTTCTGTATTTCAAACTTTCCATCCACCAAATATACATCATAGATGTGCATATTTTCCGGCGACTCAACACATACAAGATAACTGTGTCTGACCAAAAACCACTTTGGAGAATGACGATCGAAAAAGTTATTGGGTGTGAGTATTCTCCTGACATCTAGCCCCTTTGCGGATTGAATAGCGAGATAACCTTCCTTTCCATGGTAGCTACCTTCAGCAGCCAAACGTACTCCCATCGAAGACAACTCCAAGAATCTGCACAGGCGGTTACTATCCGCTCTGAAGATGAGCCATCGAATCATTTCTTGAAGATATTGTTCCAATCTTCTTCGCTGACGCTCATTGAATATCCTCTTTTGCTTTTCAGCACTGACTACATTACCGCTTGTATCCAAGATGGCACGAGTGCTTTTTCGTGCAGCACTCATGGATGGACGCCTCTTGATCTTACGTTTTGGCTCTGCCTCGCTTTGCGTAGCCTCGCCGTGGGTTATGTCGCCGTGAGTAGCCTCGCCAGCTGTTTCCTCCACGCGAACATTGTCGGCCTCATCTTCATCACTCTCTCCTAGCCCTCGAACACCTCTAAAGTAAGGGAATGCAGATTTTGGGAATCTTGGTTGCTTTGGTCGCGCGTGGGCTTCGTTGCCTAAGTACTTATCACTATTTCCCTGGAGCTTATACCGTAGATGTAGATTGGCGAAGTCCTTGAGAGAACGATGAATTATCCATTTCATTCGATTTGGACCACTTCCGTATTCGAGCTCAATTCGGAAAACTAGATGCCTCTCTGAGTCATCTGCATCCTCGTCGGTGGGTTTGCTATCCGTAATCTCGATTTTCAGTTGCTCAAGAAGGACTGGGATTCTCTTATTTCCATGCTCATCGCGTTGCATCATACTAGCAAACATGAGTACTGCAGGGGCGCCAGCCCGTAGTTCCGCCATGAGTTCAGTAGATTTAAGATAGTCGACCTTGTCTTCCTTCTTGCCTTTGCTAGCAAAGAATTTCATGCTATGCTTTATCATTCGCCATTTCTGAGTGCCAAAAGTACTAGCTCTCTCTGCGCCAAAATACCCTGGTCTTCTAGGCATTTGCGCTTCGCCCTCACTTTGCCCCCCAAGTCCTGTCACTCTTCTGAATTGACTTGGTCTCTTTGATCTTGCGCCATCACCATTGGCAAAATCTTGTGCTTGTGGTGACGTATCAGGAATTGATCCTCGGCCTGGCATCCATGAACTCCCTCGTCGCCATGCACTTTTCCCGTTGAAACGATCACGCCCTTCGCCTTCTGATAAATGGCCCCTTGGTTCCAAAGACCCATCGGTTGCCCGCCTACCCAAGAAAAATGACCGACTTCCAGCTGGGGAATCCGATGGTCCAGCACGAAACCTGGGTGTATTGGGCGCACTATCCTCTTCCTGTGGTCTTCTCGTTCGGCGTTTCTTTCTTATGCGCGCTGGCTGATTAGATGTACCCTCATCTGCAGTTTCTTCCGCATCTGCATCACTACTTTCCTCGTGTAATGTTTGTGGGATATTCGTAGCAATGGGTGTTGTTCCCAGTCCTTCATCGAAATAATTCGTGGGTGTGCTTTGACTTCTGCCATGGCCTTGCATCCCACTTGGTGTAGCTAATGCCTTTAATTTCGACATTATAGATGCACCTCTCCTGTCCCTCGCAGGCGTATCATTATCTTCTATACCCCATGAGTCTTGTCGTGCAGAATTTGGAGGTTCAACAGTCGTCATATCTCTAGCGAATGACACACTACGTCTGCCGGTTGGAGTGGATGTACCGTTCGTTGCAGAATGGCTCTCATGAGGGAATGAAGATGGGGGAGGAACAGGGGAAAAGCTGGCGCCCGTATTATTGACAGATGTTCCAGGAGAGACGGCATCTGATGTAGAAGCTATGGGGGTATGATGTGGAATGCCGCCGTTCACATAATCGACTGCCTCTTCAGAGATATTGCCTGCTCCATGTGAGGTCGGTGTAGGTATGGCCAGATTGAGTGAATTTCCAGGCTTCTCAGAACTCACAGTCCGTAGACCCGACGGTCGTCCAGCTGCAGCTCCATTTCCACGAGTATTTATAGGCGATTGTGAGCGTGGACTTCGTGTAGATGGTGAAATTGAGCCTGTTGTGCTTTGTGCCATTGTAAACTCTAGGTTCTGATGGTAGGGGGGTTCTTCCTGGAGGTAGTCTCGATTTCCACCAAGGTGAGGTCCGGTCAGGACAATATCGTGCTATTAGATGTATGTCGCAAAGTTCATTGTGAGCAATTATGTTGTAAGTTGTAGAGTTTAATCGAGTTCCCTTTCAAGGTTGTGAATACAATATTGAAAGTCTCAAGGGTGTTGGAGTTTGGTCGACTTTGAGGGGGGAACCAAGGTATGGGTCTGTTGATCGTTTCCAATTGATTGAATTCGAAAGCTCAATTATTACCCTAGATGCTCGAGCAGATGGGCGTAGTAATGAACAGAATAATAGGTACCTATATCGACCGAAAGAATGAGCAAAAGATTTGCCAATTGAAAATGTTTCTGATGTACTTACTCGAGTACGAAGGAAGTATCTTACCAAAGGTAAAAGGTATATGTAACTCCTCGAGGAATAATTAAAGTCGACCAGGGATTTATTATTATTGTTATTGGAATTCCTGGATGGCCTTTCAAAGAAAATAGGGAGCCAATCTCCCACCCAAGCCCAGGGATTTACAGTGAGATACATAGGAAATGTCGTTTGACTAGGGGGTTACCGTACACCGTAGATCCCCTTTAAATCGGTTTACCATTTGCCGCGCCTTCTTCGTCTTCTAGAAAAAAAGATATGACGGGTAAGTGAATATAATACGGAGCACACATAAGTTACACAGATGATAGATATATGTGTATATATGTCTGTTAAATCTCCTCGTTTTATCATGGCTTCCATCCTCAAATGCTGCCTAGGTACATGATCAAATTTGAACATTATCTGGGGAAGACACAGGGAGAGGAAGGGGACATCTGCAAACTACTCACTATTATATTGACTAATTCAACCAGATAGACCCCTTGCCGTGAGTAAGTGGAGTGAAGATCTCAAAGATTAAAAGATCTTGCATTGCATTCACAACCCCACTCTTTCTTTCATCCTACACGGTGGCACCTTATTAAACCTTGATAATCTCATCCGAGCTTAATACATACACACATACATACATAGCATTGTTCAAACGGGTGTTCGCTTCCCCCTCCCCCCCTCATCTAGCTTTCAATCTTCGAGTATCAGTATTCGCTTCAAACATCATGGCTACCCCTAACCCCCTTGAAAATGCCCCTCCGGTTATATCCATATCAGAAAAAACCTTTCACATCGCTGGTATCCTAACAACCATTTATGGTCTCGAGGAAATATCCCCATCATGTACATCCATATCATGTCTCTGGCTTCTCCATCTACGACTCCAAACCAAGAAAATGATGGAAAATGTAGCTTCCACGTGTATTCAAGAATGGAATCAACATTCGGGTTCTGATCGAACGGTTGGTTTGATCGCGGTGGCTTTTGATCAAAGAAACCACGGAAGCAGAGAAGTCAATTCTTTAGCAAATGAATCGTGGAGAGATGGTAATGAAACTCATGCTCAAGATATGTTCAGGTTCGACGCCTTGTAGTATTCGTGGATTGAAGAAAATAGCTCATTCGATATAGTATATTTCATGGAACGGCAATGGATACAAGTCTCCTGATAGATCATTTACCTTCCTATATCTTCAACACCAGAGACTCCCCTTCCATCGACCAACATCTTGTCTTGGGTATCTCTCTTGGAGGGCATTCAGCATGGCAAGTTTTGTTCGCTGATCCTCGAGTTACCGCTGGTGTTGTGATTATTGGATGTCCTGATTACATGCGTAAGTCCGCTTTCATAAATATCAGGATCCAAAAAGACTCACCACACGTTGCATGATCAAACATCTACGTCTTCATGTTAGGCTTGAGCATAGACTTGATCGACCAGAGCATCGGGACTAGGTCGTTTTGATTTTTGAAATATAAAAAAAGGAGATTTTCGAGTGAAACATACATATTGGGATATGGGAATAGTTACCCAATAACCGCATAATACCACCAAACAAACTCAGCAAGCAGTAAACACTGTCGATGATGGATTCCAGCGAAGAAGGAAAAAGTAGATTCGCTCTTACATAGAAACCCCCCCCCCCTCCCCCCCCCCCGACACGCACAAAAAGAGGGGAATAAACACACAACAAACCAGCATACAACTGAACCCTTACTAACACCCACCCCAGGAATAATGACCGATCGGGCGCGTCTCTCCAAACGTCCAACCTACACCTCCACCTCACCCCCAGGCATCTCCTTCCCAGGTAGCAAAGACTTTCCTCCCGCCCTCATTTCCAGTCTCCAAAAATGGGACCCCGCCTCCATCCTCTTCGGATCATCCCCCATTCCCTCCACCTCCCCACCATCCCCTCAAGCCCAATCTCTCTACACATCCATCCTCTCCCAAAAACTCACCCACAAACGCATTCTCGTCTGCTCCGGCGGCGACGATAAATTAGTCCCCTATCATTATTCTGCGCCCTTCTTGGACTTTTTAAAGAATGCCACCGATACACAAACAGGATGGTGGAAGGAAGGTGCCTTGTTCTTGGATGATAGAGTCTATCCCGGGGTAGGCCATGCGTTTAGTAAGGATATGCTCAGTGACACGGTGAAGTTTGTAAATGAGACTTTGGCTAAAAAGGTGGGAGAGGTAGCTACAGGTAGTCAGGCGAAGATTTAGTTTCAAAGGGGGAAGAATGGGGGGCTTATGCTGTACTGTAGGAGTTCGTAGATAGAGATACCGAGGTAGACCGATTCTTCTATACATCCATTTATCTTCTTCTTTGAAAGTCACCTCAATTTTGCTAGCACTTCTCTTGTTGCCAAGTTTTTTACTGCTTCGTTTCGCACATCACTATGTACTGGGTATTGGAGTCACAATTACTTTTCCTGACATTCAAGAGAATAGTTGCACAAGTATAAGTATGAGTAATTCTCATTCATGTTTAGACTTTTTAAAAACACTCTAAATTAAACTCATGGTATTTTTTATTGTTTTTAAAGAAGATGCTTCTCCCATGCCCACTCCACGCAGAAACGAACAGAAGTAATTTCTTTATCTCTTCGTCGTAAAGTCTAAAATTGATGTATGCATTTCTTCCCCTTCTTCAATAATAAGATGGGATATACCATGAAATTACCCTCAGACCAGCTTGTGAAATCATGGTAAAGAAGCATGTCTGACTTTTTGAGACCCTACTCCAGGGAAAGTCTTCCTCATATGCCTTATTAAAACTTCTTCTCGCTCCCTCCAAAATACCTTCCGACAAATCCTTTCAGCCTCTCTCCCTCATCTTCAACTTTAACCTCTACTTCATCTGCACCGGAACATCAGGATACTGCACCCAAATTCTCACATCACTCTCCACCCACTCATCCGGAATCCCCCTCATACAACCCTCCACAATCCCCCTATTAACACCCTCATTATATCCCTCTCCTAACCCCATACCCCCAGGTACCCCTGTAAATACAACTACATCCCTCTCCATCCCCACCTCCTTCAATCCTCTCTTCAATCCCCAGCCCATCCCAAACGCGCGTCCAAAGCCTTTGCATTCCAATCTCACAACATCCACACGCGCCATTCCAAGTTGTGGAACCCATTCCTTCTTATCCAGTCCAAGCAGTGTATAAATTGTATTCTCATGAATCTCCCATATTATTCCATAGACGACTTTATCAACAGTATTATATTCCGCTTCTGCTTCCGCTTCCTCTTTCTTCAAGTCCGAAATCGGTACAATGTTTCGATAACAACATACTCCCTCAACTTTCTCATCGACGCAAAACATCCATCCATCCAATCTACCTATTCCAATTAGTTTCGCATCCGGACATATAGTTTCCATGAACTCCTCACACATATCTATTCCGATTGCCAAAAATCGAATAGCAGGACTGGGATCAGGAGTAGGTCTATGATTAGCGGCAGTCATATCTTGATGGATTTTATCCTCATGGACCGCTCTATGTATTTGCTTTTGTAATTCCTCTTCAATTGCAGTCATGATCTCCTCTTTGGTGGGAGGGTGAGGATGAATTTCATCTTCTTGATTAAAATTCATGTTACGCCAATCTTCAGATGCGGTTGTAGAGTTTTTGTCGGAGTCGAGTTCATTTTCTGAACTTTCCATGTCTGAAAGTAGGATTTGTTGAGTTTGGGGAACGTTTAATGGGATATCGTCGATTTCGATTGACAGCTCGAGTTCGAGTTCTGGTTCTGACAAATTTTCTTGTTTGATTTCTTGGTCAGAATCTCCGTTTTCGTCTTCGTTCTCCTCGTTGTCATCTCTCTCTTCGCCGTCATCCTCTCCATCATCCTCTATATCTCCATACACATCACCATATACATCTACACCCCCATAATCCTCATCATCATCGTCTCCACCCGGTCGTACAGCCCGACTATAACCATAAGAGCCTCTGTATCTGCGTCCGCCTCGATACAAAGTACGAGTATATCCACTCATAAATCCGCGCTCATTATCTCTTGGCGGCGGAGAAAGTGAAACCGATTCTGGCTCGGAGTCAGATATGTATGGCGGAATGAAATTTGAATGAGAAGGAGATGCGCTTTCATTTTTTATGGAGGACATTTTTGTGGATGTGATATGATATGATGAGATAGGTGTGAAGTTTTAGTGAGTTTTGTCTCGAGGAGAAGATACAAAAAGTTTTTGATGCAAATTTTGTATTGAAGATGATTGTGCAGTTGATGGGGTCGAGAATTTTATACCACGAGGTAGAAGGTTGACGTTTAAATAGAGAAGTCGAAATGAAGATCGGTACAGTGATTGATTCCGAAAGTGCGCTTATTATAATTTGAAGTGAAAAGTAAAAGTGAATTTTCGGCGGCAGTTATGGATGTATTGATCATGCCTTGATATCTAAGATGATCAGCTGACACTTGAATGAATGAGATGAAATGAGATGAAGTTAAAGATAGAGAAAGAAAGGATAGATACTGAATAGGAAGGTACAAAGTAAAAAGTGTCATACTCAGCATGAACAATAACAGCAAAAGCACATAACATGGTCTGATTTAGCAAAAAGCCTCTCGTATATATCTCAGATGGATTTTGATAATGATTCAAGAGGTCAATTCACCTAACTGAAAGATGTAGTTGGACCCCAAAGATTGAAGAATCTCGAGTGAAGCGAGCTTGAATGGATGAAGCGTGAGTTGATATTGGCTGGGCGTCACTTTTTAGTATTTTCCAAGTGAGTTTGAGAGAGTATGCGAGGGCAGAGGAAACTCGAATCAATGCCAAAGGCTAGAGTACAAGAGAAGATAATGTAGAATAATATAAACTAGCTAGAGTTGGTAATTTTGATACCGAAGACACATATTTTGTTTATCAATGAAAAGAAAGGAGAAAGGAGAGAGGAGAGAAATAATCAAGTCGGTATCATCATCATTACCCCTCGAGGTTCAATTCTCATTCTTATAGCAAGAGAAGTTCGTTCTATTCTCATATCATCATCATCGCACCTAAAAGTGTAAACAAGGAAAGAACACCTGGGAAACCCATCAGAGTAGCATACGCACAATTTATCATACGGGAATCTTCAATTCATTTATCTTGTCTAACACAAGGTATATAATTTCCTCGAATGATTGATATCCGCGAACATACCAAGATTCTCCCAACAAATAAATACTAAATTCTGAACAGAGAAAAGACAGTTTCCCTTTCGTTATCAACTCTCTATATCCCTCCTTTCATGTAGAAGAGTCCCTGCCACAATAAGCGAAACGCATCTAGTGCTAGCTCCAAGCTTCACCCTTCTCGTTTTCTTTCCCAGATAATCCTTATGGTACCAGTGAAAGAGATACCTATCTAGCCTAGCAACACCTCCATAAGACTCTTCCAGAATCCAAACTCATCAAGATCTATAAATTCAAGATAAAGATTCAATAAATTGAAGTGAAGTAAACTCCCCATCTCATTTTCTAGCCATCGATCCAAATTCAAGAAATTCTCTGAGATTCGTTGCATATCTACTACTATTCCCTTCTCTATCCCCCCTTCTATTTCTCCCTAACATTCCCCTTTCCTCTCTTCCCACTTCTCAATCTTCGCAAGCGGTAACTTTGATGTGGTGTATCCATCTATTTATCAATTCATATATACATACATAAATTTTCATCAGAATCCCCCCCAAAAACCGTAAACCAATAGAAAAAAACTCAATCAAAATTCTATCAAGAATTTTCACAATAACAGACTCAATCTCAGGCCATTAAAAAAGATTCCGTATTACAAGACCCAAAAAATATAGCTACAGTTCAAATACGATCACAAGCGAACTTTCCAGTCTCGAGTTTTGAATTAGTAGTAAGCAAGAATGAAGAAACCCTGTATACAAACCCCCTTCACAAACCCACAGAATCTCCTAACCCTGCTCATTCCAAGGCAAAAGCGACCCCTCCTCAATCACCTCTTCTCTCCTGAATCCCTCCTCCTGCTCTAACCATCTCGTACTTACTCCACTCCTCGCCCTCTCCACCTCACTCACAAAAAGCTTTCTCTCTTCCTCCTCCCTACCCCACATATCCCTCCCTCCTCTCTTCCCCCTCAACACTCTCTCCGTCCCCCACAAATCTCGTTTCCACTCGCTATACCCCCTCTCCCTCTCTCCCGTCAGCGTATCCCCGCATTTCCCCGCGTCAAACTCCTCGCTCCGATGATCCATAAACTCTGGATTGATTCCCTCGAAGATAACTTCCACTCTCCCTTTCCGTCTCTCATCCCCACCCTCACACTCTTTCCCCTTCCCTCCAGAATTAAAACACATCTCGATCCCCAACCCCAACCCCCCACAGTGTAACTCCAAAAACCTCTCCCTCTTAAACCCCAAACTCACAATCGATATTTTCCGCGGCCACCCCCCTGTCCCCCTCCAAAAACTAATCAACCCCCTCACCAAATTCTCCCAACTATCCAACGCATCCTCCTCCAAAACAATCCTTCCCCCTCCCATCCCCGTACCCAAATCCCGCGCTCCCCACACCCCCTTCTGCAACCCCACCTCAAAATACCCCCTCGCCTCACTCCTCTCCACCTCCCTCCTCGTACACCCCCCACTAATAACCAGCAAACTATTCTTATCCTCCCTCCACAATTCTGCCGCACGCATAATATGCTTAATAAACGTCATGTGTTCGCGGCCATCTTTTTGAAAGGGAGCGAGTAGCCATGAGGATTCGAGCTCGGGGGGTCCGGAAGTATAGATGGCGTGGCAGGTGAGCAGGATGAGATGGGTTGCTTTGGGTGAAATAGGGATGGGGGTGGGTGTTGGATGCATTGTGATCTTGAATCTGGGGGAATTGGGGCGGGAATGGCAGTTGATGAATTAATCATACGTATGTGGATTTTACAAAGATGGATATTTATATAGAAAAAGAGGGGAATCAATCAATGTAGATATATAAATCTCTCAAAAGATAATATAGAAATCTGTCAGGTACAAAACATCAAGCTGATCAATATATCATATCATGATTTACAACCCGTATTTGTGTACGTATGTATGCATATATATATGTGTATAAGTATCCAAATACTCTCTCATCCAAAATTTCAAATCTTGAGGACACTTCCCTTCGATTCGATTCGATTAATAACTCAGGCAATCAAACCCCACCCCCAGATCATGCACTCGAAAACTTCAAAAACCTTAACCAAACTACCTACCTCCCTATGTAAATCATCTCCACATTCAACTCGGCCGTTCAAGATTTACTAGATGCTGATTTTGTAATCTTCTTCCGACTATCTATCTATGCATATTTCCCTACCTAGGTATCTACATCCTTCTCCTACTTCGGCTTTACTTCCCGCTTGTTATATCCCACATCCCACATCTTTCACTACACACAACACATCACAGATCATTCACACTCATACAAAAATCCCTTTTCCAAAAAATAATTGTTATTCATATTTCGTATTTCATATTCCACATTCGTAGCTCCCCAATTCTCTCTTGATATTCTACACTCCTTCCCCTTTCCTCATCTACAACGCTTAGCCCCTCCACTCCTAAACTCCATCCATTCTACACATAGAATATCACCCCTTTTCCCTTCACAAGAGACCAAGTAATATAAGTCATGCAATCATAAGAATTCCCAAATCCTCTCGCTCCTGATGAATCATGAAAGAAGAAAAGAAAAATTGTAAAATCACGCGAGTACATAAAAAGTGTATGCACCATCTCCCCTATCAACCTCCGCTAACTGGGGTATCTTTATCCTATCCTATCCTATCCATTCATTGCATGTCCAGTGCATTCGTATCTTAAGCCCTCGATTCTCAAAACCACATTTTCCTCATCCCTCCCCCATCTCTTTCCTTTAGATCACTAAACACCTCTAAACATCCTAACAATCAAAAACCACATCGCACCAATAAACTTGAAACAACTTAATCCTGCCACACTCCATAAAACGACAGCCATGTAAATCGTGCTCTTCGTCGTATCATCAGTACTCGTACCAATATTTTCCAAGCCCGCTGTACTAAGCACCGCACTCGTGAGTGCAAAATTACAAACCAACCAGAACAACACTACCGAAGATCTGAACCATTTGTAATAGTCTTCTTGCTTCTCTTCTGCCGAGAATTCACGTTTCTCAGGTGGAGCTTTGATCTGAATCTTGCGCATTTCGGATTCATATTGGGCGTTGAGATCACCGTCGTCGGTGGGAATGTTGACGTCGACTTTACCACCAGCTTTGAGCACAGCGGATGGAAGTTTCTCGGCTTTGTCATCTCCTTTTGTACCCCATGTAATATCGTGAGTGTTGCAGAAAGCGTAAACGTTGAGAATATTGATATATGTTGGGGTGAGAAGAAGGTATTGAAAGAAAGATGTAAACATGTGCCATGGGTCGAAGAATAAAAAGGAAGAAATGAACCAGAGTAGATAAGTTGAGGCGAGAGAGATGATCAGAGTATAGAAGATTTGATTCTTGATAATATCCGTCCAGTTGAATTCGTCTTTAGCAAGTTGAGTTTGAATTGATTTAACCGTGATGAAAATCGAAGCAAACATTAGGTATCTATTCTAGTTAGTAGGAAGAAAATTAGACAAAGCGGAAGATACTCACATCATGATGATGATCCAGAAATAAACCATAGACATATAAACTTTGTTCGTTCCTTGAGGTCGATTTCCCAGCGCCAGAATGAAACAGGTCAAAAGCGTAAACAAGTAAAGCCATTCGAAAACAACACCAAGAATTACACCAACATTACCCAGTAAGTCAGAACTTCCGAGAGATGTAGTCAAGATATGAAAGACCAAGAAGAAATTACCAAGAGCGAACCAAGCGAAGATCATGTTGATAGTTTGATATGTGAATTCAATCAAGAACATGATTTTTCGTAAAAAGCTGTGATCACTTCGGAAAATTTGATAGAAATGAGCAAGAGCATAGATGGCAGCAAAGAAACTTCCGTTAAGCCATCTTCGACGTTGCAAAATAAGTTCGGCCATTGTATCTGGTACATCGGTTTCTCCAGTAGCAGACTTGACGTATTGTAAGATCCAATGACAATTTCTCTTTGATACCAATTCGAAACACAAAATACGATCTTCGGCAAGGTACATATTGGCAGTGAAAATACCAGCGTTTGCTCCGTGCATTTTCTCTCCTGCAAAGTACTTCTCCAGTGGTCCATTTCCAGTTTTATCGTTCTGTAACGCGACATATCGATATGCAGAAAAAGCACCTGGCAACACCGAAATGAATCCAAATGCCGATTCAAGAGGTTTGTCCAGAATGTTACTCATCTTGTACTCGAAATTCTGGGTAGCAACCAATGGATTGATCAAATTCTTTCCTCCTGGACCCAACATAGCTTTGATCTCACCACAAGCTCCTGCACAATGTGGTTCCAAATCGAAAGCTTTCCATAGATGATAAATTGAGTCCTTTCCTGGTTTTGTACCAGCATCAAGGAGTACACAGATGTTGGGATCAAGTACTCTACCAAAGGCTTGGAAGAACCATCTATGAGAGTTGATCTTTTTCTGATTCTTTTCCTTCAAACAGAAAAGTAATTGAACGGGTTGCTGTTTTGGTGTGAGTGTAACAATATCCTTTTTCAAAGAAATTCCGACTTGGGTCGTATATTCATAGATATGTGCTGTCACGTCCTTGCCATTAACTTGTTGCTTCGCAATTCCATCCTGATAAACTCCCAAACCAGCCAAAACAGCCCTTGTTCTTGGATTGATCTTAGCACGTCCATCACTGACCACACACACTACGATCTTCTTCCAAGCATCCTTTCCCCACGTTTTACTATCTTTACGAGTGCACATAAATTCAATGTTCTTGAATACTCCGTGCATTGTTCTAGCAAACAATACATCATCTTCATTATACATTGTGACAACGATGAAGAGTTCTGTATGCCGAGGCTTTGCAAAGAGTTTTTGTCGCAATGTGAAGCGCTCCTCGAAAAACTCACTGGGGTCGCATGTTGCGGCTGAGTATCTCATATGTGTGAACTCATCTCTCTCCGGTGGTGGTGCATGATTGACTTGATTCAAAAGCTTAGGAGGAATCGGACAATCAAGTACGAGATTTCCATTGAACAGTTGGACTTCCTTGACCGTCTTGTATCTCCTTAACGCAGGTACAGGTGTCGCAGATGGAGATTGTACCGTCCCATCATAACCACCTTTGTAATCAGTGCCACTAGCTGAGTGCGGATCTGGCCCATAAGGTTCATGCGATTGTAGAATTGGTTGATGGTCATCATCATCATCATTGTAAGCGTAGGGGTCTAGCCCTGGGGCATAATTTTGTAGAGGGTGTTCTCCATGAGGAGAGGGTTGATACGGAGGTTGGTAGTAAGCATCGTGATGCGCGTTAGGATCTAAAGAATATTCCGAGTCGTAACTTTGACTGGGATTGAGGGGCATGCGCTGATGATATTGATTTTGATCTAAATGTTCGACCGAATACTGTATGATACATGTTAGCTAAGACCACATCTCTCTGCAGGCACAAGGCACACCCAAATATTTACTTACAGATGGTTGAGCTTGCAACTGATCACTTGGTGTTCCAATTCTATGTGCTCCAGGGCCCATAGGTATCTCGAGATTGTGCATTCCAGGACCGGGTGAAGTAGTGTTTGGTCTGCCATATGGCGCATCTTCTAGTTGGTACCCTTGAGGGTGCGGCAATTGATGTCTATTATTCATATTGTGATAATCGTCTTGGCCTTGGCCCGTCGGATCTGTGGAAGTTGAATATTAGAAAGGCTTATTGTAAACAAACAAAAGTGCGTATCTCGTAAATGGTTTTCTTCAGAAGAGATGATGTTTCTGTCCTAGCAGGAGGATAAATTGGATGTTTAAAGTGATTCAGTGTTCCATCAAGGAATCCTTCTTGCGCAGCAAAGTTCAACTTGATTGTGCCCTTTCGTGTTGGTTGCTATGCGCCGCAAAACTGGATACACTGGCCGACGTGAATGGTCTTAAGACAACAATACGATTTGATTCCAGTTTTGAGAATCATTCACTGCTATCACCACACGAAACTCGGATAATGTGTGCTTGGAGGGTGGAGAATAGATGTGCGAAATTAGATAGGAGGACATACCTAATCGATTATAGGACATGGTATCGATGTATCAAATTAACCGTCCTATTTGTGATGAAATCTGTGGGGTGAAGGGGATTGCGTGGGAGCAAAATGAGGTTCCTTGCGATGGGCTCAAGCTCAGTTGGGAATGTCTTGCCGTCAATCCTCTTAGGAAGATGTGCAAGGTTGCCGATGGACTATGTTGAAGCGTAAGGGTAGGATTAGCTTTTCTTCGCCCCTATTCTTTCCTTCCTTATGCCCCGAGAGTCAGGATACGAAGGCACAGAAGACAGAGTTTAGAAGAGACGACAACTTTTTTTGGTTTAGGTTGTTCCGAGTAAGATAGAATTCACTTGTGAGAGGTGGTTTCACCTTGAGGAGGGCCGCGCATTAAAAAGGATGTTAGAAAATTGGTAGGGATTGTAAACAGAGTGGATGTTCAGAGAGTGGTTGCCAAGGCAAAGTAATCCCTGAGTATCGCTTCCCTTGTACCTCTCGTACATGGTGGTGACTATCACGTATCTACTCGAGTAGGACTCTGTAGTGATACATGGACAGTTCTGGGGTTTCATATTGTCAGATATCGATAGTGGGAGATTTGGGGTGATTCTGGATAGCTGGATAGCACGGAGCAGATTTCCCTCCCCTCAAAGAAATGACGCTGGGTATCTGAGTAATAAGTTGGCTCGTGAGTCGGCAAGATGGGATAATTGTGCTGGGTCTGGAGAGATAAAGATCTACAATCAAGCCAGGTATATCCAATATCATCACAATATAATTAATGACACGATTTGATAAGTTGTATAATTTGATATATTGTCCAAAATGACCCAACCTCGAGCCAGCCTCTCCCACCGGGCACTTTTCACTCTTCACTCTTCACTTCTCACTTCTCAATTCCTTCTCACTTCACTCACCAAAAAGCGGAATCTATATTAGAAAGCCTCTTATTATCGTTAGTGGCTTATAAGGATCTCTTTGTCAAATCATCACCGTACGCAGCGCTGCACTACCTACATACTAATAAGAGTTTAGGGAAACACGTCGCTCCAAGGACTAAGGACTAAGGACTAACTTAAGAACTAAGAACTAAGAACTAAAAATTGTCTCAAAATAGAAAATTCACTAAAACCAAATGCATTCAACCGCACACGTGCACATGGCGAGGTACCGCAGCAAGACTTCAGATTCTCCTTTCGACCAATCAATGATCGTTTGGACTTTCATACATACCCAGGTAGCCTTTTTTGGATAATACAGATGCGGCTATGCAAGAGATGCCACCGTCGGTACTTTAAAGATCCATGTGTGTGAGAGAGCCTTTGATCCGAAAGCTTTTTGGGGGGGGGGGTACAACTTTTGGAAGCCTACGTTTGAGGCTGAGTATAAATGTTCAAGCATCTACGGTCTGATTTCAATGTCATTGATCGATTTTACCGATTTCCCCGACGTCACATTCATGCTTTATATTCATACCCAGCTTCGCCGTCATAATACATTCACGGGTTAAAGAGTAGATCTCGAGATTCTCCAGGTTCTCGAGTTCCTCAAGTTCTTGGATATGGTGGCTGAGATACTCAAAGATTCGCGTTCAATCATCTGTAAGGGCTGTAAGTGGTTCAGACGATTGCAAATACGAATTAAGGTAACGTATATGCAGTTTCTTTTCAGCTGTTGAATGCTGGCAATGCATTTTGGTAACATCGTCAAAGATTTCATACATGTTTGCTGCTTTCGAGGTTCTCCATTCGAGTACCTGATATCCAGTGGGGTTTTCCATGGTGGGGGAGTTTGCTTCAACGGTCGTGTCAATATTTATGTCAGCCTTTATGCGCATAGGTAATCATATCGTATACATGAAAACGTTGAAAGATCTCTCTACTTCGTATGCTTTAGACTTGTTGGATCCCGAGGATGCGATTGCTATTCGTCTTGACAGCAATCTATTCGTCTTGACATCGTTCCTTTGAGAGAAAGTTCATGTTGACAGACACTTATCCCCATCTTCTCATGGGAAATACACTCACCGACATTTTAATAATGACATCAAAAGTCTTTATAAAAAGAAGACTTTCCCATGCATGTCATCGTGGTAGTAAAAACCTTCTCAAAAAAGCAAATTGCACCCCCCACTAATACATGGACTGATGGGCATTCATATAATTGTGATCTCTATCCTTCCATCCATATCATATATACATGGCATCATGGCATCATAACATCAAAACCCCTTCATTTCTCAACATCCGGAAATGTCGTCTTCAAGAAATTCTTGGAAAACCTCGTACACTGTTCATAAGCAGCCTTGAATCCATCATTTCCACCATAATAAGGATCATCTACTTCCTCGGGGCTAGAACCTCCAGCATACTCTCCAAACAACATAACCTTTGCTTTACCCTCAGTTCTCTTTTTCAAGGAGAGAAGATCTTCAAGATTGTTGCTATCCATAGCAAAGATGTAATCAAAATTCTTAAAATCATTGATAGATACCTAGACGAGATGTCAATAAACAAAGTCCAAACCAGCAGTGTAGTGTGAGGTATTAAAGAAAGCTTACCTTTCTAGCCTTGTGCTTATAATCACAAATTCCATTCTCTCTGAGCGTTGCCATGGTACGTGAATCTGGGGAAGATCCAGTGTGATAGGCTGCAGTTCCTACATCCAAAGATTAATCTCAAAATATGTGAAGGAAATATTAACCGGAATGAAGGTACCACATGAATCAACATTAGATACCAAGGATACGTAAGGACCCTGGGAAACCATGGATCTAAAAATTCCCTCCGCCATGGTTGAACGACAAATGTTTCCCAAGCAGACAAACAAGACTGAAATCGGTTCTGTAGACATTTTGGTAGATATTGGAGTTCTTTGTTGATGTGAAAGTGTCTATGAAAGTGTTCGAATGAATATCTTGAATCAAGGAAGAATTTGATTCGATGATCAATTTGCAGCCACCCGACCGTTGGGATCCGAAATGGATTTTCCGATGCCGATATCGATATCTTTCGTTTCAATCATCACTCCTTCATTTCTACAAAATTCCCACCACATACATCCCATCCCGACTTTCATTTCTCAATTAATTATCAAATAATACGACCCTAAATTAATCGTCAAGCTGGCCACTCAATTATTCATTCTTCTTGATATACTCCCTGCATATCTTTAATTCATTCACCGCAGATGCAGGTGTAAGATAAAAGCCAGTCAGTCAATGGTACCTATCAGTTCGATATATTCACAATGTCAGCCAAGGCTGGTAAACAGGATATCCAATCACAATGGTGGGATACCTGCATATGTTCCAGGAGTAGTGTACAAATACCAAGGCGCGGTGCATCGTTCACAGTTGGGACAAGGCGGGGATACTACCCGAATCCGGATGGTGATAAACTTGTACAACTTCATATCGGTTACATTTCGAGTGAAATGCAGGACGCGAGCATAAGTGTATATCCAAACCGTGTCTAACATGCAGGCCAAGCCGAATTGTAAGCTGAGATCAAGCAATGGCATGATGGACAAGATCAGGAACCGAGTATATGTTCGCGCCTTGTGTCAATCTCATCATATGTTTCTCGAGAGAGCGATACCACGACAACGATACATTGATAACGCGCAACTTTCAAGGCTAGAGTGTAATAGTATCAAATTTAGTAAATTCCAACCATCATAGACTTAATTAGATCTTTGGGGACGACAAATGGCACCATTTGACCAAGAGATTCGGCCGATAGCACCTGCCTCTTTTGTAACATATACTTCACATCTTTCTTGGCTTACATTAGGTGAATGAGATAACAATACTTTTTACGATCTACCCCTCTTCTATTGAGCCGATGGCGAAGGCCATCAATAAAGTATAATCAAGTACAAAAGGAAGCCAATTCCCATCTCTTTGATCACTTTTCTCTCAAGTCCAACCTCGACACCTCCGATTTTCCTGGTGTTCCCTTGTTGATATATCTTCATAGTCCTTTCTCGGGCTCAATATCGTGAGTTGATCACAATTACCAAAAGGATAATTCAATGTTACTAACACATTAACTTTTGAAGATCAAGATGAAGTTCTCTCGCGTGGTTTCTGGTTTGGCGGTATGTAGCTTTGCTGCATGCGAGTCCTCCCTGGAGCTCTTGGAATCGCTTCGCGAAATTCCCCAAGGTTGGGCTCAACTCGAGAAACCTCGTCCATACAAGACGATCAAGCTTCGAATTGCTTTGGAACAACCAGATCATGAACTGTTCGAGCAAAAGCTTTATGCTGTTTCGTCACCTGATCATAGTGAATATGGCCAACATCTTGAGCGTGAAGAGCTTAAACGATTCATCAAGCCAGCCGATCAATCTACTCAAGCTGTTTTATCATGGTTGGAGAAATCTGGTATCTCCGAGTCAAACATTCATAATGATGGAGAATGGATCAACTTCCGTACATCCATTAAGCAAGCGGAAGATATGTTGAATACCACTTTCCATTATTACGCTCATCAAGATCAAAAGCAGAATAAGCAAATTCGAACCTTGGGATATTCCATTCCAAAAGAGATTTCGAGTCACATTACAATGATTCAACCTACAACCAGATTTGGTCAAATTAGAGCACAACGCAGTCAAATATTCCGTGAGGATTTTAGTGCTCTTTCATTACCAACACTCAATACTACCGCTTGCAATGTTACAATTACCCCTCAATGTCTTAGAGATCTTTACAACATTGGAAATTACACTGCCAAGGCAAATCCTGAGTCACGTCTAGGAGTTGCCGGATACCTTGGCCAATGGGCGAAATATGATGGTCTAGAAGCTTTCTTGGAGAAATATGCTCCATATGCTGTTAGCCAAAACTTCTCCTATGCACTCATCAATGGAGGTTTGGATACACAAAACTCAACAAACAATGATGGAGAAGCGAATTTGGATATTCAATATGTTGCTGCCATGGGTTTCGATACCAATATTACTTACTACAGTACCGGTGGCCGAGGAGGTCTCGTTCCAGATCTCGATCAGCCATCACTTGATGATAATCAAAATGAACCATATTTGGACTATCTCAACTACATGTTGAGTCTTCCAAACAATCAATTACCACAAACAATCACAACTTCATACGGAGAAGATGAACAATCTGTTCCAGAAGCTTATTCTAAAACCGTGTGTAAAATGTTTGGTCAATTGGGTTTAAGAGGTGTATCTATCCTCTTTTCTTCTGGAGATACCGGTGTAGGATCAGCTTGTCAAACAAATGACGGAAAAAACACGACAAGATTCTTGCCTATCTTCCCAGCAGCTTGTCCTTATGTTACTTCAGTAGGAGGAACTCGATATGTGGAACCAGAAGCAGCAGTTTCTTTCTCATCTGGTGGATTCAGTGATAGATGGCCTCGTCCTTCATATCAAGATGATGCTGTTAAGGGATACTTGAAGATTTTGGGTTCTAGATGGAAGGGTCTTTACAATCCTAAGGGCCGTGGTTTCCCAGATGTTGCGGCACAAGGTGTTAGATTCCATGTTGTGTTAGTATTCTCTTCCCATACGAATTGGCTTGTGAGTCTTCGTACTAATATGATATCTTAGTGATGTTAATTCCGTCACCGGAGTTGCAGAAGATCAATTACTTTCTGGAACTAGGTATTACTGATTCTCTTATTTCTTCCTCCCAATCTGACATCTCTCTTATCCGTTTCCTCTTCTCATGCCTACCAATTCATCCCAAAAACAACTAACATCTTCCCACTAGTGCATCCTCCCCAGCTTTCGCAGGTATTATCTCCCTTCTTAACAACGCCCGTCTAAACGCTGGTCGCAAACCCCTCGGTTTCCTCAACCCTTGGCTCTACTCAATCGGTAAAAAGGGTCTTACCGATATTGTTCATGGAGGTAGCACAGGATGCACAGGAATCGATGTGTACTCCGGCTTACCAACTCCATTCGTACCATATGCTAGTTGGAATGCGACAAAGGGATGGGATCCAGTGACTGGATTAGGAACTCCAGATTTCGCAACTTTGTTGAAGTTGGTTAATAAGAAAGATTGAGTCATTCCAGGATGGGTGGGATAGTGAGGAAGAATGAGGAGAGTGAGTAGGGAAAGTACAAAATGTCTTTGTCCAACTCGATTAACGGGAAACAGTGGTGAATCCGGAGGCTTATTTGGTGGAATTGTTTTTGCTGGTCGTAGATAGGATAATACAAATACAAATACACATACAACTTTTGAAAATAACATCGGATGTCAGTTTTTATGTATGTATGTATGCAATATGATTCTTAAGACTCCTTTGCTAGGGAATTAGATGCTAGATGCATAGGTAGGTAAGTGTATAACGACACAAAACTGCTAGCGAGGATTGAGTGATTAGATTGTGATTGAGATTTTCCGAGGACGGAACGGGTATGGGTGAGGATATGTGGTATATGATATAGAATATGAGGTATAAGGAATGAGAAATGGATTGAAAATGGAGGATAAATTGGATATTGGATGTTGAATGTTGGATGTTGGATGTTGGAAGGGAAGAAGGGAGAGGGAGAAACGGGGGGTAAATAGGAAAAGCTTTAAGATAGTAGATGGATGAGTATGTGAATTGTGTGAAGAATGAGGGGATGAGGGGAGACAGAGTTTTGTTGTATATCTTGAAAGAAGAATATCTGGCTTTTTCAGGGGAACAGGGTACTCTGAGATGTGTAGTAGAGATTTGAAATTTGAAGTTTGAAGTTTGATAGATACTTTGAGAGAATGGGGATGGGAACGAATGATGGGATTATTTGGTGGATAGTGAAAGTAAGGAGGAGGGAGATTCGAAACGTGTAATATAGCTTGAGAGTTAGTTTGTGACAAAAATATATTCATAGGATATATAGTTTTGTTGTATACGTCGAAAGAAGAACTCCTAGGTTTTCACACAGACATCCTTTAAGATATATAATAGCAACAGATTTATGTGATAAAATAAGAAAGAAACAGGATTTTGTTGGATATCTCAAATGATGTGTGCATCTCAAAGGAAAAACTTTTAGAGAGAATCTGGCTTTCGTCTATGTAAGAAAGGAGGGTAGAAGGTTTGATTCGGTTGCTTATGAATGTTGAGAGTTGAAAGTGGAAGAGGGGAGAGAGAGAGAAAGAAGATTTATTATATATCTTAGAAGAGGTCGCTTGAGTTTCAAGGGGGATTGTCTTGAGATATACAGCAGAACTTTGCGGAAGTCAGAACACGAAAGGAGAGGAACAATTGAAGGTCTTCTTACATACCCAAGCATTTTTTCATTCAGAAAGAAAAAAAAAAAAAGATCACTCAGATTCTCAGAGAGGTAAGCTTCACGAATCACAATACGTGATCAAAAGCAACACATTTCCACTGCCCATCCTACCTCAGCTTACCTTTACCCTCCCCCTTCCCCTCGATCTCCCCAAAAATTTCATTCCAAAAACCCACCAACCCCTTAACCCTTAACTGTCCATTCCCATCGCCAGTCCCTTTCCTAGTCCAAATTCAAATCCAAATCCAAATCCAACAATCCCATATCCATATGTCAAATCCCAAATCCCAAAGATCTCATCCCAACAATACTTACTACAACACAGATGATCTCCCATACGTATTATCACTCAACTATAAATTCTCATTTTTATTTTCATACAGAGAACAAATATGAACTCGATTCAACTTCTCTTTCCCCTTTCCTTTCCTTTCCTTTCCTTTCCTCATACTCCTACTATGCTATAAAGCTTAAAATACTATACTATATCATATAATACTCATTTATATATCTAGCCAGTATATAAATACATATATAATAGAATCTCAAATCTCAACTCCTAACCCTCAATCCTTAATCTTTACTTAATCCTCATTACTCAAATTCTCAACAATATCAAGAACAATAACCCTCCCCCTCCCAAAAAAAACAATATATATATACATACTATACATATAAATATACAATCATAATCATAATCACCTTCCTCCACTCCCATACCATCCCGCCACCAACCCCATCATCACCAATCTCAACCTCAAGAACCTCCCACCCTCGCTTACCTTCTTTCTCCTTTCTTTTCCACATCTATCTATCTGTCTATCTATCTATCAGCCAATAAATCAACCAAACAATCTCACTTCCCCTATCGATTTCCAATTCCTGATTTCCAGTTCTCAATCCCCAATCTATTATAACACACAATAGTCGAGAATATCGATATAAAGGTCTTATAATACATATTTTACAAGATATTATAAGACATTATAACATAGCATACCATAGCATAGCATAATACAACATAGCAAAAGAAGTATAGAAGGAAAGCATAAAACATCACAAAAGCAAATATCGAAGCACATACAAAGAGAAACCATCCGGAACAACTACATGATTATATCACAGGGAAAGAAAACATCAATGATGGAAACAACGCATAACATATTCCATTCAAACATTTCAATTCGCTTGCTATGCAGCTCTTTTTACCACTTCTCCCTCTCATTTCCACATCAAGCGGTGATTTTTTCTTCATCCATGATATGTCAAATCAATAAATCCATTCAACCTAGGAACATTCACCACCTAAAATTCCTAATTCTCCACTCAAAAATTCCTCCGCATTAACCAACTCCGTACTTCCATAGACCACTCTTCTCTTCCCCATCCCTCCTCCACCCTCTTTATTAACCCTTCTCGTCCACTCCTGTAAATTTCCATATTCATCCATACTACCTCCACCAACTGTAAAAACAATTGCTTCACTAAACCCTTGTCGACGCATACCAAAACTTGGTGTAATACCCGGTCCTTGTAGACTTCCTGGCATTTCATTTCTTCTACTCGCGCTTGCTGGTGGCACGGTACCCCTTGCATTTGCGGATCTAGGGTCAAAGTAAAGATAATCTTCTGTTTTTGCTATCGCAGAACTGGAAGCGGATTGAGGATCCATGATTGATTCTGTAATTTTGGTGACAGTAAGATCACGATTTGCGGGAAGGAAATTCTTTACTCCGGATATTAAATTATCGAAATTGGTGGTAATACCAGTTTCTTTAAGGGATGTGGTAAGGCGAGAGGAAATGGAAGAGAGACCACGGAAAAGATCGCCGGATGTACTTGGTGGTTGAGAAGCGGGAGTAGGAGCTGTGGTGAGCATTGTCATACGGGTTGTGGTGCGAACTCTGAATTAATTGTTAGTCGCATCAACTAAATATAACAAATGAATAAGTGACTTACTGTTTGACATATGCTAAAGATGTAGTGTCAGCACCTGCAGCCTTCAATGATTCTTCAAATTTGTCCATTTCAGCCCTCGTGATTTCTTGTTCGGTACTCAAGTACCATATGATAAATAATCTCAATTTATCCGTTGGTTCTTTGCCTTTATCTGCATCGTTTATAACCTCAAGCATTTGTGCTTTTGTTTGCTTCATGATGTTTTCTTCCATTTGGTAAAAGTTATCCAATTGGCGATCCTTTATGCCGGTCAACAGTCCAGCTAATATATTCATATGCATATCTAGCACGGCTTTTCGTTCTCTCAATTCGGGCAGTAAGGTAATGGCAGCCTTCAAATGTTGTGCTGAAGCACTTGTATCATTTTGAAGATCTTCTATAGAAGAAGCACCTGTCTTCTTGGTAATATCAGTTGCATCGGCCTTGTATCGCATTAATTCTGCATCAATATCCTCCGCTACTTGTGGAAATGGTACAGCGGAATTCTTTGCCCAGAAAAAATCATTCGCATTCAAATCGTAGGACTTTTTAGTTGTACCCTTTGCAGGATTCTCCTCATCTATTGGTGTCTCGACAGTAATTCGATTTAACTTCATTTTGAGAACATCATGTACGAGTGACTGATATGTCCAGGAATGCGACAGCATAGGAATTAAATCAACGTTTCGATCGAGTATAATAAGAACAGGTCGAGCAGACGGCGCAATAGTAGATTGACGATTGGCGGGGCCGGAGAACAGATTGTCTTTTGAGTTTAGGACGTGGTCTCTCAATTTTCGATCGAGTTTAGCAGAGATCATTTCTGCTGCTGCACCAGGAGGACATCTAATTATTGGCATAACGCCTGTAAATTATTAGTTGAGTACCAATGCAAAATACCAAAGACCTTACCCATTGTGACCATGACACTGAAAAGTCCGCTGACAATTCTATCAACCACGTTGTCCAATTCCTCATCCTTGGTCTTTGCGCTGTTCAATGCCCAATATGTATTCTGTTTTCTCATCCCAAGACTAAAGAGGTCCGGTTCTCCCACAATGAAGTTCAGGTATTGATCAAAGAATTGTGCAATGTTCTCTGATGTTCCAGCTTCGACGGTTTGTTTTGCGAAATCTTCTAATAATGCGCGGGGTATCGAGGAGAGAAAGTTGATGTAGGCAGGAGAATAGAGACCTCTCGAGAGATCACTGGTAATGCCCTTTAAGTTGGCTTCCGTGGGCTCAACCAAATATAATACTGGAACATCTGGAATAGGATGTCGATTTGCTGTAATGTGCCTGACTTTATCAGTACTTTGCAAGTAAAATTGAAGCTCTTGCTTCCCCGCACATCAACATACATATGCATCGTAACTCCCCAAGCTCTCAAGTCACTGACCCGTAGTACACTACTTATAACATCTCGTCCCAAATCATCAAAGACCAAGACCTTCCATATTGGTTCTCCATCTTCATTTAGAATAGGTACTGATGGAACGGCAATTCCAGTGTGCGATGTTTGATCGTGGGCATTCGCAGATTCGGGGGAATCATGGTTTAAGTTTAGCATGCGCTCAATCGATCCTGTAGAAAGATGGTTAGTATGTAAGTATGCTGAAGAGGTAGAAGATTGGGGGAGAGAGGGGGAGAGAGAGGGGGGATTTATGTACATACTGATCTGACGATCCCGGAGTGAGTTTTGTGAAGTTGAAGTTGCCATTGCCATTGCCATATTCGTTATTGATTTCCAAGGTCCAAGGCTGTGATTCAGCCAAATTGGCTAGAATATATCATGTAATACGGGGATTGGAATGGGCAATGACCAATGATCAAAGTATTGTTATTCGGTAGATGAGATTCAAGAAAGGTATGGAAGGATTTGCCTGTACTGTAACTCAAGGACACATCTGCGAGTTTTGCGATAGCTTATCCTTCGAATGTGCCTGGGTATCTAGGTAATCAGGATGAGAGTAGTATGAGAGTATCAACCATCATGGTGAATTGTACGAGCAGAGTAACCCATGTGCCCATGTGCCCTGCCCTTGTGTCCTTGTGTCTATCCAATAATGTAAATAATGTGAATCTAGACTAAGAATGTTTTAGCGTCATCAAATCAAATCAGGTACAAGGGGGTCTCTTCTTCCTGTACGGCGAAACGTCCTGCAGGCGAAACTAAAACTCTTTTTACTTTCCCACGCTCTCCCTCGATTTCAATCATTCGCTCTTTCAATCTCTTGTTCCTTTCTTTAATCCAATACAACAACAAAAACACCATCAAAATCTGGCGTTTTCTTTCGTATTTCATCGACCTTCATCAACAACACAATACAACACCATCACCATCACCAGCACCATCACCATCACCATCACCCAATTCTTCATCAACACAACTCTTCATCTCTTCACCTCTTTCCCCAATTTCATCAACTGTCCCACTACATTCTTTCTTTGATGGTTATTACATGGACGCGACAACTTTACTTCTAATCAGAATTTCATGATCGTACAAATTAATTATTGAACAAAAAAGTGACCGGATTTGAAAAAGAAAAAGGCTGCTGGTTCACTCATAAGAGTGTATAACTTTAGAGAAGACAAACAAAAGGGCAGATCTAGGTGCGCAAAGCACGCAGAGCAGACAAAGGGTATGGTAACACTTTGAATACACACAACACCACAAACACAAAATCTTGATACGCCATGCAATTGAAGCTGGCACAATTATCTACAACTACACTTTTACCCCCCTCCCCCCTACTACCCAGAAATTATTGTATTGCCACCCTCCAAGAATCCTCAATCTGCATAGACACAAAGCGTTCACGCTTTTGCTTTCGCACATAGAGGTCGGAAAGGGACCGCATATCAACGTGCAAGGTTGAGATAATATAAGTTGCCCATATCGTATAGCACAGCGAAAAGAGAAAAGATCATTCCCATAGGAAGATCTTCATCTATATCATTGTTGCAGAGAAGGGTATACTCATATCTCTCGAACCTGGCTTCACTGGACTATATTGTACTGTGCAGGCCGCTGTTGTACTTCTTCTTACCGATAGTATTTCTTGGCTATCTGGCTTCTGGTGTGTGTGATTGTTCCGCTGAATGTACTTGATCAAAAAGGTACATTCATGGAACATCACTACACTCTGATAATAACCCAGAAGTTAGGTGTGATATAAAGGTCAATTCATAACTTCATCACCTCACTCTACATTTACAGTAGAATCTGTGATGGTGGAGTGAGTGAGGGTGTGTTTTCGAAGGCATTCATCTTCATTGAGTCATCCATCAATATCTTCAATTACGATTTATCTTCCCAGAGAATTTCCTCAACGGATGGATTATCGCATCACGTATGATCAGAGAGTTGCAAGCATCGTCATCTGTGGCTTTTGCATACCTACATCTACATCTACACCTACACCTACATTCACATACACATACAATTTTCCTTGCCCACCAAAAACTTGTCTTTCAATCCCTTTTCTTTTTGCTCACACCTTTCTCTTTACACACTTTACTTTACTTACGCCCAGCCATCAACATGGGATTTTATTCTTTCATGGGGGTGGGGGGTTGCTTAATCAAAAATTTACTTGTCAGCTAATTCATGTTCTTTGTCGTTTAGCTTACCCAATCAAAACAAATCAATCCATCCACTTTACCATAAAGCGAATAGACGAATAATTTTACTCCTGGTCTTTAACCTTTCGGGACACGCCACGCTATTCTTCCAGACACGCCCCGAGCCTAGTCCGAAAAGCTACTTACCCGCATTTAAGCGTCTCTTGCCGAGCTACTCTACTCTACCTAAGCCTCAAGCTATTCACGTGACCATATCTCACTTTCACAACTCAAGATGGACGGCGATAATCATGGTTACATACCGGATGATGTTGATTTCGATGGATTATTGAGTAATGGTTCAGTTTGGCCAAGTGCGGCAGATCAATATGCATACCAACAACAATCGCAACCTCAACAACAGCCCCAACAGCAACCTCAGCAGCACATACAATCAGATCCATATGGAAGATATTCGAACATTCAACCTTCTTATGGACAGTATGATCTTTCTCATCAATCTCATCAGCAACCCTCCTATAATGCTCTATCATATACGAATAGTCCTGCATATGCTGCGGCGCAGTACCAACATGCCAGGCCATCAGATATGTTCACCCCTACCTCTTACAGCCTGGATCCTTCATTGCAAGAGTCAAATTCATACCATGGAGCTCAAAATTCTTTCCCTTATCAGCAAAATACCACCCAGCATCCCACAATATCTCCTGAAACACTTCAATACAATTTGTTGGCTCAACAGCAAATGAACAGTGGAATTCCATCGGCTGCTTTTCAAAGATCAAATAGCGGAATTGGTAGTAAACCTAATTATAACTATGGCCAAAGGACACAAAGTAGTGATAATCATTTCTTTAACCAACCTCAGAATGGTATCGTACCACAAAAGATGGACCAGAATTCATCCAATAATACCGTGCGATATCCTTCGATTCCTACAGATCTCGTTCAAAAGGAGGAGGTAAAGCAACATGTTCCGATTCCAGAGCAATATCCTGCTGCGGCACCTGTTGTTGCTGTTCCCCGTCAACGAGAGGTTCCCGAACCTCAACCCATTGCTCCCGCTCCAAACCCACTCCGAGTCACTCATCCAGATCTTCTTGCGAATAACACCTCTTCAAGACCTAGATTTTCATATGCTCCATTTCTTGCATGGGAGGATACGCCTATACAAGTTCCTCCTGCACTCAAGAGTCAGTACATTCGAACACTTTTTTTTTTTTTTTTTTTTTCCCCCGAGACATAAAATTTGCTAACATCTTTTGGGTAGATACCATACCAAAGTATCATCCGAGAAAATCCAGAAGTGGAAAGGAGCTAGTAGTGGGACTGAACAAATCAAGTAAGTATCGCTGGATCTCTGTGTTTATCTCAGTATTAATATCGGTTAGAAATTTCAACAACGCCAGCAAAAATTTCACAAAAAATTCGGGCGCCAAAACAGAAGAAAACACACGTTAGCACTTATAAAGGCACTGGTAGATCTGCTTTTGACAAAGATTCTAATATCCGTTCTGATGGTACAAATACGCCAACCAAGTCTTCAACCCCTACAGAATCAAGCACTTCAGAAGAAGAAACAAGTTCGGAAGAAGAGTCTGATTATGAAGATGAAGAGGAAGAAGATTTGCCGCCTCCAATAGACATTAGTACCGTAAGTACAAATTCCCCTTCCACAATGATTCATGAATGTGGCCGATCTCTATCATGTGTATGATATGCATCTGCTGTTACTATTCCATAATAAGCCTTCGGTGTGAAGTTTTTCGATACATGTCGGAAATCATGTTACCCTACTCCCATATATGTTTTGACGTTATTAATACGGCAACATATGACTGGTAGCTCAATTATAACTAAAAATGAATACTAATGGTTGATGAATACAGGTCCGTGAGCTCACACGTCCCAGTGATATTCCTAGTGCTGCCCGATGGGATGCCATAGGAATTGTCTGGAAGGATCCAAATTCTAATCCAAGTGCCGCTGCTATTACAAGTGCTATGAACGATTATGCCAATACTTTCATCGCACTTCGAACCCAAATCAAGGATGCTACGGCAAAATTACAAGAAGCAACCACATCTAAAGCTCCCGAGGCACAATTACAAAAACTCAAGTTGCTCCGTTCCGAACTATCAGAAGCTCTGTATCAAACAATTGAGGCAGCGAACAAACTCGGTTATGGTCCAATTGTCGAAAATCTCGGTGGCCACCAGAAATTAGTAAGTGGCCTGACAGCCACACTCATCGAATGTACAAAAACAGAAGATTACCAGGGTAAACTTCCACGAGCTGTCTTTGCTTTGCTTGCCAAATTTCAAACACTCACAGAAGATTTGCTTACGAAAAGTAAATTTGATGCTCTTGCAAAGCGTTGGAATAAGAAAGGAGATCAAGAGACTAAAAATTACATTAAAGTTATAATGGATAACACAGTGGATGCAAAGGGGAGAGCTTCTAAAATAGATCAGACACTGCCTAGCGCTGAAGATACCAAGAAGAAGCTTGAAAAGATAGAACAAATTAAATCTCGAGCTACAGAATCCTTGAAGCCCACAGCAACTAATCCAAGTTCATCAAAAAGACCTCATGAAGGAGATAGCAGTAATGGCAAACCAAATAAGAAGTTTGCTACTGATGTTTCTGGCACTCCTACCTCGACAACGAAATTGCCTCCAATACCTAAGAGATCCAATGTCAACCTTCTTGGCATTTCTTCCTCTAAGCCAACTCCTAAGCCTGCGCCAAAGGTTGCGCCACCTAAGAAGAAGGAACCATCACCACCTCCACCGCCACCAATGTCATCCCGATTAGGTGATATCTTGGCCAGCATCGAGAAACCACCTGAGGCACCAAAGAAGGCTTTGCCAGCGGCTGGACCTCCAGAAACTCCTGAAGAAAAGAAGCGTCGTGAGCGAAAAGAAAGCAGACGACATCTCAGAGTCAAATTCAAGTCAGATGATGAACTTGAACAAATTCGTATATTCAAACATGAGGTTGCAGAAGATGAGGGACGTCAAGATGGTATGTTGAGAGATGCACGTAATAATCATTCTGAGGGTATGATGCATAAGCAACGTGTCCAGGCTACAGATGAGGACGATGATGAGGTTATGTCTGGTATGGTTGAGGATCGACCTTATCCTACTTTGATTGAAGTCGATCTTTCCAATTTGGACAAGCACACCACATATGGTCCAAGTTATATTACCAGAGGTGGAAGCGTTAAGTTTGTTACTCCGGAACAACAGGTACAAGAACGACGAGAGGCCAATGAGTTACTTGTAATCTATAATGATCCTTCAGAAATTCCACCATCGGCAAAGGAACCATCTTCTGCGAATGATGCCACTACTGGTATGGTAAAACAACTGAAGTATCCAAATGCTCCTTGGTTGATCCAAAGACTTCAAGATATTCATCAGTATGGTCCAGAATATGCACGAACCCTCGCGATCAGTCGTTTGGAAGAAAAAAAGTACAAGGAAATGTTAGATAGCCAAGCTCGCGGTTTCACACAAAATGTCTCATCTTCAAATAATGGTATTTCTGCATTACAACAACTTGCTGGAGCACCAAAATCCAACACCATAATGGACGTAGCATGGGAGAATCTACAACGTGTTGTCGCAACTTTGAAGGGTAAACCATACCCAGCTATTGAACCACCTGAGTGGATGAACGAAGCACAAAAGAAGGATTGGTGGGATGGTTATAATAAGGATCATCCTAATGCTGCAGAAGAGAGACTTCTTGCACAAATGCAAGCTCCTCAGGTTCCGCCTGCTCCTTCAATGGTACCTCCAATGCCAGTCCCTCAAATGCAGGGTTATCAACCACAAATGACTCAACCGGTTATGAATTATCAAGTCGCAGTCCCAGACGTCAACCAACAAGTTCAACAATACCTAGCGAGTTTAACCGGAAACAATAACACAAGTACCGATACCCCAACATCTTCATCAACACCCCAACAATTCGACTTCAGCGCCTGGTCCAATAATCCTGCTCTCCAAGGCTATGCACCTTCCCTTCCTACCGATTCTTCATCCAGGTGGCCCGGTCATCAAAGTGATGAAAATCGAGATTCGAGAGGAGGTAAAAATAATTACAATAATGATAAATGGCGTAAACCGGGGAAGGATTGGAAGAAAGATACAAAATGGGAACCGCTAGATGAAAATGGACAGTATAAGGGAAAGAAACAACCGTGTAAGTTTTGGGGTGAGGGAAAGTGTGCAAAGGGTGCGGCGTGTACTTATAGTCATGAACCGGAAGATCAGGGGAGAGATCGTTATTGAGAGGTCGGGTTGAGATTGGGATTGGGAGGGGCATTTGCGTTTGCATTTGCATGTGTATGAGCGTGGATTATTTTCTTTCTTCTTTCTTTTGTGATGCGGAAGTATAATAGTTATCAACTTACATGGGTTAAGGGCATGAATGGGTGGATGAATGGATGGGTGGTGTTTTGGGATGAGCGAGGGGAATATGTATATCTCATGGGCTGGGGTTATTTTTGTATGTGATGAGTGGGTGGGAAGTGGTGGACGGTGGGATTGAACGGATGGATAGATAGATGTGTATAAGGAGATGGTTCTGTAATTTTAGGGGGGCCGAGAGAAGGAAGGGAGGGGGAGATAGAGGGGATAATGAAAATGAGAATGACATTGCAAAATGCAAAATGCAGATGAGAGAGAACAAACTTAGATTTCAAAGAATTCAAGATAGAACTTGAGAGTTCATCCTATGTGTCTATGATACTGTGATTGAGAAGTGAGAAGTGAGAGTGAGACTAACATCTAAATTGATAAGGTGGAGTGATGATATACGTAGGTGATGAGGCAACAAAGCAATGAAGGAACCATTGTATACATCATGCTTCATACTTGAATTATAAAATTTCATATCTACACATCTATCTTACACGCTAGTGAAATACGTGAGATGAGATGAGATGAGGCTGGTGAAGAAAGTTGTTACCTTTCTCTAACGAAAGCGCGTTTATTTACATATTGGGAACGAGAATTTATCTGTTTGTAGTGAGGATGTTATGTTGAAGATGAGTAGATTGTGGAGACAGGGGGGATAGATAGATTGAGGGGTTTTTTGTTGTATTTTCGCTTTTGGGGGAATTCTCGTTGGATTTGAATTTGGATTTGGATTACGGAGTTTGAGATGGGGCTCTGGGCCTTATTAGTGCTTAGAATTCATAACAAAATGAACGGACTGATTGCCTCATCACGTATTGAACTAACGTCTTGTGTTTCTCAGAGAGGAGTAGTGTGGATTACGAGGTGAGATAAGTATAGAATGTGTATGATGAGGAGTGAGAATGTTCATATTTAAATCCAAGTCGCTCAACTTTTCGACTAATGTACCACGAATGAGCATATACCTCGATTATATACAGGAATCATAAATGTTCAAACATTACGCATGTGGAATATATATATGTATATATATATAGATATACGTAGAAAGTATATGTACGTGGCAACTGATTCTACTGTAGTTAAATACATCATAACCCCCTATAAACGCGCGAAAAATAAACCACACTAAGAACAATCCTCACAATATCACTCACCTGTCTCCGTCTCTTCTTTTCCTTTCCTCTATTTCCTTACCATCCCCCACCATCCCTCCTCGCATTCGCACTACGGATAAATTCTCCAGACGAAATAGGAAGGAGGGGTAAACCGAAATTTTTATTATTAATGTTGAAGGATTAAGCTCGGTCTTGGGTTCTTGGTATAATACTTAGTGCTTGATTGATGGTGTGAGATAAGATGAGCTAGACTATATATGGAGAAGGATTATCTTTACCTGGGTTGGATTGGGTATGGGTATGGGATGGGGGCTGAAGGATTTTCTTCTTTCATGCCTTCCCTACGAGTCGCGATGTTGGGTTTGGGTTTGTGAGAATGAAGAGAACACATGTTTGACCCGACTCGTTTCGACGCTGGATTAGACTGTAATGAACTGGATGGATGGATTGTGAATGCATACTATGAACGTATATACTGTAAACGTGGAATGAGAACATGTCTATCTGATATATATCTCGATCTCTCTATCGCGATACATCTTATAAAAAAAAAGAATCCCAATATCAAGAAATCATCAAGAAAAGTCATGATTCGGCACACTAGCCTCGTCATATATACATACATATACAAATCCAGAATCCAAACTTCAACGACATAACTGCAGCCTAGTTTTTCGTCTCCGCTTTCCATCACTTGGGCTCGAGATTCAAATTTCAATCCTAATTCCAATTCCGAAACGTAAGTTTTTATTCTTGGTACTAGGAAGCTGTGTGTGATTGGTCCCGATTAACTGGCTGTGATATGTTATGTTATGTTATGTTATGTTATGGATTGCGCGGGGAAGAAAGGATGGGATTAGACTAGGATTATGTTTGGTGGCTGGAGCTGAAACATAATTGTGTTGGATCATGAATGGTGTTGTAAGCAGGCTAGTGAGGAAGTCTGTGGTATGGATTGGAGAGGAGGGGAGAATGATCAGGGGGTGCTGTGGATGTGAGGGGATTGTGGTTATGAGGGAGTGAGATGGAGAGGGAGATGAAGTGGGAAAACGTGCGGTTACGGTTGGAATGAGTGGAATAGTTTGAAGAAGAGGAGGGAGGAGGTATGCGATGCGAAGACTTGTAAGATAGTAGTGAGAGGGTAGGGGGAATAGTAAAAGTCTAACAGAACGGCTGAGGGAAGGGATCAGATTGGTGAATGGGGGGGGGTGAAAGGTGAGGGGTAAGATTCTGGTGAGATGCCATGAGATGAGCTGTGATTGCACAGGTGAAAGTTGATAAGATAGATGATGGAGTGGGGTTTGAATTGGTAATATATGCAATAGTATCTAATAATCGTTCTTGTGATGGAGTTTGACGTTGCTGACCTGATTGGCTTGACTGCGCTGTGTGATGATATGTAGATGAGGCGAACGAGTGGGAAGAGAGTAGGCGGTGCCGGTTTGGAGCATATACGAACAAGAGATTTTAAACGTTTGTGGCTCTTTACGAATTCGAGTCTGATGATGCGATTCATGTTCATAATTTAGTGATGCGCGGGGATTAATGAAGAAGGTTGTTGGAGTGAAATGCTCGTAGAAAAGTAGGCATTGAGCAAGTGAGACATCTTCGGACATCCTATAACATCACTATCGCAGGTTTCCAAGTCCGGTCTAGATGAATTTAAAAAAGTATGAGAATTGCTCAATAACGAAATATATGACGACGAAATGTGCGTGGGCGTGGGCGTGCGTGTATGCGTGCGCGTATAATTATGCCATCGGCTTATGTAGCATAAACTCGGCGCATGTCCGTCAACCCTAACATAGATCTCAAACAACAACGTCGACCCCCAAGATGACGATTGATTAGAGAAATTGCTTACCCCTCCTAACACAGCCCAGAATTTGAAGTGACAGGCTTGAAGTTAACAAAGAAAGGATTTCGAAGCTTATGCAGTATATGCATACTCATAAGCTTTAAATTCTAACCCTTCCCAGCAGATTTCTGAAAAAGGTAATTCCAGTAAGCGCCGACCGTTAGTAGGTTTGGGACGTGCATAGATTTCAAATATCCTAGTGTTCGAGATCGATGTGTCGAATTGTCGAGACGGTTTGCGAGAAAACAAGCGAGTTGAATGCTATTTATGGATGTCCGGAGGGATTTGCGCTATAAAGCGAACAAAGGCAAAATCTGAAGTGTGGCCTGGGACTTGTAGAACCATGGAGAAGAGCTGTCAAGAAAGTTGGATTATATGGCTGTATGCACGTGTGAATTACAAGATATTGTGAATTTGACGATGTACGCAATCATTACAAGCGGTGGAGCTGATTGAGAATGGGAATTTGGTGGTTACAACGGTATTCATGTACTACTATTCCTATCATATTGGTATTCAATGTTAGTATTATGTGAAAGTAAAATTGAATGGCAAAGAAGATCTTGCGATTGCGAGACTGAACATGTGTCGATAGGGGGCGATAAACAGATATGATGATGTGGCTCCTTGGGTTACTCTTCAAGATAATCAGTGTCATGTAGCTTTTGACAATTGGATGACTAGAGAATGAGCAGTCAGTAACTCGGGTTGTGAGACTTCCATGCAAACCCCTTTCCCAACCATCAAATGCCGATATTCGTGTCAAGAATGCTTGGTAACATGTATGTCGTAGAATTGGAATGATCAAATACATGGACATGGGACGTATATCTGCTGAGTTCATTGGGATGTGTACTCCCTGAGAGCTAATCTAGTTCATGAAAAGGATTACAGCGAACTTGGATGTAGTTGACGGTAGTGCGATCCAGAGGAACTTCCAAAAACGATCAGAATTGCATCATAGTTGATCATTGGGCATTTTCAGCACCGTTGAGACGAATATATGGCAGGTTAGTCTTCCTTTATTGAGAATATCATAAATCAAGAATGGGTCATGAGGTTGCTTCCTAGGATTTTCCCTATTCTCTGAGTCTTTCATGCAGTGATCGTATAGGAGCGGAGAAAGTGTTCCAGGTCTATTCTCTAGTTTTTTACACTAATATTCTGTGGCGAAGATGTATTCGTGTAGCAGCATGGGAAAGGGTTGATAGCTGAGTCCTCGGCATTAAAGCGTTGCGTTTTTTGTGAAAAACACTTCTTTAGTAACTTGAAGTCATAAGTCATGTCATCCGCATTTTTCTGCCTTTAAGGTCGCAAACTACAAGAGGTCGCAGGTAGATTCATTCCGCTTAGGTGAGAGTCAATGGTCGTATGCTGATAATTGGGTACGATACCCCATTCTGAGCTTTACAAGGAGTGAAGAACAAGGAGTTGGGCTGGGGGAAAGTAGTGAGAGCTGTCCACTTGGACTTTAGATGGAACTCCATCTCATATCAAGGGTAGAAAATGACTTTGGATGAATCGCCACATCTTACCGATGACACTGTAGATCTAAAAACGGCATTGTATGATGACATCAATACAATTGGCTGAATACCATGACTATCCGAAGCTTCTTGAGATAAACGGAGTAGCTTTGAAAATGGGATGGAAATAGACTATGGCCGGGCAGTAAAACTTTTCACCCGACCAATGAAAAACTCCGACTTTTTAGTCCGGGCCCAAGTATTGTAGAGGTACTATATCTGAAGTGACAGTATGTATGCATATAGTAAATATATCGAAGGCTTTGTTTGAAAATGATATAATCTGACAAGGAGTACGTGCTTTTCTCAACATCATATATTGTTTATCTCCAGTTCCGGTTATTGCATTGTACCGTGCTACTGTAAATAACCTTGAGATGACATGACACAACACTTGACGGCATGAAATCGATTTTCAACCGCACTCTAAAGCTACTTATTCCGGTAGTCGGAGCATAAACTTTTGAGACATACAGTGAAAAAATGCCTAGGTGTTACCTGCCATGAACTTAACATAGTTTCACACATAATCGTGACGTTCATGTAAATGTTGTGAGATATGCCAAATGATTTTCGATTGACACCGTTGAAGTATTAGAATTTCACAGAAGGGAAAGTACACGATACATGGTATCGAATGGTGTAACTCTCCTAACACCTTAAGTTTCCCCTCCTTGTATCGCATGAAAAAGATTCTTACCGGGCGACCAGGGTGGGACACAGTCCGAAGAGATTTGACCAATGGTTTCAAAGTCCACATGCATACATACCTGAGGAGTGTTTGCATTGCTGTGCTGACAACAAGCCCCGGAGGCCCACGAGTTGGTGTAGATGATGTGTAGTTAGGTAGACATGTGAAGAATACATCGGATGAAAATTTCGAAGAAAGAATGAACCGATCTGCTTCAGGGTCTGTTGGAAAAAGGTGGAATCTGTATGGGATCTTAACGCCCAATGTAGAAGCACGGGCACTTAATCCTGTTTGATCTCCTCATTTGTTCCATCTCACGTCAGAGAATACATCATAACCACGTATCCGATGAGGATAGACTTACCGTGAATCTGAAGTGTTAAGTTTAGGATATACACAGCCACCTTGCTAACCATTTCAATAGCTAGATAGCTTCTAGATACTGTATCAGCTTCAGCAGTAATATTGTTCGGACACAATACAGAAACTGTGTTGCATGAACCGAAGCACCTAGGGACTATCCGTACGGCGTACACGGCGTAGAGTACGGTGGGTAGATGGTGTTTATTACGTCGGATGGCACATTCTGAGCCCAGCTCTCACGTCTGTGCTGTGCTGTGAGGGGTGTGTTGTGGTGTGATGTGTGTCCTAACGAGGAGAAATATGCGAAATTCTCGTCCTTGCTTTTCCTTCCTTCTTGCTTCTTCTGCTTCTTCCTCTCTCCGACCCCTTCCAACTTTGAACGGATAAATCCCTGATCTCCTCCAAGCATCTATTTTAATGAAGCTGCAAACGGGAGGGAGGTCTGTTCGCTAGATTGTCCGTGAAAGAAGAAGGCATAGCAATACCTATAAACACTAGACATTGACTTGACATCCGTCCAAATACCTAGCCAGGAACTAGATGCTGTCTGAATGGGAAAAAATCGAGACTCGCAAACAAGACGGTCGTAACGACCGGATCTCCATTGCCGTATTGGGAAAGATATTGAGATTAATTTGCTATACGCAGTACATATAAGGTAAACGGGCTCGGAGAATTACTTTGGTGTGAACGGAGCAGAAAAGTATAATGAAGATTAATTTCCCATTATAGTTTAGCCTTTGCTATAAAAAGCAGGCGTTCTGACCTAAATTTAAATTTGGGCGATTTGGATGATGCACGCACACAGCACGCAGCAACCATTAATTCCTACGAGCCTTGCGTGGTAGTAGGTAATCCCAGCAAAACATGAAACGAAAGCTCGGCCACTAATCACGAGTTTTGACCAATTAAAATTAAATCAACGGTAAGATGCTTTTTTCTTTCTTTTTTTCTTTTTTCCTTCTCTCATCAATACTCACTACCGGCTTCACTTATCTCATACCTCCATCTAGCCACTCGCACGTAACCCATGAATGCATATATTCTCCGGAAGCGATTCCATTCAGACCTCAGGATTTCGTGACGACATGGTACCACTATGTGGCGACGCACACTCTTTTTTATCTCAATGGCAATTACGAAGATGTACGATGTAGTGTACCAAATACAAAGATCAATAAAGAGAATTGCCATGGACCCCAGCCACCTCCGATACGTGTGTGGGTATGTATGTGGGTGTGTGTGTATGTTTGGATATATGTAATGTACTATATTGCTTTCTACTTACTGTATTGTACTGTATACAGAAAAAATGCTTTTCTCCGTACTCATTTGTGTTGACGATGGATGGATGTGTTGGCAAGCAACAACACAAACCATAACCTGGCAGAAGCACGAGCTGAACACAGCGAGAATAAACTCTCCATCTGATTTGAGATAGGATTGGACATACACACGTCTTATGAACATAAGGTAGAAAAACATACCTGCTTCCCGTAAGTACTTTTTTTGCCATGCAAATAACCCTTCTGCAGCTGTCATCTGTCGTTTCACAGCATAGTCACGATGGCAAGACAGCTTATTCATAGGTCAGCCTCATGTGCATTCTCCCCTTACAGCTCTTTATACGAAGGTACATTTTTGCTTCCGCGTGGCTGCAGGCATCGAACCAAAACTCCATCATCTATCCAGCCCACTATCATCTAGCCTATCAGCACATTAGCAAGTTTAGAAACGACTTGCTAAAACACCCGCACATACCACACCCGAGTTTGGTGTAATTTCGTCTTTTGTTGAACGGAAAACTTTCCCCCTCAACAACAAAAAATCCCGTATCGAAGTATCGAAGTATTTCATCTATTTTGAGTGTTCTTTTCATCTGCACAAGCTTGCACCAAGCTTGGAAGGCCCTTCATAGCCATCACTCACTGCCATCTAGTGTTTATCTTCATTAAACTATAGTAGTAAGAGAAGATGCACTCGGACTACCGAACTTCATCTGTCCGTGAACTCACTGGTCAGACACTCAGTCAAATGAAACGATTGAACGAATTTCCGAAATCGACCACTAGCTCTCATATCAAACATGTCATTCTAGAAGTTGGCGAAGTTTGTTTGGTGGTTCTTCAATCTTGAATCATGCAGATTCAACAAATGTATCTTTTGACTGATTTATAGAAACATTGGCCAAGTCAACTCCGTTATTGCTTCTACTCCATATGTTCCACACTTTGATTTTTCGCATCGGCTTCTCAAAGTAGCTTGTGTGGAGAATTGGGGTCAATCGTGTGTTGTGTCAATTGTGATTCACCATAACCCGGGTGAAGAAGATCCAAGTGTTCAGATGATGATCTCCATCTAAAGGAAATCTCGAAACATGGCGGACCACACTGCCACACGGCCGCTATGCATGGATCTAAAATTTCCCTACCGAGCATAAGGGCCAAGAATTCTATGGGTTCACCCATAACCAGAAAAAAGTCGACCCAAAAACCCCTGGAATACTATCGACAAGGCTCCGAAGATGGGACCCAGTTTAGCTTACCTACCCAGTTAGCATGGATCAAGTGTATAACAAAAGTATAGAGTGTGGGGAATCTTAACATCAAACACTGGACAAAGTCCCGTTTTGCTAGTGAACTCAATGCACTTAATGCCACTCATGCAAGTTCACCACCTCCAGCCCTCGGATTGGATCTTCACTCCCCACTGACCTTGCTTCATATCCAGCATCCAATATCTTTACAGTACCACTTAGGGTTATGCCAGTCGCCGCCAGTTACCTCTTCTTCTGTTGTTTCTTCATCATTATCCGGTTGCGCATACCCGAAGTAGCCCTACTTCATTCTTAGTAGTGTCTATCATCTTTCTTGGCTTCGTCCTATCTTTTCTGTCCATTCATTCGCTCGACTTCGGAATCAAATTTTGTTTGTCAACTTGTCTCGACGTCAGTATATCCGAACCTTGATATCCTCGATAAAGTCTCCTATTAACAACAGTTCAACTTATAGATCAAAGGACGATAATAGACACTTGGGAGATTCGAAAGTTGTCAAATTCTCGCCTTGCCTAATATATCGAACCTCCAAACGAGCAGATAGCCATCGTCCAAGCTGGAAAGCCTTAACGTTTCGACAAGACTTGAGGGCACAGAATTATCTCATTGTTTCCTCCGGACTTTAGGAGATCCGCAAATCAGTTCCATCAGGTTAGATGTTTGGACGATATCAACGATACACCAAAGCTTCATAATAGGTGTTTCGAACGTGTCCGATGAGGTCAATGCATTGTCGGACGTCGATCCAAGTGTTAGCTTAGCCTTGTCAATTCGCAAGAGCATTTTGGATCAGCACCACTGTTTTTATACAGTATCACTCTATCGAAGTCAACCTGAACAAGGGATACTCCCTGTCAATCAAGTCCATTAGTTCAATACCAACTCTGAAACAACCTGCATCATTCAATATACTTTATTGCCACATATCCTCCTCGACCTTCTTTTGAATTGAAAGGTCATCAATCAATCTCTACATCAAATCGACAAAGACTAATACCGATTCTAAACCTTTTCGTAACTTTGCAAGGCATTGGAGAAAGGAAAGTTCACTGCCAGAAGGCCTATTTGAAAGGCAAAGAAACCATACCCTGCAGCGCGGAGCATCTGTCAATTGAAAGTTCAAATAATCTCATTCACTCCAAGATGGACGTGACATCGTTATTGAATTCAAATAGCGCTGCTGCTGAGCAGCAAAAGCGTCAAAGAGAGCGATTCGTATTACCCTCAAGAAACCGAACACCATGGGACGCAAATGGCTATTCACTACCAATCAATACATCAAATCATACGATTAATATCGGAGAGCTCGGTACAGGAGATGAGCTGAGTACGGTCAACAACGGCAATCCGAGAATTCACTGTTATGATTCACACGGGACGGATTCGGAAAAGCCACATCATAAATTCTCTGATAGTCGGAGCAGTTTATCTTCTTTCACATCAACAACCAACTCAACAGCCACCTCGTCTTCGAACCATTCTCGATTGTCATCTTTCAGTACGAACAACAGTCATCCTATTAGTTTTTCACACAAGTACTGCAACTCTGCAGCGGAGAACTCTACAGATTTAAATTGTTCTTACTCTATTACCTCCCAAAACAAGATCGAGTCGCATTCAGCACCAACTTCTCCACACAACACAAGGAAGATTAGCATCATGGTTTCTAGTCCAACAGAGAATCTAGATGCTTTAGCTGCATTAGCAGAACAAGAATCATCTAGATCATCTCCTAAGAACCAAGATGCTCGTTCTCAAAGTGTGTTTGCTGCTCCAGGAGCTTCAGACCAGGTTGGTTCTGTTAGAGAATCCGAGAGTCGACCTGGTTCCCCGAGTGATGCTATGTTGATCAGACGCCCTGATTTGCCACGTTTAAATACAGATACAAGTGATAACGGTTTCGAGTCAGATCAGTGAGTTTATCCTTCAAACAACAATTTTTGATCTGATAATTATTTCAATCCAATCTTGTGGTTACTATCAACTGGTGTACTTAACTAACACATATTCAGCAGTAGCAATTTCTATCGCAGCGCTCCTATCGAGCCCAACAATGGTGCTATGAATCCTACATTGCATAAGAGAAATATTTCTGCACCAATTTTGCGCCGACCAAGCCGTGTTCCATCATCTGGCGTTGGTCCAATTCCCGAACTCACTCCACCTAATTCAACCCGTCTTGCAAACTTACCATCACCATTGGATGATGATGAGGATGCAGAAGGGGATCCAGTCACACCACCACCAGCAGATGGAACTGATGCAGACAGTCCTCCGGAGTGTATGTATATCACAAACTGCGACACGGGATCGCAACCTCGCAAAGCTATCTCGCATATCTTCGGCCGCAACAAGATGTGCACTAGATTGATTCCACAATCTGTTTGGGTTCATTATTGCCGCAAGCATTACCAACGCTCCCGTTATCGTAACCCTAAGGAGTATGCAAAGTTACAATGTGACTTGGTTCAGCAGCAAATCCGACGTGTTTACGACTGGTCTGCACAGAATCAGCGTCGTGGTGAGCCTGGTACCATCAAAGATTGGGGTATTGCTATCAGAAAGCGTGAGCAGAAGCGTTTGGATGAACTCAAGGGTTCTGGTCGAAAGAGACGATTCGATGATGAGGATGAGGGTGATGATGATCAAGGTCCTCGTCCACCAACTGCTGTTCCGGATTGGCTCCTCTCTGTCATAGGATCAGGCTATACGACCGAGGAAATTCTCGAAATCTTCAACCGTCTCCATCAAGAGGTTCTTGACGATCTCCTGCCATGTTTCCCAGACATTGAAATCTTGCCAAACATCACTGTGGACCAAGATGAGCCTAAATCCCCAAAGGGATATGCAAAGCGCAAAGTTTCTTCCGCAGGTCACAAGCGTTCCCAATCTCTTGGTGTAAGTGCGATGAAGGCTCAAAATTACGGTACTCCTTCAGGACAAGATCGTAGAATGAGTCAACCAGTACAATTTCAAAGCCCAAACGCCGGAGGAGCCCCTACCTATAGCACTACCTTGAAGCGTCGTCGTCCTAACTCGAACGATGCTAACTCTCAAAACTTGCAATTCACACCCGTTCCGTCGAATTTTGAACGTCGCCGCTCATTCCAGCCTGCCTTTGCTAACACAGGCTTTGATCGTATCGACGAGAATCATCAATCCCCTGCTGTTGACAATGATTTCGAATTTCCAAGAGGTCGTACACATGCTCGCGCTTCCTCTGTCTATCAATCACCATTGGTTGCACCTGTTGCTCGTCCATTGGGAATTCATCAAAACCAAGTCGAAACTCAAATCCAACATATGGAGACTGGCTACGGTATGAATGGCGGAAACATGGGCATGAATATGGGTATGCAAGGTATGCAAGGCCGTGCTCGTCCTTCACACCAACGTTCCCAATCTGATATGATGGTTGGTCGAAATGCAATGCAACCAAACATGATGGTTTCAAACCTTATGTCTTCCCAAAACTTTAACAGCAATATTGAGTTCTCTACTCCTCAATACCAACAATCAAGTTTCGCTCAGATGAATGATCCCCGTCAACAAGCGCTCCGTCAAAGCTCTTACAGCATTCAAAAACAGCAACAACAAAGTCGCCGTCAATTTGGCCAACAGCAATTTGGTCAACAGCAACAATTCCGTCAACAATCTCCAGCTGGTAGCAGCGTTGCCAACAGCCCTATCGTAGGCCCAGTTAGTCAGGGCAGTAACTTCTCTACTCAGCAACGTTCCCAATCGACTGGCAGACGCGCTCAACAGAATCCTCAAATGCGAAGCAACCAGATGTATGAGGACAATACCACCAGGCGCCGCCAATACGAATAAGGCGATTAAGTCTTATAATCTATTTCATATTGATTTTTGATTTTGATTCCTTTCGGTTTTGGGGCGATCTTTTTGGGATGGGCGCATACAAATTGTTTTATGATACCCATCTGCACATTTAAATTTGCTACTTGCCTTATCTGCTCGACCCTCTTTAATTATGCTTCTTTCTACATCGGACTATCGCATTCATTCAAAAGCTTGCTCATGTTTGCTTTTGCATTATTTCCTTTGCAACGATAATCACATTCTGATACTTACGGTCTTTTCTTCACTACTCTCCTCAAAACCCTAATCAGACGATGACAATCAGCCAACTTTTTAATTACCTTGATACCACATTGGTTGTCACTTAAAAATATCTTACAAACTTTGAAGATTCAGAGGGGACGGTTCAGATTACGTCTGATTTTTCGAGAAACATGAACACTTGCTTTATTTCATCTGGATGTGTTTCGTCAACAGTCAACATAAAACATCTCAAGTTTTTTGATGATAGATACCTGGAGTCTCCCTATTTTCCTCTGTTTCTTTCTTTTTGGGCTCTAGAGTGCAGAGTTCAGAAAAAGCTTTTCCTTTCTATCTGCGTGGTTTTATGGGAGGGTTAGATTGAGGGCATACACGAAATGAATGGATGATTGATGGGGATGGGCGTCAAAAATGCATGGTGGAGTATGGATTGCTTAATGATCAACAAATAGGACATATCAGTTCAGTTTACTTTCATTGATTCTTAATTTGCTTTGCATGCATGGTCTTTCAGCGGGTAGTATTTGGCTTATGATTCTTTTTTTTTTTGAGTGGCGGGAATAGCGGCATAACAGTACTTGTGATGAACAGAGGAGTGATAGCATTGCATAGCATAGGACATACGAATAAACCCCCCATCAGGTATATGATGTATAATTAATAGATAGTTAGACAGTGAAATTGAGAATTCTTGATTCAATCTTTGGGCTGCTTGATTTGGTGAGTGATTTGCATGGGAGTTTGATCATACATTAATTGTGAGAAGCGGAATTGCAAAACGGGGGATGGTTCGGAGTGATGACATACTCAATGTGAATTTTGTAGACAATCCAAAGAAACCGATCTCAATAGAGGGGAATTGAGATGGGATAGAGTTTCTGGGCTCACATCATCGACTTCATTAGCAGTAGGTCAACTCATGCGGAAGAAAATTCACGGCACATGAAACGGGACGATCGAAGTGGACATTTTCCGCCACAACATACGGCTTGCAAACTCAAAATTCAAAAATCTACGGAAGGCGGAGGGATGTTTCCTAGATTACAATACTGTAACTCGGATAGTTTTGTGCAGCTCTAAACCACAGAAAGCTTCCTGCTCGGTGCTAAGTATATGCGCGGGAAAATGTCTCCGGGGAGAAGGGAAGAATGGTGAACTAGGTGGATGTGATATCGAGACACCAAGTCTTTACTACTTCTACTAGTGTACCTCGAAGATATCAAAAACTTCTTTAGATTCAATCAGTGACAGATAAATATCCGACATCGGGGTCTATATGGATCTTTTGTGAATTCAAGAGAACTCATCTGTAATGTATATATGTAGGCTATACTTTGGAAACGTCCACCGATTGTTGAACAGTTGCTCGTCACAGCATTAGAGTAATTCGTCAAAGTAGTTCTAAGCAAACTTCATCAAGATATTAAAAATCAGAAGACGAGGATCAGATCAGAAGATAGATAGCTAGTTTGATAATTCGTTCGATCGGCTGATGCTGTGGGGGCGAAAAGGGAACGAGAATGTACGAGGATATATACATATACATAATGCATCTGATAACGACTTTGCCACTGGTGTCCGGATTCAAATGTGAGAAAGTTCGCCAGTTGTGGATTGGGGATGGGGACTGGGGACTGTAATGTAGCTTTGTGCATATGTATGCAATGTGATATCCTATCAAATCCTAGACTTTTCCTTGGGTGCTCAGGATATGTAAGCCAATGCTTCCCCTCTTCACATCTACGCCTCGACAGTTTCTGGTAAATCTGCATTTTATAGCCTGAGTAGCAGTACAGAATGTAACTTACAATACACTTCACATATTGGAAGCCTTGAGCGACTTTCCTTCTACACAACACCCCACTAGTTACCACTACAAAACCCCGATACTCCGGGGATCGACGTGTAAAGTTTGCTCGCTGATCTGATCATTGATATTAATGATTTGTATATAGCGGCAGCCTTGTGACAGTTCGAGATGAGCTGAGCTGGGTTTGATTATACAAAGGTCCTGCGTACATCTCTATGCAGATGCGGGACTCCGTAGTAATTGCAAATCGAAGAAAACAATGTTTTGGCGGAACAATTTGTTGTTGTCTCGATATTATTTGATGGATAGATGGACGGATGGTACAGCGTTGTCGAGGAAGAAAGATGTCTTTGCTAGGCATAAGACAAGCTTGACCTAGCAAGGAAGGCGTTGAACCAGTTATTATTCTCCGGTTATAATCTTGAGTTCTTTGAGATTTTGCTGTTAGTGAGGGGAAAAGTACTACACAAACATCGTTCTTCCCTGATTTCATCCGTTTATCCTTGATGTCTATCACTTCTCTCCTCACTCTTTCCTCCCTTCTATTTTCATCAGCCCCAACCTAAAGCAAGAAAGCCACAGTGGCTCAACACGATACACGTGTATATCACGTGTATAGCTTAGCACACCCGGCGGTTAAAAGAGCCGGTATAGCGGGGTCAACCAATCGAAAGAATCTCGTCTAAGATCTGTCAAACCATGTTCATGTTTCAAAGTGCGTCGAATAATCCTGGTTTGTTAATATATCTGACGGATATTATTTCTCCACATTAGATTAACTTTTTTCTGTAGAAACGCTGGGTCTGGTGATTTGGATGAAAGGAAAGGAAAGGAATGGATTCATTTGGATGATTTGAATGTGTGGTGGAATAAGATGGGCGATTGGAATTATGGATGGAAATATAAGATGAGGGGGGCTATATGATGAAATTTATGAACTGGTGAAAGGGATACGGACAGGCGGTCCGCCGGCGTATGTTCTGTGTGTTGAGGAGGAGAAAAATAGGAATTGGAGTTGGTGATTAATGGTTGGCTGGGAGGAATGATCAATGTTTCCATGGATTGAAGTCTAGAGATTAGTGAAGGGTTAGATATGAGGAGGGGGATTCATTAAAGTTGCCTCGAAAGCGAAGCGATGACAGGTAAAGTAACTTATCGCTAATCCTTCACCTACCCCTTCATTCAAATATACACAACACACACTTACTCCTATCCAAAAGAAACACACACATCCAATATCTAACATCCAACATCCGAATTCCGAGTTAGGATTCTAGATTCCCCGTTTCGTTTTTCTCAATCTTCTATTCAATGCCAAGAACGGATAAACGCATCATAAACATAAGCAATAAACCCACTTCATGACCCGAATCAGATGAACTCAAACCAATTATTTTATATGAGACATTGATCATATCCGGACCGTCCTGCCATAAACATCACCAAAACTTCATGTAATTTCTTCATGAATCTTCCGTTCTATACCCCAATTATACAGCATGCATTGTTCATCTGACTTCATTCGGCGTTTACGCCTATTTCGACTTTCCTAGTCAGGAATTGCCTAGGTTTGGGCGGTTAACGATTCCATATTTGATGATAGCACTTTAATTTGGGAAATTGGAGGTGCAAACAAAAGTTTCCGAATAACGGGTGCTTAATTTGTTTCGTAGTAACTAGCTAGGTAACCGTCATCTAAATCGCCCTACGAGAAAAATGTATGATTCTCTATATTAACTTTGGATTCCCTTTTCTCCAATTTTGATTTTCTCTTTGAACTTTGTCCTGTGTGCTATTCAGTTCGTTTCACTCTTTTAAACTTTGCTTTCTATTTTTTCTACACTCTCTTTCTCAAACACAAATTTTACATATCCTGTGGATATTCAACAAGGTACTTGAAGTATCTATATAACAATCAAACACAATGCATTTTTCAAAGAAGGCTCTGGCAGCCCTTATTGGGTCTGCGACTAGCGCAAACGGTGCGATCTTATGGGATGGTCGATTCGATTCTTCTTCCATGGCAGATTTGGAAGCTTGGTCATGGAGTAACGCTGTTGGTGATTACCAAAATTATATCGTGAGTATATTTTATAGGACTTGAGTGGCATGATTGATATCTAACAAACAAACAGCATGGTACAAGTAACATTACCAGTTATGTTGCTCTCGACAGCACTTACAAGAACCCTGCCGATTCTGGATCAGCCCTCGGTGCCAAAATCACTCTTGATAGTACCTCATACTGGGAAGGTCAAAACATGCGTCGTACCGAACTGATTCCCCAAACCTCCGCGGCTATTGGAAGTGGAAAGGTTTACTACCATTTCAGTATGATGCGTGAAGATACCAATGCACCAAGCATCTACAGAGAACATCAAATCTGTTTCTTCGAGAGTCATTTCACTGAGATGAAGAGTGGTTGGATTAGTGGAGAATCTGGATCCAGTGATCCTCTTTTGAGATGGGATGTTAGTTCGACTAGTCAATGGAGTACTAACTGGACTGCTGGTGTTTGGCACAACATCGCTTACGGAATTGTATGTTTCAATTCCTTTTCTTCTTTATCATCATGTACTAATATATCATTCAAGGATTTCTCCGCAGGCTCAGTTGAATTTTACCACTCCACTGGATCCGATGCTCTCACCCTTACCGTCCCAGCCGTTTCCGTTTCCGCCTCTTCCAACGGTGCAGACTGGCACTTGGGAGTTCTCGAACTCCCTGTTACCGGTCAAACTGACGGAACCGAAGATTTCTATTTCTCAGGTGTATACATCGAGAGTGGATCGCTTACCACTAGTGTTGCTGGACCAGGTGGAGCCGCGGTTTCCAGTTCTTCTTCTGCAACCACGTCAGTAGATTCTTCTTCTGTTGCTTCTAGCTCAGTTGTTTCTGTCGCATCTTCTAGTACGGTTGTGGAAGCTTCCAGTTCGGTAGCTTCTAGTGCAACATCTATTGAGGCTGTTTCTACTCAAGCCGCTATTCCTTCTTCATCTGCTATTGTTTCTTCAGTCATTACCTCTGCAACTGTAGCACAAGTTCAAGCATCTTCTTCTGTCATTTCCTCCCCATCAAGCTCAACCAAGAAATCCTGCACCAAAAAGGTCACTTCCGCAACTCCCGTCTCTAGCGCCTCAGCCCAACAATCATCCGCCAAGAAATCCTGCACAAAGAAGGCCTCCTCCGCCAGCGCCATCACATCTCAAGCTAGCGGATCCATTGTCGAATTCACCTCAACCCAAACCGTCACCTCCGTAGACGTCGTCCCAACCACTGTCTACGTCACCGCCGGCGGCTCAACATTCTTAACCACTTCTTCTGTTTCATCCACCTACACCTCTGAATCCGCCGTCATCACTTCTTCTTCTGCCCTTTCCATTGCTGCTCCATCTACTTTTGTCACTTCTAAGAAATCTTGCACTAAGAAGGCTTCTTCCGCTCCTGCACTTGCATCAAGCTTGGCGGGAAATGTAAACGTAGCTGCTAGTTCTTCAGCGGTTCTAACTTCTGCGGGTGCTAGCTCGAAACCCCATACCACTGTTACCATGACAGTTACCCAAACCACTTCCACCACTATCGCTTCGAGCGCGGGTGCTACCAGCACTGGAGGAAGCAGCTCGGGAGGGATTGCTTTGTACATGCAATGTGGAGGAAAGAACTGGACCGGAACTGGTACCTGTGTTAGCGGAACTACTTGCGTTGTTCAAAATGATTATTATAGTCAATGTGTTTCTGCTTAAAGTAGAAAAATGAAAGAGGTTTAAGGGGGATGGGAGAGAGGAGGAATGTTCTATTCTGTTGTATATAGTTTGAGATGTCTGTGTATGTATGTGTGATTCGAAATGAATAGTCTGGATTATATATCTATCAAGTACATATTACACTAAGTTCTTGTTCGTTCCAGTTTGGTGGTGATTGCCATTGAATAGTATGCTAAGAGGATCACTAGTTGGTAAATTGACTGATGGGACACTTCTTATCTTTCAAAATTTTAGCAAATTCATTCTTCAATTGTTTGATATCATAATCTACCTCTTCATTGTTCAATATCTGATGAATCATTACAACGATTCCTAAGATATGCTAATCGATGTGTTCTTGATCGAAAGTTTGAATTTTAAAGTTTGAAATTTAGAATATAGTATTCAAATGTCGAAAAGGGAAAAAAGGGAAAGAGAAATTGAACATTTGGAACAAGAAGGATTGTGGATGATTTTAATGATTATTAGAGTCTTTCCCTAATATTTGAAAAGCCGTCAATTTACGCATACTACAAATACAGTTTCTCCAACCAAGTCCCTTAAATGTGTTTTCTCTAGTCCTCAGTTTGCCAGATTTTCTAGAAACTCTATAATGGATAAAATGCGATAGCAACACTGTTTTGAACATTCCAAACAAAATATATCTCATCACCTTCATCCCTACAACCCTTTTGTTCTGCCTCTACGTATGAATTTATGAAAAGGGAAAAAAAGGGCTAGAATTGGCCCTGAGCAAAACTTCCTAAAAGCTAAATTGTTATCTTTAAATCAAATTTCCGTTCAGTGACTATGATCGGGCATATCCCAATAGAAAACCCTACTGAAGGAACATATTTCACACTCCATCGTTGCCGCAGGATTAATGTAATATGAAGAAAGGTGATCATATTTGAAATATCCTATATATACCTCCATACATACCTATCTATGACTGCCGACTCATATCGAAACAGTGGAAAATGGTCAGTTGTCTATCTTCTTAAAATACAATGCAGGCCAATCTTTAGTAGGTATCCCAGGCTTTTGTGATTAATAGCCGAGCAAAAGTTCATCAGATAAAGGTTGTGATGCATTCTATAGCCCCCCTTCCTCTCCTCCCAAAACACAAACGCCTCTCAAAAGACCTAACCCCCATATTGTGGAGGGGGCATTGGAGGTCATGGTCACATAAGCAAACCAGGCCATGTTAGCCCTTTCGGTACAAACTCGGCAAGGTACTCAGCAAGCCTAGTGCATTATCTCCTCTCCAATTTCAACTTCATCACAACGTCGAAAATTTATCTCCAGTATTTTATTTTATCTTGGACTTCTAGCTTTTGATTTTTGATTATAATTCTCGTTTCTGAATGGGCCGCCTTGAAAAGAACAAAAACATTCTTTCCACCACCAAGATTCATGAGCATGATCCCGTATTTCGATTTTCAATTCTTGTGACTTTGGACAGCCAACTAACGTGTGTCTACGAGTAGGACGCATCCAATTTCAGCAAATTCGATAAATCATGCACCCTACATACTCTGATCTTGAAGCTGACTCAAGAAAGCCTGCCACAATCTAGTCGTATCTATGTGCCAGTTTGGAAATGAAGGTTTATTGCACCTCGACCACAATCCAATCAAGGCTTGCAAAAGTTTGTGCCAAGCCTAAGACACACGAGCATACCTCAATCAACACCGACAACAGGCTTCTTACGTCAATCTCCCAACCCTGAAGTCAATTTCTTGGTATGTCAGACAAAACTCCCATAGTATCCACGTCATCAGCATTCTAACAGCTGGAATATAGTTGAGTGAAGCTTGATAGACTTGACTAGCTTCAAAGTCCTCCCATAGTATCCAGGTCATGAGCATTCTGGCAGCTGGAGTATGGTTACATGCTGTCTCAAAGCTCATGGAGCAAATCACTGGAAGCTACACTTATATACATTGAGGTCGTCATTCACCAGCTTCATTACATCAATCACGATATCCCTATTACTTCATGATAGAATGCTTCATTCAGATTCAATCCAAATTCACCTCAATCAGTCTATTACAAGTGCGACTAATAGAAACCATAATCCTTATCAACGACTTCACAAACGCAATTACATGGAAATGCCATCGAATCACCTTCAATGTCGATCAATTTATTTCTCAAGCATTTGATAACGGAGTCAAGCCTTTTCGTCCTGGATGTATGACGTTAAAAGACACTGTCCTGGATGTATGACATTAAAAGACACACCCGACAATCATTACTGGCAACCAATTTGCTACTGGAAGTGTTTTGCACGACCTATGAAAAACGTTTACTGGGTTGAGCCAGTTTTTTTATCCAAATTTTCTCACTTTTTACAAATTCACTATTGAAAGTGATATTCATCTCAAAACTGCACTTTCCTTTTTTGTTGAGGGAAAAAAATCGTACGATATTCTGCCTGGTTCTCGGCCTTACTTCAGGTAGCCGTTGCTAGCTCGTCGTCGTCGTCGCTAGGTGAAGCTGAATTTTTTTCCCACAATAACAATTCAAAAAGTTGCGGTCTTGTTTTCGATTCCTTTCAATTAAAACCAACTTCCAAATTTCCTTCAACCACAACAAAGTTCAATTCATACTTGTTACACCTTGATTTGAATACCTTTTCTATTACCCATTATTTCCAGTAATCATTTCTTCAAAGATGGATTACAATAAACCAGAGACAACCATTTTCAAATGTGTTGTCAATACGCTCAACCTTCGCGTTTCTGAAGATGCACGATTCGGTCTGCCAGCAACCAGTTTGTCTCAGGAAATCAAAGACAACCTTGCAGATACTAAACATGCCGACAAGCCTTTTGGCGCATTGTTCAATGTTACTCCTCCTCCAGAATATGACCTGCAAGGAAACGTTACAAACGCACCAAAACCATTCACTCTCCCAGCTGGACAAATTGAAGCAAGCAAGAAAGCCGACTTCCAACCTCTTGACCGAGTTAACGTCACAATCGGATTCTCTACGCATGAGGCCGAGCGTAACTTCATCCTTTTGCGCGTCATCTTTCCCTTCGAGCAAATTCCAGACATGGTTGATCCTAGATCTCTCAGTTCTGATGGGATGGTAATGAAGCTCAAGTTCTACGCCAATAACATTGTCGGTCTTAATTACCTTCCTTTCGAACATCAAGTTAGTCCTGATGAAAACAGACTTACGAAGAGCGAAGCTCTCAAACTCTTCGGCATCAATGATGAAGGTGAAGAGGTTTTCAACGGCGAGAGTTTTGAGGCAATTCCAACAATTGTACTTAGGACACCTGGCTTTGATCGTGTTAGAAATAACGGTGAGCCTAAGGCTAAATTTGGTGTGTTCCGTTGGGAACTCAATGTGAAGGAAGTCGAGTCTGCTATTAGTGAGAACTTGATGAATTCCATCACCTGGCCAGCTTCACCATGGGCTCCTCTTCGTGTTGTCAAATTCCTCCAGTACATCATGTCACAGAAGTCGTTCTCACTTCCTATATACATCATGGACAACAAGGATTGCGAGTTGGAAGGTTCGATCATCGAGTGTCTTCATGGCATGCGAAAGGAGCTTCGTGATGGCAATCCTTTTCATGGGTACCTGTCTCAGAATTTCTTCACCAATTCTAACGTGCCTACGATTGATTCGGGTGCTTCTATCAAGGATGAGAAAGCAAGACCTAATATCGTCACACAAAAGCAGTTGCAATACTGTACCAAGGAAGAAATGATGATTCGTCTTGCTGTCGCTACCAAGCAACAACCTGAAAATCTTCGTGCAAAGTTCGTTAAGTCTGAGAAGGCAGGAGCCAGAGTGTTCAAGGCTCTCAATCACTTCCTTCACTCTACTTACCCCAATGCTCACGAGAAGGCCTTCCAATCCCCAACCAGTAACTATTCAGCAAGCATGGATAAGTGGTCAAAGGTGCTATTAATGAATGACAATCGGGTTAAAACCCATCTTGATATCCTGGGCGAAGATGCCGGTCGCATTATGGAGAGATTCAAGGCCAAAGATCAACTTGATACCATCGAGTACCTTCGGAACACACCTGTCAATGTTCAAGGCAAGGCCGTTGCTATGGTTGAAGGTTTCCCAGGTGTTGGAAAGACTGAATTGTTGGCCCATGTCGTTGTATGCATGCTGGCTCAAAAACCTCAAGCTCCTATCGGTTGTATCTGCGCTGCAAACCAACCATCCGACGTTCTGGTCAAGGCTATTGAACGTGCAATTGAAGATACATGCAACAGACATCCGGATCTCGCACCTTTACTCCGTCAACGAACTGTCATTCGTGTTCATCCCACAGCAGCTGAGACCAATTTCCTAATGATTTTGGCTGATAGGGCTCCAAAGGCTTCAATGGTACAGGAACAAAGTGCAAATGCTGTTTTGACTACTTCATCTCAAAGTAGTACCGCAAACTTCATGGACCAATTCCGACAACTTCATGCAATCTTGATTGATGATGCTTGTCTTACTACCATCATCGATCTAATCATGCTTCTTTGTTCGTTTGAGACGGAGCAACTTGTCATGTTCGGTGACACCAAGCAGCTTACTCCCGAAACTCCTTTCTTCCAAGCTCCTTTTCTCCAAGGTTCCCAGGGATTGTCTCGTGAAGCACTTCAGGATATCATGACCTATTTCATAGACAACCATTGGCCAAAGGCTCGCCTCTACATTCAGCGTAGAGGTTGTCCCCAAATCATGGAGGTCGCATCGCAGTTGTTCTACAGCAAGCAAATCGAAGATGCATCAGTTACACCAGAACAATTCCCACTCCGTGATGCGATTGATGGTGCTCTCAGAGTGATTTTTCCAGAGAACACTATTCCAAAGCCGTACTTGTATATTAATGCAGTACACGAAGGCGAGATCATGGATCACTCTACTAAGTCCTGGATGAACTTAACCAGTGCTGCTGTCAATGTCAACTTGATCGAGTATCTTGTCACCAAGTGCAGTATCCCCCCAAGCTCAATGATTGTGATTACTCACTACACTGCACAACTCCGTGTCTACAGACACGCAATTTCCAAGTTGGCGAGTGACTATCCTAAGTTCAATTTTTCTGAAGTTGAAGTCCATAATACGGATAGCATTCAAGGAAGTTCTGCAGATGTCACATTCTGTGATCCTGTCCGTACCCAAAATCCAGGATTCACCAACAACGCTGGTAGGAATTGTGTTTCGATCACTAGAGCTACTTCTTTCCAAATCGTCACTGCCAATACACAGCAGTTAAAGACTGGTGGTAAGAACGCTCCGATCATATGCAAAGCTTTTGACATCGCTCGTAAGGAAAAGGCTTGTGTCAACATCAGCAAGAGTATGGATGCACGCCACTCCGACCTTCTTTTGCATCGTCATGTTCATGTTTTCGCAAGCACGGGTGCACGTGCGTTGGGCACGTGACCATGGTTGGAGCCAAGGAAAATGGACAAAAATACAGTTTCCCTATTGTGGCTTAGTTCGCTTTTCTTCTCTACTCATAGTTTACAATGGTCAATGAAAGTATTCAATTCTTATAGTCCTTCAATACTCTTACCCTGTGACAAGAGCCATATTACAAAAAAGCATAATAAAGTGTGACCCCTGAACGTTTCGAATCTCTTAAATCTTTTGAATTATTCAAATCTCTCGAATCTCCTAATTCTTTTGGACCTTTCAAACCTTTTGAATCTCTGAAGTCTTTTGAATCTCTCAAATCATTTAAATCTTTTAAACCTTTTAAGTCTTTCAATCTTTTGGGATATTTCAATTCTTTTGAATCTCTTAAATGTTTTGAATCTTTAAAACCTTTTAAATTATTTGAATCTCTTAAATCTATCAGATTTTTTGAATCATTTAAATCTTTTGAATCTTCCAGGATTTGAATGATCCTACTAAAGTCAACAAACTGATAGGTACAACACTTATCAAAGTCTATCCCATATAGCCTCATACCTCAGTCTTCCAGACCAAGATGCTGTATCAAAACTCCTCGTATTACCCCAATTCTTGCCGGTTTTCAAGGAGCTGTATGACACCATCATCTAGCCAAGAACGTTGACCACACCAAAATCGAGAGTACCATCTCTTAAGAGTGTTCAAAAAGCTATTGCAGATGGTGAAAACTTTGGTGATCAGAAATATTCGAGTCTAAATGTCGACAGGTCGGGATGGGAGGAGGTGGATCATTACGCGTTTTGTCCCATCAGACTTTGCTTTGACAACACTCATGCAAGAAACGGTTTATTTCGAGATAGACGGATGATTATCCCAGAGAAAGAGGTCATACTCTGGATGTGCATGACAGCAGCAACGACGAGAACAAATCGTAAAGTTGCCGCTGCTAAAAAGCGCAAAGCAGGAGACCAATTCATGCTCACCGAAGGTTATCTGCTCTATGATCCATCTTCAATTAACGCTTTTGGGGATAACACATGAGGTGTTCTTACTCAGGGCGCTTCTTCCGCACATAAAGCCCAGATGAACTCGATCGGTGGCTTCCCACGTTCTCCTTCGGAGACTTCACCATCTCTGATTTCCAATCTTGCGGCAAACCTTGTGAACATCGCTTTAGTCTTTGATCAACCACCTCTATTTTTCAATCTACCATGCAAGTTTACTCCTTCGACCGGTCTTAAACCTAACCAGCCTGCGAACCATCAGCCTATGAGTAGCCTGCCGATGATTAGTCTTCTATAGAGTCTTCTATTGCGGGAGAAGCACCCGAAGAATTGGCATGGTTAGAAACCACCAGAAATCCATTAAATCCGTTTGATTTAATAACGCCTTTCGAAGCATATTTGACCATACAAGTAACATTGAAATATTTCAATGATAAGATGGATTTGGAGAAGCTTGTCACTCAAGGCGAGCGCAATGGAGATTTGGACATCGAAGAGATGATGGCTAATTTTGCCCTGCTGGACAAGGAATTTAATGCAGTGAGCAGCTCACAATCACAAATTGCTTTTCAACCACCGACACCCACAGCTCTTAGTACCACCGCCACGCTAGAAGCCTTGTTAGACAATCCAGACTATCAACCACGTAATTATGAGGATGATTGCAAGTACTTCGGCTTCAATCCGAACAAGTCTCGTTTTCCGACAAACAAGCCATCGTTTCTCTTCCAGAGTTGGCAAGTGACTGGGATGAGACAGGTACTTAGAATATTGGGGAACCCAAAAGCCAAGATATTTATCCTCGCAGCAGCTCAGATAACGCGGCTCCTGGTCCTATGTTGATAGATGATAATCCACACCAAGTACCCGAAGAACCACTTAAATCAGCACCTCCAAGGCCCAAGATGCTTATCGTATTATCTGGACTGATCGAGCAATGGGAAACAGAGATCAGAAACCTCAGTTCCGACTTTCAGATATACATCTACCATGTTGACGAACGCAAATCCAGATCTGTATATTACAGAAAAATCCTCGGAAAGCTCACACGTCGCCATCCTATATTCAATGGTGAAGAGAAGAACTCGCAGAGTTGTGGTCATCACCACCTTGGTCACATTGAGAAGTCATCATAGGCCTACGGGACTGAAAAATTCCCGGCTTACTAAACAGGGCCTTACAGAATAAGAATCGAAAGATTGCCTGGCAGTTAATGATCCTCAATGGGAGTTCAACCTGGCAGGTCTATTCGAGTATGTCACCGTAGAAGAAGCCCGCATATTAAAGAATGCAGACACAATGGCTCATACTTCAGGGACTTGGCTTGTACCAAGCATCTAGATGCTAGCAGCTAGCAGCTGCCACTGTGTTGTCTAGTCGTACTGGGGATTTTAGAGATTACATGAAGTTCATTGGAATAGACAAAAATTTGTGGAACAATGAAAACTTGACCAAATAGAGTTTGGCAGATGGAGGCAATTTCAATCCATTCACCTTTGGCAGATGATCATCCAGGTGCTGTATTACGCTTTACTCAAAGAGCTGTGGAACGATGGATTACTGGCCCCAAGAAAGACAACAGAAACTCTGGGTATTATCTATCAAAGATATGGAAAGAGGCAATGATCAGACGCACTTGTGCTTCACCGAAAAGAAAATGGCAGATTATATTGTAGGCTAGCATTCTAGAAGGATCACTTGTCATTTTGATGCCGACGAGGCACAGCAGTATGAGGCCAATGAATTATTCTAATCATTCCAATCATGCTGATTCTCCTCATCCCAAGCATTGAACTTTTGTCTCCCCTTTCCCTTTTTCCCACATTTGAATCTTATATTCTAAACTTCGAACTTCGAACTTTAAACTTTACACTTTTGACTGTCAATAGATAGATTAGTACGACTCATGAATTATTACAATCATTAGAGATAAAAAAATCAGCTTCATTCACTTAGCGACGACGAGTTAACAGCAGCTGCCTAAATTAAGGCCATAGGTCACGCGGAAAATCGGACGTTCTTTCTTTCCAAAGGGCAGTGCAATTATGTGAGGATTTTCACCGGTTTAAAGCTCATTGTCTTTTTAATTTGTTATAGGAAAGCTAAGAAATTCAAACCCTATGGGCTGCAAAAAAAAAGAAGAATTTAAAAGCACCATGAAAGCTAGAACCACCACATTATCTTATCGATTATCGTCCATTCTCGTTCAGATACCAGCAAATTGCAACTCAAAATGGAAGGAGCTAGAAATGAAAGACTTTGATGATAATACATCTATCATCACATGCGAGTCTCGCAATTTGCGCAGAAATGCTTAGATGTGATATGTTGCTTGAGAACAGGTCTATCGGAGTACATATTCTTGCAAAGTTGACATTGGTATGGAAGAATATTTGTCGAGGCTCGGGAGAAGCTATTATTTGGAAAAACCAGTTCGAACTGGTGCGCAGATCTATAATGAGTAATAAGTGCCCTTCGTGACGAATGCCACGGATTATTCTTGCACTTCAAGCACTTGTAAGGCAAATAGTCCGCCGCGGGAATGATATTTGTGTCGGTATTGAAAGCATCAAAAGTTGACCAACGTTTTCCTCGAACATCGATCATTACGAAGTTTTGCTCATATTCATCACGTTTGATGGTGACATGACTTTGGGTATGGCGTAAGATATTCTCAAGATTTAACTCGATATCCAAGCCTCTTGACTGTTGATTGACAGGACCAGGAATGGAATCTGGCTGTTGTAAGGCTGAATCAGGAACGAAATCTGCATGTCCAGTTCTGCGTACTGCTACTGGGCGATTGGGACGAGAATTTGGTTGAATGGCTGAATCAGGACGGGAATCTTGTTGAGTGATGGAACGAGAAGCATGATTCCACCATCTATCTGGGATATCACCAATGATAGGAGATAGAAAGTCTTTGAATCTAATACGTAATGTCAGCAAGTACTCACAATAGAATTATAAACAATATTGTTCCAAGGAAATGGGGATCATACTCATCAGGAGCCTCGTAGTAATCGTCAGTGTAAACATTGAACCAAGTTTCAGGACGTGGATCTGGAACTCGGAATTGAATCAGGCGATTGTTGACTCTTTGACCCATGCGGCAAGTTGGCAGATGATAACAAGATTCTAGTCTTCATTAGTAAATCTCACCAGACGCATATATAAAAATAAAACTAACCAGCAGAATCGATTTCGTGACACGCTCTCCTATCCCAATCATAACTAAATTTCTCGGGAATCAAGTGTGTGGTGACGAGACAATGTTCTGTTCCGCAGAGGTGGGAAATACTGAGATTTTCGAGCAACCATGCTACTTCGTTGACATCGAGTCGGTTTAGATGTAGCTGTACACCAAAATAAATCGCAACATGAAAATGCATATCCCATTTTTTGTTGTGTCGGTGAAGAAATGGATACTTGCACTTGACTTCACATCTCAAATGTTGTGGGGAAGGTGTAGCTAACTTGGTTTGGAGGCAAGATTCACCATTTAAGGTTAGTGCGGAATTGACTTCGAAGATAACCGCAACCTTGTGGAGCATTTCTGCGTTTTGTTTGAGGTAAGAAGCCTTGCAATAGAACTCGTCATCTGGTTGCCTATATTTCTTTGCTATAGTATGCTTTATGCTATCATCAATCTCAAGGGGAGTAGGAACATTCATGAATCTGTTTTTAGCCCAAGCGTAAGTTTCGTCGACAAGAATTTGATGCTTGAAAAGCTCTTGGGTAGGTTGTGAGATTGCTTTGAAACACAAGGGGTTGATAGGTGCAGACATAGTCATATAATCGGGCATTGGACTAAATGAAATATTCGACGCTGCTTGTTTCGATTGGTTCCTAAGTAATTGATCAATTCCAACGGTAGGTCGGTTTGATTTACCAGAAGACAAGCTCATAGTGTTGGCTAACGAACTTGCAGAAGAAATGCTTGGTGACACAGACGAAGCTATCGTGGGACGATTTCCTGGTATGACTGTCAAGGGAATGAATTTGGTGAGTCTACCAGGCAAAAGAACTGAGGAATTCGTGGATTTTGTAGGTAAAGACGCTGAGCGATTCATGAAACCGGAAGAAGTAGAAACTCTGGAAGGCTGCCGGTGTTTTTTCTTGATCTCTACGCTTTCGTCATCACTGGAGACAAGATCGATGATTTCTGATTGCTTGTTCTTAATTTGATCATAGTTTCCTGGTTTGATTAGCGGAGGGTTGTAATTGAAAATGACAAATTTCTCACCAGCATCCTCACTAGTATTAGACTCTTCCAAGTCCATCTCATCAGGATTCTTATTCTGAACCACTGGGTGTTCATCAGCTTCCTCCTCCGTCTTTCTTTGTGCTTCAGCTTCGGCAGCTTTTCTAGCATAAAAAGCATTGTTTCTAATCTTTCTCTCTAGTACTGCTGCCGCAGATCTTGGCTTCCTGATCTTGTCTTTGGAACTCTTAGACTTCTTGTGCTGTGCCTTTTTGGGATGAGCTTGTGTAGTTTCTTCATTTAGCTGCAGCAGCTCCGATCCATTTACAGGCGATGACCTACACCATTTGAAGATGTTAGCAATGATCATCAATTTCATATGAATCTATCGACTAGAGTCTGACCGTACTCTTGTCCGTCGACTCCCGCAGATAGGTACGCTGGTGCAGACACATTTCCCTCTAAACCAAGGTACTTTGATATCGACACAGCCGTAGTTGGTTTCAAGAATCGCGAAACTTCAGAAAGATGGGAAGGAAACTCAAGCAAACTTAAGTGGCCACTTACATTTTGATTGACTTGGGTTTAACACCGTGTGCCAGGTTGTATTGTCGATTAAAGTGAAAGTGTCGATGAACGAGAAACTCGAAGTGATGTAAATGAAAAATGATTGATGAATATTGATGAAAAACAGAAGAATTATGTCAAATTGATCAAACCATTCCTCAGTCCCTTCCTCAGTCTTAGGTTATTTAGAGGATGTATTCAAGACTATCAGTTGGTCAGAAGATGATCAATGTAAATTAATAGTATTCCATATCGAGAAGGAACCACGAACGATCATTTTTTGATCAGAAAACTAAAGGAAGGAACAACCCACCTCCAAAAAAACCCAAGTGGCCGTGTCGAAGTATGTCTGGAAAATATAACTGAGATATAGTAAATGAAGCTTTAAAATCCACTGGCTCGACCCAGGATACGTTTTTCATAGGTTGTGCCACACACTTCCAGTAGCAAATTGGTTGCCAGTGAGACTTGTCGAAGGCGGGTTTTACATCGTGCCATAGATGAGAAGTTTTACGTCGTTCCATAGACGGTATTTTACCCATCACAACTCAAGGTGCACAATAAATGTCAAAGGAATTGTTAAGTTTAACGTTGTTTTATTACTATGTCTTGAGAGTTGCAACTGAAATCCCAATGGTCATGACGGAACAGTGTTCACTCACCCACCACCCATTACCATGGCTCATAATATGGCTAGATTGAATTGTAAAATAGTTAGCTCCCTCTATGGAAATGGCAATCCAGAACAATTCAGGAAAAGGGATCGTACATACTCTGAATGCCCGTGATTAAAGGTTGAGATTTGACAGCCCTTGTCATAGTATTCTTGCCCACAATACCTTATCAGCTGGGATGTGAACGAAAATGATAAAAACACAAAAGTGTGAACTGATATACTGACTGAGAGTACGGAAAATCATTTGATTGACTCGAATTGAGCTTTGCGCCGTGCCGAGAAAAGTAGAAGGTGCGACTACCAGACTTGTTGTGGCATCGTCAGATCGAGGAACTAAGTTGGCAACAATGAGCCGATGACAAGAATACAAATTATTGTGGTGATAACAGACCACCGCGTCTATGTAATAGAGTATTTAGAAACCAATTTGAGGTGAGGAGAAGTTAGGTACCACCGTCTAAACTCAGTAATTTCAGAATATACTTAACCACATTAAGCCTAGCATCTCGCCTCTCTTCAACACAGCCTCGATTCTGCCCATCAATGCATCGAATATCATACCTCACTCATCTCGGAGGACGTTCATTCAATTGCAAGCAGAATCGCCCGAATTCTCCGGATCTATTTCCACAATAACGATAGCGAGTGCAGAATAGAACCATTAGACTTAAGGCATCTAGATGGCGAAGAACCAGACCAAGGCCGTAAACCTTTGAATATTGCTGATAGTCCTTAGGAGACAAAAGAAAAAGGAGTAATCTTGTGCAATGAATGTCACGTGTCAATGAAATATCTCATCACACCTACCTTAGTTTAAGAGATGAAGAGATGAAGAGATCTCTTTAGAATCTCTTTCTTGTTTAGCTTTCTTATCCTAGTTATTCGATCCTGTTGGTATCACCATGAGGCTATTGGAAGTTCATTAGTAATATGATTTCACGTTGTGTATTATTGCTAAAGGAGCTATGAATAAGACTACGAAACTACTAAGGTATATTCAGACATACGTCTTTCCATCCATTCATCTCAAATACTCTACCAATCTTCAATCTCCATCCGAATCCAAACCCACATCAAGCCTCATAAACGCCACCTCACTTAGATCCTCCATCTACCCATTCACCTACCCATAAAAAATACAGAACAGAGGATAAAGAAAGAAAGAGAAAAGATAGAACACATTCAAAAATTCCATCGCATTAGAGAAAGAGAGAAAGATGAGAAGAGAAGAGGAAGGATTGGATGATATTTCATCGAGTGAAGAAAGGTTGTATGTTAATATGATTTTTTAGATCATCTTTTTTTCTCCTGAATATCAAGATGTTCTAATAGTCATCATAAGCCTGATAGTGAGGCGAAGTCAAATGAACTAAAGTTTCGAGTCCTTCAAAGAAAGGTTTGAAAAGAACAAAATCCAAGTTTCACAGCATTACGATATCACAAAATCACTAAATCCAAGAATAATCTGAAAAATTCTATGAAAACACATATCTTATATTTCTAGTTTTCCTAAATCTCTAAAAGGTGGATCTTCAACCAACCAAAAAACTATATACCACGCCAATTGCTAATATATACAAATTTTGAACTTAAAACTCTTTTCCCAGACTATTGCCCAAAAATTGAACAATGTCTACAACCATCTATACTCTAAGAATTGCAACTTCTTAAGAAGAAGCAACACATTGAGAGTAGTAGTCATTTTGAACGACACAGGTACCCTCAGAGCAGGTCTTTCCACCAGTGCAGTTACCGTACAAAGGAACGGAACCAGTGGATGAAGAAGCTGAAGAGACGGCGGCGGCGGAGCTAGCGGCGCTAGTAGCGACAACAGCAGCGGAAGTAGCAGTAGTAGCTGGGGCAGCAACGGAGGTCTTCAGAGTGCTGCTAACCTTGCTGCACTTGGACTTGGTGGAGGAAGCGGCAACCGGGACTGCGGCAGCGGATGAAGTGGCAACTGGGGCGGCGGAAGAGGCGACAGAGGAAACGACTGGTGCGACAGCAGATGAAGAGGCAACGACTGGGGCGGCAGATGAGCTAGCGACTTCGGCAGAGGTGGAAACGACGGCGGCGACGGCAGAGGAAGCGACGACGATAGCAGCAGAAGATGAGGCTGGGGCAACTGAAGCGGATGAGGCGGTACCAACGGAAGAGGAGCTATCGGCTGGGGCCTTGAAGGTAGATCCGATTGGTCCGTACTTGATGCTGGAGAAAGTAACATAAGCAGATCCGGAAGCAGCCTCAACGGTAGCCGGGACACCAGAGTCAGTGGCGCAAGATCCACGGGAAACACCTGGGGTGGAGGCATCCTTGGTGGTTGGGTAGTCAGAGTCGAGCCAGAGCATGTTTACGTTGTAATCATCCCAGATGGAGAGAACAAGAACCATACCATCAGCCATCTTCTTACCCATAGCAGCCATACCACCGTTTTGGGTGAAGTAATCGGTGTCACCGAAAGCAGTCTTTTGAGCAGCGCAGAAGTCGTCAGTGATGGAGTTACCGGAAACACCAGAGATGTCAGAGCTTGGTTGTTCATAGACGACATCATCTTGAACGTAGAAACGCTTGATCTCAGTAAGGGTACCAGTCTCAGTTCCGTCATCAGTGATGAATTGAGTAACAACGGAGAAAGGCTTGGAGGTATCAATGGTCATTCCACTTCCATAGAAAGTGGTGTTACCCATTCTGTATGGGTTGAAATCACATCCATCTCCATCACAGACACCAGTGTTTGAGACACAGTCATCACCAGTGCAAGCAGTTTGGGAGTCGACAGTGCACACGTGAGGGGTAAGAGCTTGGGACATGGAGTTGGCTTCCCAAACATCGAACTCAGAGCAGCAGGATCCGATGTTACCGGTTCCAGAGTTAGCACTGTTGCTATCAGGGACCCATCCCTCAACGTTGGCAGTACCGTTGACGAATTTCATGTCTTGAGGACATTGAGCATCGCAGTAACCGGTACCGTATTTGGCACCTGCCTTGTTGGTGGAGTATTTGGACATTCCTCCGTCAGCGTCCATAGGAACGAAGTAAAGAGCACCGTTAAGACCGCAAGGAAGTTTGGAAACATCGACGGTGAAGGTGAACTCGTTACCCAAAAGAGCAAACTCTTTGTAGGTAGTCTCAGAGTCCATGAGGTAGGTACGGGAACCAACGTTGCTTCCGGTGACGAAGCTAAGCTTCAAGGAGTCACCACTGGTGGTAATACCGTATGTTCCCTCGTAATCGGCACCATCAAGGGCACAGTTGGCGGTACAGGTAGCGGCATCTGGGCAAAGAGTGGTGTCCCAAGTGTTACCGGTGTAACAGTTGGTGGATCCGGAGGTGGAGTGAAGCCATCTCCAGTTAGCATCAAGGACGATGCTATCGGCTTCATCGGTACATGTTCCACCAGCGGCACATTTTTGAACGGTCAAGGCGGGGTGAGTTTCGGCGGTTGAAGTTCCAACTTGTTGAGCGCCGGCGCCGAGAAGGAAGGAGAAAGTTGCAAGCACAGCTGCGGAATACATCTTGAAGTAATGTAAAGTGAAAAAAAAGGAATGTGAGTTGCGAAAGAGCGACTAGAATAAAAGAATGTAGAAAAGTACAAAGACTGTGATGATGAGAAAGTTAATACATCGAGGTACTTCACCACCTTATATACACTTCTTCATTCTTGAAAGGTAAGCATAGGAGTCGATGAGTAGTGGATCTATTCTACCTTATTCGAAATAAAGTTCTTAGAAATTGATCAGGGAATTAGATTGGGCGACATAATTTCTAACTCATTCTGGCCACTTAGCCAACCGCCGAACATTCAATCAAGGTAAAAACACTATAGAAGAAATCTACCAAAAGGGATGAAAGGAATGACCACTTTCGAACCTGACAAGCAAAAAAATCACAAGCGAACTAATCGTAATGATTGACGAAGTGGATAGAATGTCAACGGAGATGACAAGGCTCAATATTCATGTTTCCAAAGGAGTCGGTTAACTTTATTTGAGTCCACTAGTATTGAATTATGGAGTAACATTGTCAATTTGTCCCCACCGAACAAGATCCTTAATCAATTTTGGAAATGAACAGTAGTTTAACCCCGCAGATTTGTTCAAAGATCGGATAGATTGATGCCTGTCGTTTATGCGATCGGTTTTGGAGAAAAACCAATCGGTGTAGTTGATACTTTTTATGGATTTCTACGGAAACCCGAAAAACGTTAGCTTTTCCCCGTTTCATGTATATGAAACGCTACTGTATCCGAAGTTCTAAGCCTACCTACGACCGATATCCGATGCTAATGAAACAAATAGCTCGCTTCAATTTTTCCTATTGGTACATAGACGCGCTTGCTTTCCATCCAATTTCGTTTACGATGGGATTTTTGTTTTGAATAGAAAAGTTGGGAGCGGCGTAGGTTGGTGATAAGGAGAAGTTCATCGAATAAATGAAGAGCCAAGAACTATTTTCCAAACAGCGCTTCATGCAAGTGATAAAGGGGAACATGCAGATCCGTCATTGAAAAGAAACAAAACGAAATAGATTAATTGGATATTGCAGTAGCCTCGTACCAATGTACCATGCCATCTATGTCGGACGAATGTGGGTGGTATATGGTGGGTTGCTTGAATCAATTGAGTTGAAGAAAAATAGAAGGCTGCGTTGAGTAGCGATGTGGGGTACAGTAGCTTTGCACTACGACTCGGTTGCACGTGATGTGCTTCGATTTAGTTCGATTTCACATTTGGTGAACCACAGCGCCACAACGCCACAGCTCAATCTCCGATGGCCCCTTTAAAATTTCCATTGGGAGAGTCTGGCCATGGAAATTCTCCCAGCGTTTCACCGCACACTTTCCTTTTGGTATTTAAATGTCATCCAAAAATCAATATTTCTTTTCATCAAATATCCATTTGTGCACCCAAAACCAATCAAAACCTCCAATTAACCTTAAATTCACATCTAAACGAGAATCCAATGAGGTTAGTCTTCGAATCCTTTTGGAAGCTGACTCTAGGATTATAGGAAGCCCTGATAATCTTACGCCTAATTGTTTGGTTTATAGTAGTACGACTCAAGTATGATGTAAGAAATTTGAGTGAAAATACTTAAAGGGGGCATACACGTGGGTTGGGGTACGTTTTGAACTTTGATGAGACATGGGAGGTTTGCATAAATGATGGTGGAGAGCCGGACTCCGTTGAGCCGATGAGCCGTATCGTAAGTCTTAGCTACAATCTGATATGTGGTATGTAACATGCGGAAGTCATAACAGTGATGGGATTGCAATATCATTGGGATGTGCTATTATTAGCGTATTCACATTCACGAAGAAAGCAAAGGCAGCAGGTACATCAAATTGAGAAGAGGGGTTTCATCAGGTTTAACATAACTTCCTTCAATCGGATACCGTTCAATTTCCGTCAATTTCCGTCTTCCAAGTAACATCTCCGAAGAAAGAAAGTGTCACTAAGGCCCTACTCAATTTCTGGCTGTCAGGAATACTTTTGTTGAGAAAAAACAAGATGCGTAGAACTAGAGATATGTCCTGTGTGGTGCTTGATCATGTAACATCACGCATATACTTGAATCCATCACATGCATAAGAGAAAGATTTGTATTATATGATGACGTTGATTCTGAAGACCAAAAGAAATGGTGAAAAGTTTGAAAAGGCGATGTTAAGTGTTCAGATTCGAGGTATGTGTTAAACCGATTTGTGATCAAGAACTCCTCCGCTGGTGATAATCTAGAACTTGTGTCAGGAATCTGGGTTAGCTTAGTGTCAAATTTATGATCGAGAGCGCACCTACTTTTCATTCCATATAAGACTTGGGATCATATCGACTACAACCCCACTTCCAATCCTTTAACAAAAGACGACTGCTTTGCACATCGTATGTTCGCATGCGCTTGGCATTCAACCCATCGATTCCCACTTCAATAACTTTCGTTTTCTGTCGGATTTAGAAGAAGGTCCTCGACAATATTATATCAAATCTCCTCCATTGCATGCTGAGGTGTAGAGGTAGCTGTTTCACCATTGACAGTATAGTTTAAAGTGGTATTGCCGTGAATGATAGTAACATGGTATTTGTTGAAAGCAGGTGGTATCGTCAAAGTGATGTGTAGCTCTGTGTATTGGTTAGCTTTGTCTCGTCTCAGCCTCCGAATGTGAAGCCCTCGAGAAACGTACCCTCTGAAGAACCAGAAGACATATCCAAGCTCATAGTAATATTCTCCGAAGGAATAGCTGTTGTGGCCGCATCAGGAATTTTTTCAACTAGAAACGCAATGTTAGTATTGCATTCGATGCGTAGACACTGTGTACTTAGTGAAGATGTGGTTGGATATACCTCTGGATCTTGAACGTTGGTCTTGATTTTGCATCTTGCCGCGAGCTGCACCTCCTCGAATTGAACCCACGTCTTCTATCTGGACATCTGAGGCGCCTCTAACGTAAGACTTGCGAGCTTTTGTTTTTTCGTGCTCTTGGGACTTTCATTCAATCATGTTTTTCACCTTGAAGATATATGTTAGTATTAGAGTGGATGTGAATACAAAATTGTAAGTATGATTAAGCATACCTTTACGCTTGCTAGAATGCGAACCCTGATCTGGAATAAAGGAACCACTTTCCATTTCTGCAGATTCCTCGGATATATTGAGTAAATGAATATTCTCCTCCAAGAAAGTTGGTGAGTTTGGTCTTTCCTGCTTAACGATGGGGGCATAATCGTTTCCCTGGATCACTCGAACCTAGCATCTCGGTGAGAGCGCAAGGATTGGAGAAATACATGTTGACGGTGTGCGAAAATGATGAGGAATCTTTGACACGCAACGAATATTTTCTGGAGAAAACGCAAATTCGGGAGTAAAGAATCTGGAAGACATCGACTCTCATTCAAAGCTTAAACAACATTTATGAAAATAAGATGCAAGGCTTCAATCTACCAAGGTGTGAGCAGTAGTAGTCAAACAAGAAATGTAATAATGGACGGATTTCAGAAGGTTTATAGAATTCAAAGACAAAAGAAGTTGAGGTGGTGTCGTCGCGGGGAACTTGAAAAGTACGCTAGTGACGTTGACTTTATTAACCTTCTTAATGTACTTTGTTCACATTTATGATTACGTTTTTCTTGGCTACTTAGGTATCAAAAGTAATAATATGCACATGAAGACCAAGTACCGATGGATCAGAAATTGCAAGTTGTCGTCTCTTGTATCTGATACCTGAAATGAGAAAACTGAACCGATTTAAAAACGAGAGCTATGCATGTGAGTTGGCTATACCTGGAGCTTATAAATAAAATTAATCAGGGACTTTTGAAGTACCAGTGGATGTCCATGCAGTTGAAATGAGGCTGAAAATGCGCACATATCATAAGAAGCAGTTGGCATAGAGCTTGTTTTTGTGAAGTTCTTCCTCATTTCACTGTGGTTATATAGCCAGTGACAATACCGAGAAAAAGGAAACACTGCCATGATTATTTCTCCAGAAAATCGGAGGGAAATTCATCTTTCTACAATTGTTACTTGATACGAGCGAGTCAAAGCGATCTAGGAGAAAAGAGAGATACATGCAATAGTGATTTATGTCTCGTGAGTGTATCAATGTCACCAATTGACTTTTAATTTGAAATGATTGACACGTGAATATGAAGTTCGTCTCGATACCTTACAATGATTATGCTCAACGAAGAAGTACTTAGTGTTTGTCCACAGCAGAGGCTTCGTCTTGGTGACAATGCTGTTTTCAAGCTGTTTTGAGACAAACCACAAAATGATCAATTGATGCCCGATACATTTTCATGAGCTGAAAAGAGGTTTATCGATTTATTTCTTGCTCTTTGTTTCGTACATCGCAACCGTTCTCGTGATGTTCAGAGGCTTGGGTTTGGGAGGGCCGAATGTCAGTCCTCGGTTCTTGTCCCGTAAAGCTTCGAATTCCCTGGCAGTGTTTTGTAATTGCAACCCGGAATTGAACCATTTAATTATTTCTGATTGTTGCTTGGAAATCCAGAGGTTCGTTCCAAAGCTGGCGGCCGATTCCTGGATCCGAACGAACAGGAACAGTAGAAGTGTCAAATTTGGCGACGAGAATAGCGCGACATGAACCGAGTCAAGAGAAGGGGGGTCTTTAACACTGGCTCAGAGAATCAAGGTTACATTTAAAAGTAAGGTCACTCTCATAATTGGTCAATTATAATTGAAGAGGGCTCAGCATACTCACACCGAAGATGCTGAAAGATGTGAGTTCCCGTTTAGAATCTTCCATCACTCCTAATGACTAGGTCGGATAGGGCAATCGGCTTAGAAGTCTTTGAATTGTGCTTTACACTGTGTGCTTTGACATGAAACATGTCATTTAGAGCTCACACGTCTCTGGTAAAAGTCAATATCACAGTCCGCACCCTGCTTTTTAACTGAAAAAAAAAAACCGAAGATAATTTCTCAATCTTCCAGACACGCATTTCACTAGATTGTGCGGACTTGCGAGAATAGATTTCATCATAAACTCTTGGATGAGTGTATCAGATGGCCCACCAATTTGGTAATTCTCTCCAAGATGATAGACACAACTTTCGTACGTGCCTCCAAGTCCACTCTCTGACGGGCTCAGTATACTTTTGAACAAATCACTTGTATCATCTGGTATTAGAAAGAATACCGAAACGGTACAGAAAGCTCTTGAGATCCAGGGCATGGTGAGCAGCGATTCTATAAAAAAACAGCAGAAAAATGAAATTTTGTGGTTGTCGCATCTAAATTTGTACGTTCAGAAATGCTAGGAGATATTCAACCTAGCTATCAGCATTAGCGTTACAAATACAAGTTCCATATTGGGGAATACATAAGGCAAAAAGAAAAGGTTGGAGAAGGACATGCCCCTCGAACTATAATAGCCCGAAAGCTTCAAAAAGAAGGGTCTCATGACATCTTAAGTTAATTCCCAGTTGAGAATTTATGGCGGTTGATATGGAGTGAAGGGGTGATAAGAAATATAGTTTTGAAAAAAACGACGGAGAGGCAAGTTGAACCCGAGGGCCAGGTCGCCAGAGAAATAGAAATTATCATTGTAGTCTGTAAAGAAGACGTCGGTCATATAGATTTATTATTGTGAAATCTCAGTTGAAGTGAAAAAGATTAAGGTAAATTTAAATTCAAATAGAGCATAGAGAAGAAAGTAAAAGCTAATTGCGGGCTACAATGTCTACGGATATTTCACCGCCGCAAATTAAATGTTTAAACAATCGATATAAATTTGTCTACTTTCCAAGTTTCGTCTTATTCATCTGCTAGACTAGTCCGGATACCGGTCAACCGGATAAAGTGTCGCGCAGAAAGGTATCTTCTGTAGAGGAGATGAGTATATCGCTAGTAGATGAATAGAATAATGGTATACACGGAGTGTATACAGAATTCATTGTTCCAATTGAGTTCCTCTAGTAAATGGATTTACAACTCAACAAGTACCTAAGCTAACTAGATACGCACAAAAAATGACTAAACCAAACGATGACGATGATTACTACAACCTTGGAAGGAAGAATGGAACCGTAACCGGCAATGCCGTTTTCGGTTCGGCAATTAGCTCCATTTTCAATCAAGCGGCACGTGACTTAAAACACTAAATGGGGAAATCTCTTTCAACGATGGGAACGGGATGCATCAGGATGCATGAGATTGAGAAAGCTTGCAGAGCTTGATGAAAACCACGAAAGTGTAGCAGAAATTGTTGAAACATGGCAAATAATGAACACGTGCGACTTCCAATGCACAAGCAGCTGGAATTGTGGCCTCTTTCACAGAAGGAAACATGACACGATACATAGGTATATCGGATCTCAACACTTTCTTCCAACATTGTACCAATCCTCCACCATGCTATTTCATGCATACTCTGAAAGTTCGACGGTGAACTGCAAATTTGTGCAGTAGGCGTGTTCATGTTGACAACAACGTCTCGTTGTTGGCCTTGCCCAGAATGTTCTAGAGTACCTACTAGGCATGAATGTGTTGGTTCAAATGCCCGTCTTTATGCTGGACGTGTACGGTCCCATGCTATTGGAGGAGGTTTAAGTATGAATCGCGATTTCTTATACGAGGAGGCGACGCTGGTCTATGATCGCTTTGAGGATATAACTTTGCTCATGGGGATAATAACGATGTTATATAAATAGTAATAGTTAGACAAGATACTCCGTAGATGGTTGGCGGTGGTCGTTTGAGAATCAATCATTTCATTGCCCCAGGTTTTGCTTGGTGGTGATGTGGTTCACCGTTCACCATTGTGGTCGAGTGCTTACTAATGCCATGGATTATCGGTCTTCAATCGAATCTTCCACCGAAGAAATCGAAAAGCGCAAGGTAACCTTAACCTATCTTGGATTTCAGCCTCTGATAAACTTTAATGCTTAATTCTACACAAGTAAAGAGCTATCAACCACATCATACCTTCTTCTAATCTCAACAAATACAATCCCGGTGTGCAGGTTTCGCCTTTTCACAATTTCCTCTACATCAGAACATAGAAGTAGATCCCGCTCGCTATCACAGATAACTTTTCATTGAGCGCGGGCGCTGCATCATACCCCGTTTTGGACGCCACTGCATGATCTGTCACGAATTCTTTCCCTTGACAACTTTCCCAAGATCGCCCATCAACCCGTCAGAACTCAGCCGACACGTTCAATAGCTCTTCGAAATGGGTTCCCGCCAACGCAGAGATTTGGTTGCAAGACGAAGGCGGGTTGAGGACGAGGGCGATGATGAAGGAGCTCAAGATATTGCCGAACTTGATGATGACTCTTTATCTGAGGGCTCGATAATTAGTGAGGATGAAAATTTACATGAGGGCGACGAACCTATCGATGGCGGCATTGCAAACAATAAGACCTCTGATTCGAACAAGATGAATGGGAATGGATCTAAGCCGAATGGCGGACAAACAAAAGCTAGCAATGGTACTACTGAAGCTTCAAAGTTCATAAATGGTGCCAATGATATGGAAATGATGGTTAACGGACCCAAAAGCTCTGAACCGGTACAAACAGTACAATTTGAGGACTTTCGAGAAGACGAGACCAAAGACACCCCTTCACCGGCTATCGTAACATCTACCGCTCAAATGGATCGACAACAAGAACAGCCTCATGAAAGACGGAGGAGAGAACATGAAGAATACAAGAAAAAGAGAGATGCGGATCCAGCGTTTGTGCCAAATAGAGGAGCATTCTTTATGCACGACCATCGTCATGCTGGTCCTGCGGCGAATGGTTTTAGGCCATTTGGCAGGGGCAGAGGTGGTCGGGGTCGGCCCGGTATTGGAGGGCCTTATGCACCTATCAAGTATATCATCATCATCTCTTTCGTGCTTTTGTAATTTTGCTAACGTTCCATAGTCACATTTCACAACCTCTGGAACCCACCGACGTTCAATGGGCACACGATATGCACGAAGTAATCACTGAACCCGTACCAACAACTACAAATGGAGCTTCAAATGGATCCCAAAGACCAGCTCCAGCTACAAAATCTGCACCTCTCAATCGATCACTTTCCACTACGAAGCACATTGGAAATGTACAAATTCGTGTGTTCTTTGGAGATATGGAAAACCCTATGTTATTTCCCGGAATTCCAGTGAAGCAATATACGCGTCTACCTGATCATCGACCACCACTTCGTCGAGATAAACCTGTTCGAATATCCTTACCTGACCATCCACCACGTTACATATTCCCTGCTGTCGATAGATCATTCATATTCATCCCAAGAGCTATGCGACCTAATCAACAAGGGTTTGGTGGACGTGGCAGAGGCAGAGCTGGCCTTGGATCCGTCGGTGGTTATTCGAGGCGTACAAGCGTCTTCGGTGGTAGCGTTTACGGAAGTACTTACACTCCAAGCGTTGCCATGAGTCGTCGTTCGTCTCTCGCACGAGAAGTCAATCGAGAAACGCTTGTTTCACCCAGTGGATCAACAATGTCAAGGCCACAAATGTCGATCGATTCATCAAAGCCTGTGGTAAAATTACCACCATCGAGCCAAGCTGCACAACCTCAACAGCTTCACGCTCCTGAGTCTGGAGCAGTCAATGGATCTTCACAAGTCTCATCTCTCGACAATGTTCCACAACCTCAAACCTATCCTCTCCCCCAGAAGCCAACTCTTCGGGAAAACCGTCCAAACGCAATTCCAATGCATCAACCTCGGCCTCAGAAGACCGTCTCTGTAGCCGACATTGAATCACCCGCATCCATGTCATTCAATCCTCCCCAGCAAAGCCAACAGCCATTCCATCAACAAGTTCCCATTCAAATTAATGGAAACAGTTATTCGCATGATACCGCTCAACACTCCCGCCAACCATCCTACCCGAGTCAAGCTTCAACTGGTACACCATTATCACAAATTCCAGAAAGGGCCATTCACGCACCGGCTTTCCAACCTAACCCTTATCAACAACCAGCCTCCAACTACTACCCACAAACTTACCCCGTTTTGCAACCTCCACAAGGATACTATTACCCTCAAACCTTTAATGCACCCATGGCTTCCACAGTTGGTACAACTCCTTTTGTACCCGCGCAACAACAGCCACAACAGACATATAATCCATCTGCACCGCAGCCCACCGAAGCTTCGACATCACAAGCACCTCAAAATCTGGTCGCTCAAGAAGTCAATGGAATGGTGTATTATTATGATGCTGCGCAAATCCCAGCTGTTCCAAGTTTCCCAGCCGGCTATCAACAACCTCAACAATATCCTATGCAACAAGTAGGGGGTGTAGTAGGAATGGGCGGTATGATGACACCAAGCCCGGATGGTTTCTACTACCCGCAGCAACAAGGTGTGGTGTATTACACACAATAATGACTGCTATAACTACCCCCATCACAGCCTGCATCCACGACTTGCAAGCCGCATCTTTATAGTCTCTTTTAATGCCTTCAGCTCGTTTATGCGTATTTTCTGAAGCGTTTGCTTTTTATTGTCTCTTGTGGTTACGAATGCGAAAAAAAAAGATATATCATTGTTCATTCTTCAGAAGCCACGGCTTGACTTCTCATATCATGTTTTTGTATTAGGGATGGCAATTCAATTCTTTTGATCTGGTTGGCATGGTTTTTTTTTGGTTGCAAGTTAGAGCTTCTGCTATGCTTTTCGGGTCTGCCCTCTTGCATTTCGATCTTTTCGATCATTCGGTCTCTGATTCAGTTTTCTCGTCTTGATACGCTGTATTTTCTCAATGATAATGGCCTCTGATGTTTCGATTGGAACAACGAACGAATGGATATCTCTTTCGCGTGGACGTACGGTAGTGGGATGGTATTCTGCATTGGATCGAAACTTATGTTTGCTGTTAGCGAGCGGGTGGAGTCATGGATAGCAATAGCAATAGCGGGAGCGGGAGTCGTGAAGTTATGAAGTAGTGGTAGTAGTAGTATTACATAGCGAGAATTATTGTGGGTGGATGAACATGTTAGTGGATCAAACGGTTAAATGGATATGCTGCCATGTCCGCTCATGATACATCAATTGAATTACCATTCTGATGCTTATAGTCTCTTGTGTTGTGTAATGTTTTGAGTAATGTGCACGGTGCTCGCTTAGTTTTGAATTGATCCTGAAGGAAGAAACGGCATTATCAAGGAGTTCCTTTTGTACAACACGCCTGTATCAGAATACCCAAGGTTGTAGTGAGTCGGCTATATAAGGAGTAGGCACACCAGACAACAATTACCAAATCCCAACACAGAAAACACTTGTCAACAGAATCTTCAAGATACAGTCCAGCGCCTTTTGGAGCCATATAAAGACACAGTTTTTAGCCATAGGAGTATGAGTTCAAGTAAATAATCTCCGATGAAATATTTTAGGACTACTTAAGCTTCTGAAAGTGCTTTTATGTAACACCACATCTCTATCTAAAGTCAATATAAGATCATTGTGATAGTTTCACAAGCCCATCGTTCTTACGAGGCTGAACATTCATTATATCTCCTCCAATCCACCAATTCCTGCCTCAATCCGGTCATCTACCTCCATTCTCCCAAATGCCCTCTTGACTTCCCCTTCCCAATCACTCCACGCGACAATAATCCACTCCAACGCACCCACAATGTAAAGCGCAATACACTGACCCACCCACAGTCCTCCTAATCCCCACCCATGAAATGCTAGCCAGATACCCAATGGCAATGCACCGCAATAATAACTAACGAAATTGACTGCGGCACCAACATGCTGTCTCCCCATACCTCTCAAACTCCCCCCACAGCTCCCATTAAGTCCATCTGCTATTTGAAATAGAGCAACATATGGCATGACTTCCGCTGTTAACTTGATGACCCTCAAATCATCATTAAATATCCTCGCGTAGAAATTCTTCACACTCATAAGAACGATCAAAACCAGGAATCCCATGATCATACTTAACCAAGCCGCAACATTTGCCGCTCTAGCTGCTCCTTTTGCATTTCTTGCTCCTAGCAAATTTCCAACGCGTGAGCTGGCTGCTACACCGATACCAAAGGGAATTGTGTTCATTACTTGATCGGTTGTCATAATGACACTTTGGGCAGCGAGGGGAATAGTACCTAATCTACCAGCAGCCAACGCAACGATTTCAAAAGCCCACCATTCGGTGCCGACGTGTATGACACCGAGCAGTGCGAGACGGGAAAATGTTCCGAGATTATGAAGTGATTGGATGGTGAAGCCGCCCCAGCATTGATGTCCGGTTATGAAGCGCGAGTAGAGGACCAGAAGGAGGAAGGAGAGCCAATAAGAGAGACCGGTCGCTAGTGGAGCACCGATGAGACCCAGATTGAAGGTGTGGATGAAAAGATAGTTGAGACCGGCGGAGAGAGGAGACGTTATTAGAAGGACGTAAGTGCCTGGCCGCATGATCTCTGTAAAAAGAATTTAGATACCGGTAAGAGTAGATATAGGAGAGTGGGGGAGTAATAAGTAATACCTTGTGCTTGTAGGTACTTCTTCATAGCTTCGAAGTAAATATATCCTAGTCCCCCTGGAATCAACGCAGTCAAGAACCTAGCACTGTCCACACAAATGTACTCTTCCTGTCCCAACAATCTGAAAATCGGAGCGGAGCAAGCCCATAGTACAGCAACCGGTATGTAGAACGCAGTTAGAACAAAGAAACCTCGCTGCAACAAAATACCCAAATCATGCGGGTTTTTACTTCCAGTAAAAGACGACGATGCTAATGTATCTAAAGCAGTAGTTCCACCAAGCGCGATAAGCCATGCGGTAGACATTGCAAACATGTAACTGAAAGCCGCAGTCGCTAGAGCTTCAGGACTTAGCCGTCCAACTATTAGGACTGAGATTGTTTGGAGAGAGTTCTGCAATGCGTATGCGAGGATAACGGGAACTGAACCTCGTAACAAGAGGAGGAATTCGGCGAGCCATCTTTTGGCTGGAGTTGTACTATTGTCCTCGAGCTCGTAAGTCTCTCCTATGTTAGTAGATGGGGGGAGAAGTGAGGAATGTTCGTTCGGAGGGCTGGACGTTGGCGAGGTATTGGCTGAAGATCGGCAGACTTTCGGAAGCCATGATGACTTGGAATCGTTTTGGTCACTCATTGTATACAGCCAATTTATTGAGTACCAACAGATCTAAAGAAAAAAGCAAATGAAGAACAAGTTTACTACTGGCCCAGTTCACGAAAGTGAAGATAAAATATGAGATAAATGAGAAGGTGGGATGGGGAGTAACCACTGAGCATCACTGCCTATTTGGTGTGGGAATTGAGATGCATGTCTGATATCGGGATTGCCACCGATTAACAAGATACAATGACAGAACATTTGGATCAGGATATAGAGTAAGAAAGGGAGAAAAGATGCGGTACAAATCACCTACACAGATATGCAGGTACATCATTACCAATTGACAAATTATCGGACGTAAGAAGTACTTCATCTATGACCTATACAAACCCCGAGGTGATCAGAAACTATCCATCATGGATTTGTCAAAGGTTTGAAACCAAAGATATACAAGTAATGGAACACGGGGGTGGAAATATGCATTGCTGAGGCTTCTTGCAGCTTCGTTTGACGCCAAAAATGCATGAGCAAGCTTGAAAGATACCGTTGAGGCATTTCTAAGCCCATAGATAGACATGCAAAAGGAAATCAAGGAAGTTTGTTGGTTGACGTGAAGATGCATATAGATTGAGTGTCGAATGAGTAGAGGGATTCTTATCTGGCATGAAAGAAGGATTGCAGCTGTTATCTTGTCGCTTCTCGTAATAGCTTCATCGGAGCTTCGCACGTGATGAACCGGCGATAACGTATTGGAAAAGATTATGCTGACTTTTTGTGTTGACACATGCCGAGGGTAAAATAGAACTAAATCCAGCGATAGATTAAATTGGACCTGTTTTAACTACTCGAAATCTTATTAGATGAACATATATGTTATGAACCCCAGGCGGATATTTTCAGATTGTGATTTCGTTTCCGCTCACCTCGCTTCGAACCATACCAAAGTACAGAGTACAACATCTTTGGATCCACCGTTATTATCGATATCGAGATCCATGAATAGTCCGCTCCAATCAAATGAGGTTCATTGCCACTATATGAGTACATTGGTGGTATATTGAGGTCCGCTGCATGAACAATCCATGGCTTCAATCACAACATTAATCTTCAGCATTTTTGAGGCCATGGAAGTAGAGAAAAGTCATTTCATTGACACATCGATTCATACACACACAAGATAACCTTATCTGACTTGTACAGCCCTACGGAACCGTTCCCCGCTTTAGCCCCCAAAGTTTAGCTCCACCTGACTAATCCGGGGTAGAGCCTCCACTACCGGTTCCTTTTTTCGAAGATTCTGTTTCCTTGAGGTTGAACACTTGCCATAAAACACTACTTACTTTCAAACTGAAAGTTTCATGGGCTTAAGATTTCTCCTGACAGAAGCCGTTGCGTTTGTACCCGTAGATTGCTGAACCGCGACGCATCCACCGAAAGGTCCTGCATTCGATGGGTTCACAACCTTGACCATACAGACATTGGATTGACCTGCTACAGTACCGGTACAAGTTGTACCAGCCGGAATATCTACACTGAATGGCTACACGTATGGTTAGCAGATAGTAAGGGAAGGGATGATCAGGGAATGAGTGTCTCACATAGTCTTCGTTGATGTTAGAGGCTCTTTTCATCAAACCAATGCTTCTCATTTCTCGCTCCCATCTTGTTTGTTTATTCTTTCTTATGTTACCCTTTTTTCCTGGTATTTGGGTAGTAACCACGGCCTTGACTGCATTCGAAAAATCACCTTTTCCAGTAGTGTCAACCATCGCTGTGAGAGGCTATTTATTTATTAGCGATTATAATTCTTGGTAATAAGGAAAGTATATACATACTCCAGCACCATCAGAAGTCACAATATGGAAAGTACCCGAGATGGATGCATTATCGGTACTTATTTGTGGAAGTGTACTGCCCGAAAGAGCCATCGACTTAGTCACACCGGACTCTGCTTTGTTTTTCCCTGCAGCCTTTGAATTGTTAATTGATAGTCGTCATGCGGGGTTTGGAGTAAGATTAATACCTCTGTTTGTCCGCAATTATTACTACCAATGTCGAATACCGTAGTATCGAGCTCTGTCTTTGAATTTGACCCAGTATCTGCAACAACAGCTCCCTTGATTCCTAGAGCAGTACCGTTTCCACCAAGATTCCCAGTTACAACTGCGATTTTTCCATGAGCCACCACAAGGGGGCTAAGGGTAAGGAGGCCAATGACTATAGATGAAGTGTACATGATGATGTGTGGATGATAATTGACAATAGTTTTGTTATAGGATAAAGTGAGGTATTGTCGATGTCGAGAAGATTTTTTGGAAATCAATAATAATACAGATAAGTGGCCGAAGTGAAGAGACACAGCCTGCTGTGTAGAAGGAGAAAAGAAAGATTGAATTGATGGATAGTAAAAATTGAAGGGATTTCTTACTATCTTATACAAAACTTACAAGTATGCTACCACTTTAGAAGAGATCTTGACACAAGTCTGCGGCCGTTCAGGTAGGCATCCTCCTTAAGCTAGCGATAATTGGGTACGCTAAGTGATGTCGCGGGTCATCCAAATGATATCAAAATGATATAAAGGATACACGTTGTGACTCCTGAGCGTTCGTGAACCATTTAAGCGATGTCTCTATTGGATATAAGTTACCAGGCAGACGAATTTGGATCTAAAAATATGGGGCTCAAATTAAGGGTTGAAAAGGTGTATACTCTAGAAGGAGCATTTTATTTATATGAGAGATCGATAGCTATCCACAAATGGCCCAAATATAGGCTCGCTGTGAGACTGCTAATTATCCAGATCAAGCAGACCTTACACATCTACCTATACACTGGCACGTGGAGGTGCTGACCGTGGTACCATGGCGGCTTCAACCTGAGTTCTCAAAACAACATACTCCAATGAGATCATTGAATCGATTGGGGAACAAAACTAGGATTTAATCCTGGCTTCAACACTTTGGGCAACTCGGCATCTTAATGTACTTACATAGACGAATGAAAGACAAATGCCAAGCATTCGCATTTTTGTCAAGTGTGTACTCCACTCCTCAAATGGGGTGGAGATTGATTCTTGAAGATAAAATAGGCTTGATCTCGTATCATCACTAGATGGGAAACAACCACTCGATCTTATGGTCAGGATATGGGTTGAGACGTAGATTGTCTGAAGATACGATGTCGAGTTCTGGGAGATCTCCACCAGGATCATGAAAACCGAGTCGACGAAGTCACAAATACCCGAGCTAATGAAAATATTGTCTTGGAAATACCCCCTTGTAATGCAAGTCGCTCCAATTGAATTCTAAGTTGACGTGTAAGCAAGGGTCTACGGTAGCTGAGCATCTCGAAATAGCCGCCGAGATGGGATCCCAAAAATAAGCATATCTGCAAAGTCCGGCAACTTTATCCGGCGGTATGGACCACAGAAACGATCGATAAATACTTTTGACAATGAAGTTGTACATGACTTAAACAAAGATCGCTGATATCTCATACAAAAATATGTGCTTCAGATAATAACTCTCCAAGAATCCATTACCACAAAATTGCAAGCCTGAACAGAGACCCCTCAAAGCTTGCGGCGGTCGGTTTCTTGGCATTATATGACTTTAGTAATAATTTTGTGATTTTTTGAAGCGAGCCAACGTCTAGTGGGACATACACCGGTAGTTTTTAGGAGAAGTCAGTGTTGACACGCTGGATCAGTCGAATTTTCCATCGGATTGCAAGAGGTGGATATGAACTATCCTATTAACTACCGTTAAGTTCATTTTACCAGACCACTGATTTTTCCAGAATCAAATATCGAAATGCCTACCCGAATGAGCTTTTCATTTGCTGTGCTATGAAGCAGGTAACCTGTCGAGTTTTGGTATGTTATGGCGGCCATTATATTTGGATATGGGCTTCAGATATCTTCTTAGAGCTTGTTACACCCTTTCTCTACAATTTTGCTTCTTATGATTAGGGAAGCTAGAGCTCTCAGTCGTTCCCAGTTGTAGCCCGATAACGAGGTGCTACAAAATTTTAGTACCATCTTCAATCTTCAAATGGACTGAAATATGGCATTCATCCCGAATACTGAACTGCTTTGAAACATAAAGTATTCCATCCAGTCCACCATTCCCGACTTTTGAACACCCTGGGAAGGGCGTATGTCTGCTAGAGGATCCAGAATCAAATTCAAACTATATGATCATGTAGTATTAGCCAAGCATGTATCCCTCCACGTGTGGAAAAAATGTATAGTTGTTTTCGATGTGCAAAAAATATTCTCACAGGCTCTAGAAACTGGAAAAATATTGAACTGATGGTAGTAGTCTGATGGTTAACTAATCAATGACAAATGAGGACAATTCAAAAGTAGTCTTGAAAACATTCTTTGTTGAGCAAATTGGTTGAGCGAAGTGAATGCAACCCTAGCAATATCGGGTCAATGACAGTTGGAAAGACCCATTCCAAGCCAAGATTGGTTATTTTTAAACAAAACCAAACAGCACTTGATAGGTAGTTCGAAATACCATTCTCGAACTTCTTCGAACTTCCCATCATCAAAGAAAAGCCATCAACACCAACCTTGGTGTATGATGGGTTCATCAAAGTCCCAAGTCCACATATCTTTGTGCTTTACGAATTTTTCTAGCTTTCCTAAAGAGATACAGCTTGAAATCTGGTTCCAAGTGCTTCCAGAAGGACAACTCGTCTACCACAATTCTGATGGGCCATTCCAACCACCAAAGCCCTCTGCCTTGTACTACGCCTGTCCCGATTCCCGCGAGGTCTATTTTAAGCACTACAAGCAACTATACCTTCACGACTACACCTGTTCTCTTGCGAGGACCGGTGAAGAAACATATCCTTCGTTCTACAACCCAATAAAGGATACACTTGTATACACATGTACGGATCACCTCTTACTTCAACAAATCCGCGAATGTTGTAGCGTAGAGAAGAACTTGCTCTCTCAAGCTCTTTACATCGCCTTTGTAGCTGATCAAAAATGCTTTGATCCACCCGGATTACCTACATCGCACAATCCCAGATATATGCCGTTGGCTATCTCACCAGAATTTGGATTTAGACTTTGGAAGTATATTTACGAACATAACCTCTGCGTCAATCCCGTAGTTGAATCTGTTACCTATGTGGTTGGAAGGAGGAGGATCGACAGGACGGCTGTAGTATACCCTCAGTTGAAGTTGGTAATGACGCTCAAAGAGTTCGGAGAGCAAAGATTGAGTTGGTGGAAGTATCGCAACAATATCGCAAAGAAGTATCATGAACGCACGGTCAATGAAATTCGCAGTGGCTTGGAGAAGTGGAAAGAGATGCACCTGGAAGTGAAAATTTCACGAATCGAGATGGCGTTCCCGAAAAAACAATGCACGTCAAAATAGAAGATTGATAAGGGTTCGTTCTTGAGACTGGGTACTGGGCCCTATACTCGTTCTTATTCATCAGGTATCGAGCCGAAACGGAGAGACGGGGATGGAGATTTCTTATAGAGCTTCTGGAAATGAATTTGTCCGTTTTTCTTCGATAAATAAGCCTAATTTATGGCAGCAGATGGCATCACAGTCAAGAGGCACCAATGAGAGCGCATTGAAATCCAAAAACGAGGGATATCAATGCGTGGCTGTTTGCCTCAAGTTTTGGGATTCTTGATCAAAGACTAGGTTGCAGACGGTCGTTTTCCATCCATCTGCTAGAGTAGAAATTTGCAGACGTAAGAAAGATATATTCAAACCCACAATCCCTTTTTGACCATGACAAACACGCAGCTCCAGAATAGTGTCATTGTACCAGTTTCAAGGAATACCTTCAATAATCCCGTATGGTGATTCCGATTTCATGCTTGAACCAAGTAGCATCTTTTCCCAGTGAACTTTCAATGTCGTCGCCGGGGTGGTACAAGGATGACTAATCCAAAACAAAAATCAATAACTTTCCTCAACAACATGCTATCTTCATTTCTGAAATCCTTTTCATCACTATCTTTGTACATCCGGAAAACAATGGCCAAAAGCATTCTAGCAACTGCAAAAACAAATGACTAACCTCGCACATTCGTTAATACATGCGGAAACCGAGATATTCGAAGCAAACAGCTAGATTAACCTTATAGAACTGCATTATGTTGATCGAGAACTCGAATAGCTAAGTTTACGCGACAATAGATGCCACCAGCATAGCTCAGGTTCTTACGAAATGGACTGCGCCGTACATCCAACTCTTACCATCAGATGTGAAGCTTGCCATTTCAGACTTGTACGCGGGTTGAAAAAAAAAAGACGTCTCGGAACTGTTATGCTGCTCAAAACACCACTCTTCCCTGAGGCTTCCTTGCTCAAAAGACTTTTTCTCGGCCAAGACAAACCTACTTACGAATCATGAGTAATGTAGCCTCATTGATTATCGTTATTTATATTGCCTAGCCTGTTCAAATTGGGCTAACAATTGGCAGATTCTTGAATTTGTCTAGAAGCATCTTAGATACCGAGTCTTAAGAGCGGCATTACATAATATAAATTGAAGCTTCAACACTTCATCAGCATCAACCTTGGATGTAAGGATGAGGTATTTACATCCTGATAGTTCACAAGGTGGCTTATATTCTTTATCTAGCTCCGTCTTTAATCCCACAAGACAGCCACGCTATTGGCACGATAAGAATTTCATTCTCCCACTCCCACTTTCAGTCCAATAATGAACTGATTATTATTGTATTGACCAATTTGCTATTTCACTGGTATCATGATAGGACTTCGAATTCCTCACAGAATGGTTATCAATTTCGATAAGGATACGAACAAGCTATGCGTTATCTAACCGTTCCGGGTTCTCATTGAAGCTCACGGGGATGAACATGACCCTAATTATGGCTGTTTCCTCAAAATGATAAGACGCCGATGACGTCTGGTAAATTCAATTTGAATACCGAAGGGTTTGCCAATGTCAAAGTATCGGAATCCTTCCCGTTCTTTTCCCTCATCTCCAGATCTAAAGTTTGGATGATCGGTCTGATCGTAATACACCGTCGAAGAAGCGAGATCAATGCGTGCAACAAACAGCAATAAACGACAGCCTGGATATCAAGGTTGATAACAATTACCGCCCCGCCCATCATCATGGTTGTTGGATCGTGCGCCGGATATTTTAGGAGCGCCCGAGATCCGTTAGGGAAAAGTGACTTGGCAAGGTTATTCGTCGGTAGTTGAGTGAGTTGTTGGCTTATCCCCTGAAGCTGCCCCTCTCCGCTAGTCACTAGACTATCTACCCGCATCCCACTGTCCCACTCCCCCCTTCGTTTTCCCTGAACATCAGGAACCAACCCCACGATTTATACAATGAGCCCTTTTCTCTAAGACCGAGAGTCAATTCGTATCCTGGGCGATACCGTGTGGATAATCATCGGACGCATGATTTGATAATTTTATTGGCATTGGAAGGCTAGTTTGATGGAGATAAACACTTGGTTGCTAAGTCTGGCAATGATGCACTAAGCTATCATGTAAAATACTTGGCGACAAGTTGAAAGATTCCACCCGGTGAGACGTCAAGATATATCGGCGATGAGTATAAAGAGACCATGGTTTCCTGTTTTGTAGTCAGTACTTCACTCTTCCACATCCAGAAGAACACCCTTCAATTCATTATGTTCTCACGTTTCTTGTCTGTTACTGCTCTCGCAGCATTTGCTTCTGCTTCCCCAGTGGTTTACCAGCGTGATACAAGTCCATTTGTCTTCACCAACTCCAATGGACTTAACTTCACTCAGATGAATGCGAGCCTGCCAAACATCACTGTTTTCGCAACTGGTATGGCAATCCGCTTGTCAATTTTTTATAATATATATTAACCCAATACAGGTGGTACAATCGCAGGTTCTAGTAGCAGTAACACAGCAACGACGGGATATACTGCAGGTGCCGTGGGAATTTTAACTCTTCTCGACGCAGTTCCAGAAGTTCTTAACGTCTCCAACGTTGCTGGGGTACAAATCTCCAACGTCGGTAGTGAAGATGTGACCTCCAGCATTCTCCTGGACCTCTCAAAGCAAATCAACGATGTAATTTGCAATGATGATACCATGAGTGGTGCAGTTATTACCCACGGTACAGATACCTTAGAAGAGACCGCCTTCTTCATGGATGCCACCGTCAATTGTGGCAAACCGGTCGTCATCGTTGGTTCCATGCGTCCCTCCACCGCCATTTCAGCAGATGGACCTTTCAATCTTCTCGAAGCCATTACCGTGGGTGTTAGTCCTAAGGCCGTGGGTCGTGGAGCTTTAGTTGTTCTAAATGATCGTATTGTTTCCGCATACTATGTTTCCAAGACAAATGCCAATACTATGGATACATTCAAAGCCATCGAGATGGGTAACTTGGGTACACTCATCTCAAATACCCCTTATTTCTTCTACCCACCAGTTGAACCCACTGGAAAGATTGCATACGACATTTCGAACGTAACCGAGATTCCTCGAGTGGATATTTTGTTCGCAAATCAAGATATGCATAACGATACCCTCTACAATGCTGTTTCTAGTGGTGCCAAGGGCATAGTTGTAAGTTATTCTTTTTCTTTCCTCGCCACAAACATTCAAACTAACAACTCTACTAGATTGCCGGTGCCGGTGCAGGAGGTGTAAGCACATCCTTCAACTACGCTATGGAAGATGTAATCAATAGATTGAACATCCCCATCGTTCAAAGTACTCGTGCTCCAAATGGAGAAGTTCCTTACTCTGATATCAGCAGTGAGACAGCTCTGCATATCGCATCTGGATACTTAAACCCTCAGAAATCGAAGGTTTTGCTCGGCATTTTGTTGGCACTCGAGAAAAACTCTACTGAGATCAGTGAGGCTTTCGCAGGAAGTGCTGTTGCTTAATTTTTAGATGAAAAAAAAACGGTGTAGATGGATTTTTAATGATACCTTTATGATTTAGGAATTAGCTTCATGCTTCTGACCTCCTCAAATACTTCTTGTGAATAGATTAATTTTTATATATACTCATCGCCATTATACCCAATATATCTTCTCAAAATCATCGCAGATCAGAAATTTCTGTTCACTTCTATCGATGATTCAAGTCCATCTCATGACTTACTCATCTTTCTCAGCTAAGTTTTCATTATTTGCCTGCTCGAAGACTCCTCGCATTTCCTTCAACTTTCTCCTTGCAGCTTTCACAGATGCCAGGACATCCATTCCTAAATCTCCCGTGCCGATGAGTTCTTTCTCGCCAGGTGGTATCTCATAACGAGGGATGACTTCTGGGAAGCCATTTTCATAACAATTTTCGAATTCCTCCAATTTCTTTTCCCAGGTTAAAACATGCTCATCCCACCACTTAACGTTATCATCTCTAATTTTTTCTCCAGCGACAATGATATATCGAGTTGCTATCATAACCCTAAAATCTGTATCGATTCCTGGCGTAGGATCGTAATCCGGCTCCAAAGCTTCGCAAATCTCAACATCGGGAAATTTGCACGAGTTTTTATCGTGATCATCAACATCCACAGCAATGCAGCTAGCATAGAATGCGGAGAGATTGATCCACTCAATACACGATTGAGTATATTGATCTTGGGTTTCCCTATCCAAATCAAGTTCATCCACTACAAAATTTTAGCTCAATCTGTATCAAAGAGACAATTGTCATACCTTTTCTCGCATTCCACATATCGTGCTTCACTTCTATATTGATATCATGATACGTAGGGCTTTCCTCGACAATCTATCGCTCGCCGTGTCAGTATTTATCCAATTCATTCGCATTGAGCCTTTACTCACCTCGCCATCAGCACCCTTGAAAGTTTTCCTTGGAAGTTTCAGAAGCTCAACTATAAGCTGTAACAACATATCTTGTTTGGGATTCTCATATGAAATAAGTGTCGCTAATTCGTATATTGTTTGGAACACAAAAATGAGGGAGTCGCGCGTAGAATCGTCAATCTCTTTGGCGGCTTTTGCGGCAGCATCATCGTTTTCGGAGAGGAGAAAGTCAATGAATATTCTTGAAATTTTTGATACGAACTCCTGGCCGAAAGGTGTCGAGGCTTGTTTAGTGAGGAAAGCAAGCCATGGAGGCTGATTTTCCGTACTAGAAGCCATACTGAATAGTGACTGATGTCGTGCTAGATGGGGATAAGGTACTTTGCTCTGGAATAGATGAATACTGTTAGTGATATTTCAATGGCTAAATGAACTTACGGTAGCGAGGAGGGGTAGTTAGTTTTATAAGATTCACTTACCATATTCTCGTTTGAACAATTGGCTGCGCCGTATATCACGGGGTGACTCAAGCAATACAGCGGGGTATATTTATAAGCGCCCTTTCATCCCATCTCAATAAGCGCTCAAAAGCACCCCCTCACGTGTAAGCACTCTGCCGGTATTTTGGCACGATGTTACATTACGCGGATAAAATAGATCGCTCGTCCAATCATGCAGAGCTGTCTTCTCAATTTAGAAAAACACGAAACGAACTTTCTAGCCGCTCCTGCAACCATCAGTCACACGGCGGTACCGATAGTCTGGTAAATACGACAACTTAGGTTGATAACCGAGGTGATTTCTGAAATATCGCTGATTTCTCACCAGAGATTTATATTGACATCAGAACTTTTCCTCACAGGATTTAGCCTTTAATGTCTTTCGTAATTTCACTCGTGATCCGGAATTTGATAAGTGTTGAAGTCCCGAAACGGCACCATAGATTAGGTGTCCAGCGGTACCGATACATTGGTAAGACATACAAGCCAAGAAAGTGACTGATTGTCGTCTGTCTTCCGATTATTCTACAATTATGAAATTATTGTCCAAAATATAGTTGGATATCTTCGTAGATATAGTTACATTTTGACACGAAAACGTCTAAGGCGCTTCAAATATCATGCTATGAAGTTACATAAGCGGGCGGAATCTAAGCGTGGTGCATCGGTTGGTGTCTTGAAGCTGTGGAGAAAGGTGAGAGAAATATCCAGAGTCTCAGCCATTGCCAGCAGTAGTCTGGCTATTCTATTCTTGCAGACAGAAGTGTCAAAAAGCATCATTGAAAGCGGATGATTCGACGAGAGTAGCATTGCTATATCGGTATTGACGCCGACTTATTGCCATTTTCATGTGAAATTTTACTTTCTAGAAACACAATTGAGTCTGCAGAAGTGAAGCTATAAGAACGAATGAGTGAGACCTTATTTCTACATCTAAGCCCATACATTTTTATCATCAGATGGCTGGTACCCCACGGTGTTCATTGTCCATCAGTTTTTTGTCATTTAAGACCAAATATCAGCTTCAGGAATATCACAGTAAATCTTCATTGGGCTATAATAGAACCATATCCAAAGTATGACTACATCTTTAAATTTCTTTTGGGAAATATGATACTAAAGAACATCAGACCATCTACTACGCCTTCAATCACACTATTTTATAGCCCAACATGGATTATGGAAGAAGAAATTCTGATAACACCAAAGATCATCTTGTAGGTTAATATTATATAATTAAGCCATCTCTTCTGACCTTACCCCTAGCAATACCACACACCGCGTGGTAATATCACACACAAGGTAGTGGTTGCCGAGATTCATCGAGCTCCTCCAACTCTTCCAAGAAACGACATAAACAATATGCCTCATAGGTACGGTAATAGAGAAGGTCAGCGCCCAAACCAGTATCCTCTCTTCGAAAGCAGAGAACTGCCTCAGCGAAGAATCAATGCCAATAGAACGGGGCCTGTACCTTTGTACGAGTTTCCTGTCACCACGCCAGACAAATCTTCTTTCGACTACAGCCGAGCAAAGGTAGAGCCGCGAGCAGTCCCTCCGCATGAGCGAGCGATGAGGCTTGAGCCGGAGACTAGATTCAATGATGTTGGTTTCATGAGAGGGATTACTGGTCCTGATAAGAAGATTGTCGGTGCAATATATCACCCTGTCGGGGATCGCGCTGGGTTTGCTCGTGCGGAGCTTCAGCCGCTTGATCGTCAGGGAAGAGAACATAATCGAATGCTTCATGAGCGAGCGCAGCATGCCCCCCGGTCACCAACTTGGCCGACTAAATCAACTAGATAAGAGGTTGTGTACAAGCTAGCGAGTTTCTAGAGGCTAAGATAGGAGCTCAATGGAGTTAGAAAGAATTCAAGCAATGTAACAAAGATGCAGGTGAGGGCTAGTCTAGAGAGAAGAATAGTCGTTGGGTTAATATTAAGAACTGGAATAAAGAAATTGAATAGTGTGTTATTCGAGATAGTGTGGGGAAACGATGTGGCAATTTGTATGAGAAGGCTAAGGACACGTTCGATGAGGTTGATCTTTGCCAGATTGCGAGCTAAAATAATTTTGAGTATTTTGTTTGAATTTGCGTCGGATAATTGCTGTGTAATTTTTTGTTTTCCCACTTTAATATTGAGTTTACGTAGGATTATACTAAGTATCAGGCTACTTCAAATCATTCATTCCGGCCGACGATAAGTTGACCATATGAAACTACTGATGTTGAATACCTGAACTCCAGATACTTCTATGTCATTGATTGTAAAATAATGATTCAACCTGAATATGGTTGCAGAAAAGATCTCAATCAACATTGTGACCAAATGGGCGGTGATTAGAGGGTAGGACCTCTGGATTCCAAGAAACTAGCTAAGGGGAACAGCTTGTCACCAAGAGAAATTGACGTAACTATAGTCAATTTAAGACTTGAACACGCCCCCTCCCCATCTAATCAATTCATAATATCCGGAGACTTCTAGAATATTTTGCATTGGTTGTATTTTGTATCTCAATTTTCTGAGTCCAGATTGCCAATCCGAAAATGAGGCTCTCTCTGTTTGACGCAAATCGAGCATCTAAAATAGTCTCGATATTGAATGGAAATCGAGAAACTGAAAGCCATAACTTCTTCCGTGACGACTAGAAGACATGGTTCTATCCGTTACCTTCCATTCCCGTTTTTCTGCTTCGATCCTGACTTATGTGTACAAATCTATGCACTTTGTTCCTGTAATATAGCAAAAATGATCCACATCACACTACTCTTTCCCTCTGAGAGAATATGCCATCTGTGGTCTTCCTTGCTGCTTCCTTTAATGGTCAATGACTGTATATTATAATCCCGCGACATCAACAGGGCATCTTATCGTTGCATTATACAAACTCATATCAGAAGTTTATAGTCATTCATATTATAGATTCAGATAATGGATCAGCCTCAGGAGCGGAAGTACTGTTTCCAGACACGCATCCGTCAGAGAATTCGAAGCAAGGTTGCTTATGTTCCTGGCATGCCCACTATGTCTTTCCCAGAGAAAATAGAATTTGAAACTGTTGATGGGTATGTCAGACGCTACAATGCAAACAAAAAGAAGCGGGAAAAAATGTACGGCAAAAGAATTTTGCGGACCTAGGTATTACAGAAGCCAATATCTGTAAGCTTGGTCAGCTGAGAATACCAAAGGGTGTCAACCAACATGCTTGGATTAAGACGGGTGAAGACTGGTTCAAGGAACACCCTAAGATGGATGTAATTTGGGGAAGCAAGTTAAAGAGCCTTCCTGAAGGGACAGGAATCATTGAGGCAAAGGTGTGTATAATGTTTGGAATGATAATTACAGAATTTGTTCATGATTCATTTCATCACAGGCGCTTAGTGATGCATTTATGAATGATCCCGTAACAATTTACTTTTCCAATCATCTGACCACAAACAGTTAATGAATGTGATAGAATTCCCACTTCATACACGTCACTCAACATCAAAAAGGCCCGGGGCTATTTGTTGTTGAGGTTTGAGTGTCCTGTCCTGATTCGCATGATATAGACTCATTCGGTACTTTCAAGCCTACATTCGGAAACGGCCCTAGTCAGTCAGTGTTTCCACCCAGTCGAGCTCAACAGAATGTACGGCCATTTACTAACACTGCTGGCTCCTTATTGGAAAAGCCAAATCCAACTCTCGATCTTCAAAAACGTACCAGACTCAACGACGATTCCATCAATCTCAGTACATCGTCTAATATCTCCCAATCTTCGATTACAAACAGTGTCAGTCAATTGTCTCCTCAACCAAATGGCAATCAGCAGATTGTATATCCAGTCACTAAAACTGCTGGATCCTCATCGGCGACATCAGTTCAAATTAATCACCGTCGAAGTCGTAGCATACTCAACGACGATCCTATCAATCCCGATACATCTTTCCTGGTCCCACCTCAGACCTCTCTCGGCAGCAGCAACCTATCTTTAACCACTCCAGATGTAACTACCGGGCCAATTAGTGGTGGTAACAACAGTACGAATGGAGGGATCAATTAATGACCATGAGAACATTGTAATTTCAGAACTTTCACAAATAGGTTACTTGATGAAGCTTGGCATCTGACAAGGCCACTAAAAGAAAAAGTAGAATTGAATAAACTTTGGTGGATTATTGGTAATGGAAAAGAATGATGATGTGGTAGTTGAATCCTGAATTAAGATTGGGCATAAAAGCGCAAGGCGTTCGTTCTATGATTAATTTTCATCCAGCAGATAACCCAGGAGGAGCCTACCTATTAGCAGGGACTAAGGTCCCACTGTTCTAGGTGTGGATAGATAGTTTTAAAGGGGAAACGAGGATTATGATCAATAAAAAACTTCTTTATTTGGCTTACAATTTCTGAAAACTTCTTTCTCCTCCATGTGACTACTTGAGGGTTCAGACATCTCATCCTGAAGCCAAAATCCCACCAACAACTGAAGTTTGGATATTTGCACGATCGTCACCGCTGTACAGGTTTGGATGGCTAAAGCAGAAGACCCCGTCCATTAATTAACCTCACGAATACAATCAGACACTCGCTTGTCGAGGGGCATTTGAGCAGCTTTCGATACTCTAAAGTGTCTGGTTCGTGATTGTATGACTTCAAAGCTGTTGGATTAAAGACGCGTCGTGTAAAGCCTGTACGCTATGTGTCAGCAATCTGCAGGTTGCACGTGAGCTTGTCAACATAACGAACGCACTTCGTTGACCATTTCCAAACAAGGGCATAGCATTGACAATTCACATCTTCTGAAAGGTGGGAAAATCGTATAATTCGATATTTTCCCTCGCAAATAGGCACAAGATACACAAAAGACCTCGAAATCTTATCAGGAAACATGAGGAGCTGAATCTTTTCCTTGAGAGGAAGGACAGGAGATTCTCGTAACTCCAGGGGCCATAATAGTCTTTTACCGATTAGGTTGCTGGTTGACGGCTTATTAGTTTTTGCTCAAGATGAATACAAATACTTCAATATGCCAGAGCTGTTATGAAATTTTCAACGCTCATCTGGGTCAAGAAGCATGATACTGTCCGCAAGGCTGATGTATTGAAGCCTATACGACATTCGGTCTTCTTTCACAAGTATAACCAAACAGAAATTCTGAATACTATATCTCCAAAGTTTACCATCTATGGCTTTTTGATGGAGAAAGTCTGCCCGCAAAAGTCTACAGCTAACACCACGACGACTTCATTTAGCCAACGGTCCCCTTCCAAACTTTTGTCCCCAAAGAAAATAAAAATGGCAATCAAACCATACTACACTACTAAGTGCTAGCAATGATCTCAGAGTTCCTTTTACTCATGAGCATTCAAAGCCACAAGGATATGTTGCAGACGCCGAAAAGCGTTCTTTGAATGAAAGTGGCAGGAAATAACTCGCTACAGGAGATTTTAATTCGACGAAAATAACATGACGACGATGTTAGGATAGCAACGATAAAAACACGTCAGTGATTGAGAGATTAGCATCAATTGGATATGTCGAAGTATTTGTTATCCTTAAAACTTGGAAATTGTTGTTGGTTATCTAGGTCTCTTCGTGATATCAACTTTCATCTGTACGGCTCAATAGATATTCACTTTTTACCATCTTCCACCAAGGACCGTGAAAGGTCGGTTATTGAATCAGCCTCTGAGAATCATCGAATCTTCTCTCAATACGACCGGAAAGATTATTCCGACACAACTTCGTGCAATCACTGCTTCTACCGCACTTCATCAACCTTCTTAGTTTCTTATTGCGCTTTTGCACCCAGAGTCTGCTTTTATTCAAGACAATCTTTCTGCCTAGGTAACTTTCAGGACCAACAGAACTTATGCAATGTCGATCCAACAGCTTTCCAAATTTCTGAATGACCAGAATGAATTTCGTCGTCAAGTAAGAGGTTGCTCCATTGCACTATTCTTTCAATACGATTATTCTGAATCGCAACAAGAATTCAAGGACAGATATCCCTCTAGTACTCTTTCTGCGCTCGCTGGTTTGAAGGAATGGGAATGGTTCATCAACGAAAAAAGTACAATCTGCTTGAATATGTTTGTTTTCGATTACCACTGACTGTGAATTGTAGGCCAGCCAAACATCCGACAGAGCTTCTACAATCACAGATTGCACATCCCGATGGGCCCTGTCCTAGCTCCTGCAACAAGAATTGAACAATGTGAGTCGAAGAGGCCAATCGTCGTGTTGGGTTTTATTTATACTCTATCACTCAAAGAATTGGATGCGTTAGCACAAGAGCAATCTTTGAAAGGCAGGCAACAATTTTACATTCCTGTCCAAGTTCAATCCAAGTCAATTAATGGTTTTAATATTAAGATGATGTTGGCAACCATTTTTGTAGACATGGCCAACACTGCAGGCGGTTTGATTGATTTGACAAATAAATCAACGAACTTAAAATGGGTTACGGCTATCAAACGCATGGAAAAAATGCCAAAATGGTATGTCGCAAATATCGAGGCGAAACTTAGAGGAAGGTACGAAATTGTTGAACCCTTTCTTATTCGTCTTAATCCAAATCCTGCCATTGATCCACAGGCTTCCCGAAGACAGGAAGCTCTCACCTCGTTTGCAAGACTTAAGCAACAGCAAGAAGATCAAAAGGAACAACAGAAGCAGAAGAAAGCTTCAAATCGACCAATGATCACAATTTCCCAAAGGCAGAGAGACCTTATGCTGCAGCAGATTTTAAATCATGGAATGATATCAGCCGAGCAAGTACAAAAGCTGACAGAATCACAAAAGACCCTTGTGGTTGACACCTATTTGCGCAAACAACAAAAGGCGATTTATGCAAGAGAGAAAGCTGAAAAGAAACGACTCGAGGAAGCTCCTGATGTTTCTGCTCCAAGGATTGGAATGCCAGATCAACAATGGAATGCTCATGTCCCAGGTCGGCAAACAAACCTACGTGAAGAGGCTGTTTTCAACAGCGTCCTTCGAAAGCAAAAAGATGCTGTGCGCGAGCAGAATTTGAGAGAAAAGTCTAGTATGCCACCACCACCACAACCAGTTCGCGGATTTTCTGAAAATAGTCCAGGAAAAGGTCAAGCACAAGCACAAGCACAGGTACACGCACAAAATAGGAACAATGGGCCTCCATTACAACTCAACTATCTTCAGAATCCCAATAATCTCAAGCGGCCAGCTTCAATTTCAATTTCTAACGCTACTTGGGTCCCAGATGCTAAACGCCAGAATACAGGAGGTGCGAGGGTTGAAGAATGTGGTTCACAGAATTCCAACAGAAATAATGGAGACTTGAAAGTTCCGGCTTCGAATCCAAATGCAAAGAAGAATCCTAGTGATGCTCAGAAGCCCAAGCCCAAGACAAGAGGTCGACCCAAAAACAGTCGGGCTAAAGTACCACCTACTGGCGATTCGAATAATTTGAATCAAGCTGGAAGGAACAGCCAGGTTATGGGAAACAGCATGAGCTCTGGTGGAAAGGTACATATCAATGCTACTGCGAAGGGTAATGCGATATCTGGAAGCCAAGCACGAGCTGCGTCTGGAAACGTAAATCAAGCAGCAAATGTTAATGGAATTGGTAACGCGTATTCGAATGGAAATCTCAACACGCTAAGTAGAACACAAGTTCTTTCGCATGTGGAGCAAGCAGCGAAGATGGTCGATTATTTCCAGCCGAAAGCTAGTGTGGATAAGACGGGAGATGGAAGGTTACAGTAGATGTGGAACAAAAGTGGATGGTGGGATAGGGTAGGAGGATTATGATGCGATGGAATGATATACTGGGAGGAGAATGTGAAGCTGGAGAGGGAGTTACACGGAATGGGGTTATATCCACACAACCGATCTCGCTCGTCGTCTCAACACTCTTTTGGGAATCAAGCATACATGTGCGGTTTTCCAAATGACTGTCGGTCAAGCTTGGTGTTTTGGAAGCGTAGTGGGGCACCAGCTTGGCTTTGGGCATGGCTAGATGGAGGTACTGTTCCTTGAATCACTTTAGCATGGTTGGAGTTGGGAAGAAGGGGAAGGAAATTCTATGTTTTCGTTATGAGCGCGGGAGTGAGATCGAGATTTGGGATGATGGATATGTGAATGACAACCATGATATGCAGAACGATAGGATAATCATATTTCGCAACGGGGTGGAGGAGGATAGAAGCATAGAGATAGGAATTACTTTTCATCGAATATTGCGGGTATTTGAGAAGTGTGGAAGTGATCTGAGTGATATGACTGAGATGAAAGAAAAGGAGTTACTTGGTCTGTGAATATGAAATCTGTGCTGTGCGAATGCGTATGTTCTTGAAGTGAAACGTGTTGTGTATTTCACGAGGCTAGAGTTATGGAGATAGATGACATGCTTGAACGAACAATGACAATGGATGGCATGATGAACGGTTAAGAATAAACGGCAAGTTGAGCATGTAAAAATTCAGTGCGGAAAAAAGGAAAGTTGATTCACAAATATATTTCATTACAATCCTCCAACCCGTCCGCAGACACCATTCTACCACTACAACTTAGTTTTCTTTCCTTCACTCTCTACAATACCACCCGTCAGACGTGGTGCATACGATGATCTGTACTCAACCTTCTTAACAGGTCTCTCTGGTCTCTCCCTCTTTTCTCCTGGAACCCTCGGCACGACAGGCTCATCATTAGCTCCAACTCTACCACTAGATTCACGTTCCTCGCGTGGATGTCTTTCGTTGGGGTTCTTGGATCCATCCTTTCCATATCGCTTCTTATATCTCAATTGATCATCCTCTGCAAATTCCATGCGTAAAGGACGTCCTTGAATCTTGTTTACCCACCATTTTCTCGTTTTAGTTTTTGGCTTCTTTGACTTCTCTGCTTTTGGTTTGGTTTCGGTTTCTGAATCGGAATCGGAATCGGAATCGCTAGACTCAGATGAGGATTCCGCGTCGGAGAGATCTTCTTCGATTAAGACCCAACCCTTGACTGCACTTTGCGCAGCTGATACTTCTTCGAATGTAACCCAAGCGTAACCTTTGCATTTTCCAGAATCTTCGAATGTTGCAACGTGAATCTTTTCAATAGCTCCACACTTTTCAAAATGCTCCTTGATAACTTCTTCCGTAGCATCAAATCGTAAGTTGCCGACAAAGATCTTCTTGCTGGGCGGCTTCCCTTCAACCACAGCCTCTTTCTTTTCTGGTCGACCCTCGAAAGATTTGTTATCTTTAATGAGAAGTCTTCGGCCAGTGAGCAACTGTTCAGATAATTCAACTGCCAATTTGACCTGTTCCTCCGTAGCAAAATCCACATAAGCAAATCCCTTATTATGAACGGGCTTTCCAAATTTCTTCTCCACCTTGTTCGCAGGCTTGCCATCATTAGGACCAGGCATATGAATTCTGGTGATGTGCTCCTCCTCAAGATCCGAGAATTCCACAAACCATTTGCGTAACTCTTCTTTGGATACACTCCAAGGCAAATTTCCAACCCACACACCATGACCTGAACGCTTTTCTACTTCGGCCTTCTTTTTGGCTTCGGGTTCGGGAGAGGATTCTGCGCCAGACTTAGAAGGGGGAAGTGGTTTCCCTTTCTTTAGACGACGGAGAGCTTTCTTGGAAGGAGGTTCTGGGAGAGTGATATCGACTTCAATTTCTTCAACGGAGGATTTGCGTTTTTTGGTTGGTGGTTCTTCGGACGCCTCATCGTTATTTGTTCCTGCGACTTCTTCTTGAGTTTCTGTTGGATTTGCTTCTTCCGTTTCCTCTAAGGCCTCAATTGTTTCCTCTTTCTTGTCTTTCTTCTCCTTCTTCGAGCGCTTCTTTTTAGATTCGATTGGGGTTGTTTCATCAGCACCTGTCATCTCTGTATCGATATCCATCGACTCGGTGGAAACTGGTTGTTCTGTAATAGCACTTGACTTTCTCTTTTTGCTCTCTTTCTTTTCCTTCTTCTCCTTTCTCTCTTTCTTGTGATCTTTAATTGCGTCCATGGTGTCTGATTCAACAATTAATGGTGCCATTGTGGTTGAAAATGTAAGGCAATTGATAAAATATACATCTCCAATAAAATTAACCCATCAAAATTTCTTATCGAGAAACTTTCCTCGTCGGCGATACGGTGATAAGATAACCCGGATCTAACGAGGTCTGGACTAGCCTTTTGAGCTTTCCCTGAGAAGGCTGCGCTGTTGTTGTAGTGCACAGGCTATTTTCACCCTGAACTAATCTCAATAACTCTCAGCCTGATGATGCTCTAAATATATGCTTCATTCTTATTCAATAATCAATCTCGGTTCTGCGACGACGGTGATCTTTTCCTTGATTTTGTTACAACAACAACAATTTCATCGACAATTATCCCATCAAGAAACCGCTACAATTCTTTACTTGAGGATACTATAGTCGAATATGACGTCGTCCCTCGATGAAGAAATCTTGGGCGAGGATATTACAGAGCACGAGGAAGGTGCTCAAAGCAGTCCGCCCGATGAAGTCAAACCGCCGCCATACAAGTCATTTCGGTACGTCACTTCCTCAATTTCATTCCAGCTATTCTCGAAACATTCACTTGGGAGAGCTTTCGGGAATGATTGTGACTGTACTCAATTCTCCTTCACTTAAGTACTCACTTGTGCTATTGCAAACACAACCTTGCAAACCCAACATCACAAACACGCCCACAAGTTACCTCTCTGGTTAGCACGATCATCAGCTAACATGTGCGACTATAGAAAGAAATATCGCAAAATGCGAATAAAGTTCGATGAAGCTATGCGCCAAAGTAATCATTTATTTATGGAGGAGCAGTTGGCAGATGAGACAGCAAAGAAGTTAGCGCGCGAAAATGAGTTAGTGAAGATTCGAATTTGCTTCCGGAAATATAGCTAACAATAGAATTCACAGTCGACTCATGGATTTGCTATTAGATATTAACAGCTCTGCTCAAATACCAGCCGATAAGCGCATCGATTTGAGCATCGGTGGACCTGCTCTTGCAGACGTTCCTGCTCTGGTCACAAAAGAAGAGCTTGCGCAAGCTGCCGAAGATACATCACCTGAGGGCCAAGCCCTTTATAAGGAGCTCCAGGATTTATTGAAGGACAGAGATGACACCAACACCACGGATAAACCAACCCAATCTCTTGCGAAGCTCATGTCGACCGTTCCACATATATCTTTGATGAATCCACACGTCTCTCCTGAATCGTTGGCTGATTTCGAGCCTCAACCTGGCAAGAAGCATCCAATTGGTTACATGTCTCTGGAAGAAATGGATAAATATCTTCATGAAGTTGATGCGTCCATAAATATAGTCCCTGGCATGGCAACTGTCGTCTATCCTCCTACAGCACAAGATGTCACGCTCAAGAATCCTCATAGTGTTCTTAATTGGCTCCGACGTCATGAACCAAAGATATTTCTTCAAGATGGGGAAGGTCCTATTGAAAAGATAAACACCAAACCTGGTGCTTTACGTGGAGCAGGAAAACGCATTCATATTCCCGCGCCAGCTCGTCAAGATTCCTTAGAAATTGTCGAAGAGGATGGTATTGGCTATGATGCTACTTTAAGCGGAAACAGCTCTAAAATCAAACGAAAGCGAGATGCTGAAGACGATGGTGGATATACACCCAAATCTGGTAACCCAATCAATAAGACTAAAAGACAAAGATCGTCAAAGAAAAAGTCTGATCCACCTGGCGAATCAACTCCTTCCTCAAGCTCAAGAAAGAGTAAATCGAGAGCGAAAAATTCATCGCCTGTTGACACGGGTCCAACACCGCATCCTTTTGGTCCAATTGATTAAACGATCTTTAGCTTATTGAGCATGCTTCATCTGCACGTGCTCTAAGGTATTGAGGCTTTGTTCTTCAAGGAGATATAGAACTTGAAGCACTACAGCTCTAATTCGAGGAATTTGATATTGAGATTGTATTTTATAGGAGGAAAGGGGTTTTATGAATGGATGGATTTCTTTCTTTCTTGGAGTTAGGGGCAAGGAGAATTGATATCTGGTTCGCTTCTAAATGCAAAGGGGTTAAGGAAAGATGCATCATTTGTACGATACTGGGGGCAAGGAAAATATTGAGAAATCAAGGGCTTATCGTTTCTCCAAAGATTTATAGAGGGTAGTTAAGGAATGAGTAAAAGCAAAGGAATGATGCTTATTAGGTACTTGATGAATTAATTTTGGATACTTGTGGCTATTTGATATTGATATGTATGCATCAATGATTCATTCAAGAAGATCTATATCATTGAGATGCGCTAGTAAAAAGGAAAAGGGATGAAAGTATTAGCGAGAGGAGAAGAGATCGTCAATTGGTCGCGGATGTAGAAGTGTAATAATATTCGAAATTCTATAACTAGGGTTATTTCTTTTCTTGTTCTTGATGAGATGCTTAGAAGATGAGGTATGAAAAAAAGAAGACACGTTTTCTACATCAACTTCATAGTAGGATATGCGTAAATTGGTGTTAGGTGTGAGTAGAACGGCAGTAGAATCAAGGGAAAGTGGTCACAAAGAGATTATCGTGCCTCTAGCGTTAAGCGTAGCTACCGGTACTCAGTTACTTGTTAGTTATATGTGAGAGTGAAAGATAAGATGACCATGATATTATCCAAACAGAGTCTGCACCTAATAGTCCATCTCGTTCACATAGTCTAAGTTTATAAAGGAATTCGTCCTTAGACCTCGAATTCTTGCAAATTGTTGGTCTGATGATTCCATCCATCTCACCCCATCCACATTCCACGTGATAAAGAAAGCTCTCAATCTTTTCCGGAACAATTTCCGAAGCAGCCCTTGTAAATTGAACCCTGGTCTACTTACTAGCACGTCTCCTCGCAATTGATGCAGCATCGCCAATCCGCCATTTGGCCGCTGCTAAAGCAACCGATGTGGGGTGGGGGTAGCTGCAGAGGAAAATGTTATGGAAAAGCTCCGTTGTCGGATAGAGCTTTTGATTCGTAGGCGGGGCACAGCTGATGGATTTTTCTAGATTTGGTGATCGCATGGAGGAGAGAGATATTTTGCCTATGGTGGATGAATTGAGTGAGTGGTTGCATGATGTTGTGTGTTACCTTCTTGTTGTTTTGTGGTTTCCGGGTTCGGTGAATTGGATGAAAGTTACGATTTGTTAGATTCCATGGGTAGAGTGAAAGCGGGAGCGAAGTATGGATTGGGGGAGAATGGAGAATGGAGTCAATGGATTGGATAATAATGGGATAATAGAATGAGTAAAGTGTGATTTGGATGAATAAAATTGAATAAGACGTACCAAATTCATTATGTATTGAAAATGTGGATGTTTGGTCATTCATTGTTTAGATGTGACTCCGTTATCGACCAGAAAGCTTGAGCTTGGAAAATTCCTTCCTCTCCTTCCCTCTTTCCCGTCTTTATTTAAAGTTATACTGGATTTTCTATACACATACATACGTATATACACCTTCAAAATATACAAGATAGAATTGACCCGAGAATATCTCCCTCGAGTTTTCAATTCCTTCTTCATTCCCTCCCTCCGAGACATCGTCTGCTTCCCCGCGGTTAAGAAATTCCCCACGTTCATCACTGGTCCTCGGTACAAGCAAGCGCATTGCAGCTAGGAATTCCAAACGTCCGATCGACCAAGCAGAGTAGCCGTCGAATTCTTTATCAAGTAGCCTCGTCTGCACCTTTTCGAAAATGTCTCTCCACCGCAGCATTACCTCTTCCCTTCTTCGCAGCGCACCTCGAACCTCAATCTTCACCCCACGATTTGGCAGCGCCATTACACAATCGCGCACCATGGCATCCGCAGCTTCTTTCCAAAAAATCAAGGTTAAGAATCCAATTGTGGAATTGGATGGTGATGAAATGACACGCATTATCTGGAAGGACATCAAAGATAAATTCATTCATCCTTATTTGGATGTTGATCTGAAATATTATGATTTGGGTTTGGAGTATAGAGATCAGACCAATGATCAGGTCACAATTGATGCGGCAGAGGCTATCAAGAAGTATTCTGTCGGTGTCAAGTGTGCTACTATTACCCCGGATGAAGCTAGAGTTAAGGAATTCAATTTGAAGCAGAGTGAGTTTTAGTCCTAAAACAACATTGCATATATCCGCGAAAATGGGAAGCAAGGAAGGAAACTAACAAGTTTTTAATAGTGTGGCTCTCACCAAACGGTACCATCCGTAATCATCTAGGAGGAACCGTTTTCCGCGAACCAATCGTTATTCCACGTATCCCACGTCTCGTCCCCGGCTGGAAAAAGCCTATCATCATCGGTCGTCATGCATTTGGAGATCAATACCGCGCCAAAGATATGGTGGTTCCAGGTCCAGGCACCCTTACCATGACTTTCACTCCAAAGGATGGCAAGCCAACTGAAACCGTTGTCTATGATTTCAAATCAGGAGGAGGAGTCGCTCAAACCCAATACAATACCGATGAATCTATTAGCGGATTTGCCCATGCCAGTTTCAAGATGGCTCTTAACAAGGGATTACCTTTATATATGAGCACCAAGAACACAATTTTGAAGAAGTATGATGGTAGGTTCAAGGATATCTTTGAGGAGATTTTCCAAAAAGAATATAAGACTCAATTTGAGGCGAAGAATATCTGGTATGAACATCGATTGATCGATGATATGGTTGCGCAAATGATGAAGAGTTCAGGTGGTTATGTTATGGCCTTGAAGAGTATGTTTTTTGTCTATCCTAATTTATGTTTCTATATGGAATAAACTAACTCCTAAAATAGACTATGACGGAGATGTCCAATCTGACATTGTAGCCCAAGGATTTGGTTCCCTCGGTCTCATGACCTCAGTTCTCATCACCCCCGATGGAAAGACCTTCGAATCCGAAGCCGCCCACGGTACCGTTACCCGTCATTACCGCGAACATCAAAAGGGTAACCCTACATCCACAAACCCTATCGCGTCAATCTTTGCCTGGACCAGAGGTTTGATTCAAAGAGGTAACTTGGATAATACCCCAGAAGTTGTAGCTTTTGCAGAGAGTTTGGAACAAGCTTGTGTGGATGTTGTTGACAAGGAGGGAATTATGACAAAGGATTTGGCATTGGCTTGTGGAAACACCGGAAAGGGCGATTATGTTACCACTGGAGAATATTTGGAGGCAGTCGAGAGGAGGATGAAGGGACTTTTGAAGGAGAAGTTGTAGAGTGCGGTTTTCTGAGTTAAGATTTAAATCACGGGGTTAATAAATATTTGTTAGGCGGGTGGTGATTTGATGCGTTTGGAGGGGATGGATAGACCATATATCGATCTAGATGGTTGGCGTGTACGTGCATGCGTTGGTTGGTGCAAATAAGTCTGTTTTCGTTACAATGCATTTTCTGGAGCGGAGAAACCTGTCTACGGATAGGATAGTTTAGTAAGCATTGTTTATGAAGTATATGATGATATCATGACTAGGCGAAGTATTGAACTAGCTTTTGGTGTGCATATGTATGTATATTTTGGTGGGGGTGAAGATTTATGAGGAATTGGGATGAGGAGAGAAGAGAAGGGGAAGAGAAGAGAAGGAAAGTTAAAGGGAAGAGTGGAAAGAAGGAAAAGAGGAGTGAGGGGTGGGACGGAGAGAGAGAGAATACGTATTGTAATTTTATATGAGGATGTAAATCTGAATCTGAATCGGTATATGTGTGTATGTGTATGTGTATATAAATTTATAGTTTTGCAAATTGTGGAATTAGATCTGTGGTGATAGCAATGGTAATGGTTATGAGTGGTACAGAAAAAAGAAGAGTATATCTATCTAGGTAATCATAGCGAAGTGAAGTGACATGAAGTGAAGAAACTAACTGCGATGACTCTTTTAAGTTGTGGAGGTTGGAGATTGGGTAAAAAGTGGAGAGTGCGAGGGTGGAATTATGTATGTTGATTATACGTAAGCATGTTGTATATCTGGGTATTGGGATGGTTGTTCTTGTATGCTATGTTGGATTGTGTGTTTTTTGGGGAGAATATTTCGGATTAGATGAGGGTTTGTGAGTGGGGGGAGGGGATCAAGGGGGAAGTACAGCTACTTGTGGATTGTTTGGGGGATAGAAAGAAAGATGATGGATGAATGGAAGGATGAAAGGGGATGGGATGAGAGGGTAGTAGATAAATTGATAGATATTTCTTGGACTGGCGAGGCGAGTTAAAGTGAGTTGAGATATATTGGATGTGTGTATAGAATGTGATGTAGCGAAGTGATGAATAAGATTTTGTATGAGAATATTTTTTGGATACTTGAAGTGAATTGAATTACCTGGGTTTCGGATAACGTGAAATAGTCATGGAATGTATGATTGAGCAGTACCATTCGTCGTCCATGGATACCGTATACTGGAGGACTTGAAATGAAATTTATGAGGGTGAGGGTATCTTTACTGGGAGTCCTTTTTTTTTATATCGGGGTTTTGGGATTTTATTGACAGAGAGAGAGAGAGAGAGAGAGAGAGAGAGGGAGAGAGAGAGTGGGAATGAGAATGAGTGAGAATTAGTGATGGGTACGAAGAAAAAAGATGTTGTGAATTGTGAATGAAGGGAAGTGAAGTGATGGTAGCTGATCGGGAGGGAAGGGTGTGGAATGAAAGAATGTATGGATATCTGAATGTTGATGGATTTGTTGGAGTTGATCGAAGAGAGTTAATCGGAATGGGAATGAAAATTTAGAGTCGATAAGGAAAGGAAAGATTTGAGATCAGATCAGATGAGATGAGTGGAATGTTGGAGTGTAGAGTGTGCGATGTGGGATGGGGGGATAGGGTGTTAGATTAGGAGCGTGGAAGGAATAAATTGGTATTGTGGAGAGGATTTTCGAGGTTAGTGTAGGGACGGAGAGCTAATATGGTGATATTGTGAGGAGGGATCTTGGGAGATGGGAAACTGGGAGAGTTCAAGGTTGTGAAGAGGGTGGTTAAGGGTAGGGAGTGGGAGGAGGGTAGAGATGGAAAATTTAAGGAAGAGTTTGGGGGAAATAATGTAGTATATGCGGGTTTTTGTAGCAGGATGCAGTATCTGGGATGTGAATACAGAATCCTGATCCATTGTTCCCTTGGGCGCAGGATAGGCTGCACCATTTCACTATTGAGATGGAATTTTGGACTAAAGTCGAGAATCAGTGCGTGTTAAGTTGATAGTTTGAGAAATGAATTGATGAGCATGGCAGTGAGCAAAAATTAATTCACAAGGAAGAAAAACATATTGTGAAAAAAATGTATATTTTTGCCTTATTGATAGAGATCCTATCATAGGTACAATAAACGTATCAAAAGACCCCATCCTCCTGATTCCTCCAAATCAATAGCCTTCATTAAATCATTAAAGAGTGTGGTGTAAGAGAAATATAATCTAAAAACCATCAAAAAACCTCCGTCTGTCATATCTATCATCAAAATCATAAGCTACGGCGAATCCGTTCGAAAGAAAAGGAATCGTATGATTTCTGTATCTCGACATATTAGTCATCGATCACAAAGTCACTTTCTTCGATCTTTTGGACTTACATTTCTTCTCGGATCCCCATCCGCCCCAGTTACCGCCCTTATAGGAACCCTGTGGGCATCCTCCAACATCGCAGATGGCTTTTGGGTACATGGCATCATAGTCCGCTCTGCTATAGGAGTATGCTTGGCTAACTGACCAGTACTCAGATCCTCTCCATTGGCCATAATTAGTTGCGTGATTGGGAGCCCAGACTTCGGTATACATGGAGCAGTAGATTCCTTGAGGCTTGGCGCTTTGGCTCAAAACGTAGACGACGGCTTGGTTACAGACAGCTGGGTGACCAGAAGAAGGAGGATGCTCAGAGTTGTATCTAGTTTGCGCCGTGCAGGCGGATGTACAGGCGACGACTCCGTACTCGTAGGTTTTGACATCGTCAAAGGAGAAGAATTTGTAGCCCATGTAGGTATTAGTCTTGGTGATGGGATCGAGAGGGGCCTGCATGGCTCCTCCGAGAGAAACTGGACCATTATATTTATCGCAAGGTTCGGGGGAGTACTTCTTATTGTATCCATTGGATCCGGAAATGACGACGTGGAAGTCCTCTGAAAGATTGTTAGTATATTATGTAATGTGACCGATTCAACTATAGAAGAAGAGAAGCTTACTTCTGTATTGACCGGTGTTGGTAGCAGTCTCCTTCTTGATTTGAACACCCCACTTAACGCACTTGATGTTAATGGTGGAAGGTGGATCGGAGCACTTGTAGCCAGGATCAACAGTGGGATCACGCTCAAAGTAGATATTGAAGGCAATACAGCCATCTTGTTGATCACAGTACTGAGCACACTCGATAGTGTCGTAGGATTTCAAGGTCTTGTAACCGAGATACGAGGTGGTCTGGCTAGAACCTTGGAGCTGAGAGAAGGAAAGGGTGTAACCTTGTGGAGTAGGAGCTTGATAGGCGATCTTGTTGTATTGATCATCATCTAAAAAGCCTTTGGCTGTGTCTGGTCTTTAAGATTGTCAGTCAGATTTTAATTTTAAGGTTACTGTATGCTGGGAACCTACTTGGAGTTTGGGCCATAGCCGGTCGGCTGTGGGTCACAATCGCGTTTGGTAAGATCGCGCTTCTTAGTGACTCCATCTGGAGTAGCAACATCATTCACTACAGAAGCTCCTTCGATGACGGCATCAGAGACTGGCTTCACAGCGACGACTTGGGAAGAGAAGTCGACTGGAGCAGCAGAAACTCCAGCTTCTAGAAGAGCATCAATGGCGCCCAAATCAATGTCTTGGGGAAGTGGGTTGGCAAAGGCCAAAGCTGCAAAAGCTGAAGCTATGATGACGGGACGCATTTTGATTCTTGAGTGAATGTAAGATAATGGAGAAGATGTTGATGATGTTGATGATGTTGATGATGTTGATGATGTTGATGATGTTGATTTGAGGTGGAAAAGATCCTGATTCTTATACTTCTTCATCATGCAGAGAATGAGAGTTTGACATGGGGACATACGAGTCTAATAGGCTTCACTTGAACCGAGGGACTGAAGATCAAGCGGAGACTGTACTGCTAGCTGCAGAACAAGCGCCATATTCAATGGAATGAGGGGTTGAAGATGGATTTAGATGCTAGATGCAAGCCTTCAGAAACGCAAGATGAACTTCAATGTCTATCAGGAACATTGCAGAATCATAGAGCTGATCCCTTGTAAAATTGGTTCAATTTTCTGCATCGTTCAAGCCACAAGGGGTATAATTGTTTTCGTTCCACTTGAATAAAAATCCATTGGTTCTTGTGGTAGTCTTTCGACATATCGTGAAGTGCAAGTACACTACTATTGCACTAGATTTCTTGAAGAATACTAATCTCAAATTGATAGATGGGTGAAGAATCCATAGAACTGGTAAACAGCTCACATAGAAAAACAGTGAGCAACCAAATTCCAATTGAGGTTGATTCAAGGTGTTCTGGCCGTGGGTAACAATTGGTGAATTTCCAAATTCCGATTCGGAATCTTTACTGGTGGTTATCATTAGAGTTAAGAGTGTGTACCGACCTGACCACTTTGGGAAGAGCCTCGCATGGAAAGCACCATTTGTCCGTAAATGGAATTCTTAGGGTTACAGATACATAATTTTAGTTAGCATCATCAAGCTCAAGAAAGTCTAATGATATTCTGCCAAGCCACTAGGAAATCCGGAAATGGAGTTCAGCAAGGTTAAGCTCGAAATAGTCTAGAACTAAAAACACTTGCTCCATGCCGCCAGAAAACATAGGGATGGTGATGTGTGTACCATGATCAGGAACCAGGAACAAGCGAATAACATTATTAAAACTCCGAGAGCATAATGAACATGTGAATATACAAGACGAATTCTTATCTTCGTAATATGCTCAAGACACCTGCTCGCCACGACGATTTTTGGATTTTGATTTGTTACCTGAGGGAAGAGTTTTCTTTTCTTTCTATCGACTGGTAACTTGCTTCGATTATCCATCGCGAGGAACAGACTTGTGGAACTCCAACGATTTCTGGGAATATTCCGAGCTGAAAGTCAGGTGGGGCTTCTCCGCCAAGTGGACTTGAGCATGTCTGTACATGCAGATAAGTATCACACTTGTCAAGGGAACTATGAGCTGTCGCTGCCAGTCTTAAATGTGGGACGGGCTGAATGATTTTGTGTAAGTTTTGAAAGTTCTATTGTATGCCAGGCGCAAAAGGTACGCAAGGATCACCTGTTTGTGGAATTTGACTTCAAGGACTACGAAGTTAAAGTTTTTTGTGGCATAAAGCTGTCTGGGGAAGATCATCAGATTACAGCAGATCTCCCGCTGCAAAGAATGCGTGCTATGATCCAGAGCAATGGCTCTTAGCTTTCGCTCACGGCTTAGCTAATGACGCAGGGCTTCGGTAGCTTCAATGTGATAAAAACATTGAAGGAAATTCCAAATCGGGAGTGCTATTGAGTAAGGTATGTTATCGCTATACTGCAGTCGTAGCTTCTTGAAACCCTAATTCTGTTGATGCTAGAGTCCATTAACGCGCAGATACGAGATACCGTTCGCTTGGCAATTCAAGAGAACGACTCGCAAAACAAATGTTAACAACGAGGGGGAAAAGCCATGCCTTGTTTTTGACATGAGGAGACTTTCCCCAGAAACGTGAGCCATCTCTTTACACTCACCACGCTGGTTTACTATGTGGTAAAAAGATACCCTTCACAGGTGTCAAATTGTCAATGACATCTTTCAGATTCAACTAATCTATAAACGTCATGTCAATTCTGATAGCCGATTTCGCTTCACATACCCATATACAGAATGGCTGATTTAATCTCCAGACATCGAAGTTTGATATGATCTTGTTCCCCTCAAACTAACATACTCTCACTAGTTTTTGTTGCACAACTGAATAATTGGAGACGAACCAGACCGGACATTGCTACCACACCGACAATAGTATGAATGCATGGAATAGAATTCCAAGTACATCGGATTTTACCTAATGTAGATCGCCGGAATTTTGAGAAATTACTCGCTGATTTATTATTGGCTGATGCATATAGATTCTATGTCAAAAAGGTGCGTGACATCAAGGGTCGAAGATCAGACCCGGAAAACATATTTAGGCAAAAAGTTTATGTAATATCAGTTGATATGTGTCTGTTTATACGTCTCACCTTGACACAGAAACTCATATCAAAGTTCAGACCTTAAAGTGCGGCAGTCAAATTATGTCCACTTGAACATCATTTAATCGACAGCTGATTATTTTACATCATGTATCCAAGACATATGGCTGCTTCGAGACTTGGAGCAGTTCATTCTATATTAAAATAACATTGGAGCTCAAGAGAACAACCTATATCACTTTGCATAAGAGAGATACATGCTTGGTTTGGTTCGAACTTTGGAGAAGCGAAAGTTTCCTATATTTGACGCTCTGGGATGAACTCAATTATGCCACAAATTTACGTCGATAATATGGACAAATGAGGACCTGAAATTAGAAGATCTATATGTCATTGGGAAGTATCGAGAAGCCGTGTTTGTTCAGATTTGATGCTCTAGAACAGATTCAATTGTAGCACAGAAGTCTATCTGCTACTGTGGATAACAGCTTCTAGGTTAGGGGTTTAAAATAGTCGTGTCATCGAGGAGTATCGAAATTATTCTGAACTTTGAAATCTGTCCCGATTTAGAGAAGTAATACGATGAAGCTGTGGCTATCCGAAGTATTGGGATGAGTTCTAGATCAATACATCAATTTCATTGCGAGATCGTTGGAATGTAATGGTATACGGCATGAAGATGCGTCAGCAGGTGACAACAGAGAGATGGGAGTACTGGAAAGAAGAAGCATCACCTGTTGAAAAATATATCCAATGTGTTATTCTTACTTATCTTGGAAAATCAAAATTCCCAAGATAGTTGTTTGATGTTTCTAAATCCCGCATTTTTCTCTTATCTATGGGACTTTTCATTTGTCAATTTCACGATGATAAGATTGAATTCGTGCCTGCATTTCAGCGCGTGAATTACGCCATACACCACGCGTCAGCATCAGGTACGATCTCTTGCATCCCCTTCATCTTCTAGCTTTACGCACTCTAGTCTTTAAACCCAGCAACTTTTCTTCACCACTCATTCTGTACGCCCCCAAAGCCTTGATTCTCTTAAGATGTAATCAGGAGCGAACACGTCGAATTATTTATGTACGATTCATCTGATGTACATCTCACCGTTCATGCAACAAAAGAGGTCAGTTGCTTCTATTTCAGGGGATAGTAGTTACTACGAACCGTGCCGCTCTGACATCAGACATTCCTTTGCAAAAACATGTTGATTGTTGTGTTGTTTTCCAAAGTTAGAAAATATGTAAAGCATATGTTTGTTTGTGTTTCTTTTGTGTTATATTTCTCATTTCTCATTTCACATTTCTCTCTTTACTCAATTACTCCCATTCTTTTTGAATACTTTATGCGCCGGCGCAATAGTTCAATTCATCTGCAAAAATGTCTTTGTCGAAAACAAGACCACGATCCTCACTGGATGGAACATTCGACGAAGAATCACCTCTCCTTGATCATTTACGACCAACTACCGCCATTGGCACCCACTCTTTAATTCATCAAACACATTCTCCGCGAATCGTTATTTTACTTCTTACCGCGATAGTTTTTATTATAGGTTTTGGAGGATATTTGGCATGGATACCATCGATGCGTATATATGAAGATATATTGTGTCATCGTTATTATGAAGAACTACAGGGTCGGGATGGGGTAGGGCTGAGTAGCACAATTGATGAAGCTAGGTGCAAGGGCGATGAGGTTCAAGAAGAATTAAATATTTTGACTGCGGTGATGGAAACATTGAAAGCATTACCAGGTAGGGTGGAGCTTTGTGAAAAGAATAATTGGCGAGACTGATGTTGATGATATGTAGGAATGTTTATGGCTGTGCCATATGGACTCTTGGCTGATAAGTACGACTTTTGTATATCTGTAAAGTTACATACTCATTTTTCTGCGACTTAGGTTTTTCTTTGATTTTTGATCTTATAATTCTAGAAGAGTTTATCTGACATACAAATAGAATTGGACGCAAACCCGTTTTTGCTTTGTCAATACTTGGACTTCTCCTTTCCCTCTTATTTGAAGTATTCATTATGAGCGAGTGGTTGATGCTACCCATCCGTACTGTGTGGTTTGCACCATTTTTACAATTTATTGGTGGCGGTGAAAAAACCGCTTCCGCAATATTTTATGCTATCATCTCAGATGTTACTACTCAAGATCAAAGGTAGTAAACCAAGGGATATCATACTTTTACTTTTTATCACTGACAAATAATAGGGCAAATGCTTTTCTCTTCGCTGCATGTGCTTCGCTCTCTGCAGAACTTATTGCACCAACCGTAGCAGCTGCAATTATGGTTCATTCTCCATGGATCTCGATATGCTGCGGAATATCTGTTTTGACATTTGGATTATTATGTCTCATTGCTTTTGTACCCGAAACACTCCATCTGCATGCCTCTCAAACAAAGATGTCCATGTTGGTCCCAGACGATTCATCTTCGGAATACTCAAGCGATTCATCATCTGATTTCAACGAGCTCTTGAAGTCAAAACGGAGATCGACCATCACTCATCGCTTATCCGATTTCCACACTACTAGCCGAAATCTCCTTACTCTTCCTGTGCTTCTTCTCCTTCTACCATCTATAACCCGCGTCATAGGCCAACAATCAATCGACCTTTGTATCCGCTACATATCTACTCGCTTTTCCATCCCTTTGTCTCACGCATCTCTCATCCTCTCTCTACGGGCTCTGATAAACATTATCCTCCTTCTCCTTTTCATCCCCTTCCTCTCCTCCCTTCTAATAACAAAATTCCACTTCTCATCAACCCACAAAGATCTCCTTCTCGCCCGTATTTCCTCGATCTTTCTCATCCTTGGCGCTCTCACTATCGCAATCTCCCCAAATCTTCATCTCACAATTCTTGGTCTAATAATTTACACCCTAGGCACGGGATTCGTCTCGCTAGTCCGCTCGTTGATCACAGGATTGTTAGATCAGAAACATGTGGCGAGAATATTCGCAATGATAGCAGTGGTGGAAACGAGTAGTGCACTTTTGGCAGGACCAGCAGTCGCGGGACTCTATGAATTAGGACTTGTTTGGAGGGGAGAGTGGACGGGTTGGTTGGGATTGCCGTTTGTGGGATTGGCGGTGGTGTGTGGCGTGGGGAGTGTGGGGGTTTGGGGGGTGAAGGGGTTAGGGAAAATGAGTTTGGAGAGGAAGATGGTCGTGGAGGGGGAGGAAGTGGGAAGTGAAAACGAGAGAGTGTAGTAGGTTGGGTGTAGGTATGGCGTTGGCGCTGGTGGCTTGTTATGATTTTCGTTTTGGGTATCCTATGAAATGATGTATGATGAATGTATTTGTGACTTGGTGCTGGGTATACACTGATTTGGAATAAAGCTGGTCTAGATGGCTTTCTTATGTTACGAAATTGGCCATAGAGTGATTTGGTTTCCATATTTAGATATTAGACTAGAGTTCAATAAAATATTTCTAGATGGAAACATTAGAAAACGAAACAGAAGTGGCAGATGCGCTGCTTGACAGCGATTGTATTATATGTCGGACCAATAAACATGTGATGTTTGCCATTCATAGATTTCTACCGTTGACTAGCCTCATCTGCAATTCTTGTCATCAAATACGAAATTTCTCTGCAACTTTGATTGCCATCTAAAAGCTTCCATAGTTGATTGTTCCGAAATATTCTATTACCGCTTGTTGAAACTAGTCGCGTCGGGCCACCATGTGTTTCTCAACAGCAACGTCACCAAAGCAGCGAATTTCGGAAGCGCCCATTGTACGACATCTGAAAGCTCGTTTCTGAATTATTTGAAGTTAACTGTCTGATGAGTATGTGAATTTAAATACCTAGAATTCTGGGAGAAAAGAGAGTGCTTAGGTGCGTTGGTGCGGGGAACACTGGGTATAATTGAGGTGAGTCACATGTGCGGATTTATGCTTTTGAAAACAATTTACTTCGCTTAGATTTGATATACATAGTATCTATATTTATATGTATTGACTATTTTCAACATTCTCAAGGACTATCGCTACCGTCTTTCTCTCCAAATCTCAGAACTCAGCAAGGAGGGGTACTTAACAAGCCCCTCAGACACTGACTTGCAATTCGTTACAGTGATCAGAAAAGCTTTCATCACCCTCCATTGCAATATCTCGTTTTTTTCTCGTGAAATTCGAAGGGAATTAGGGCTATGAAAATACTTTCATGGTTTAAGGTGGGAGTTTAGCTCTATGAGCGAAGGATTGTGGGTTGAAGGATGGTTATTTCGGTGTTGTTCTTGTTTGTATTTTGGAATTTATTGCCGCTTATACTACCAGTGTTAATTGTTGTCTAATAGAATGCTTTTCCTCGATTAGGAGGGGTCGTATGTGGCAGTCGACTTGGTGGTATTAACACGAGATCTCGCCTGCGAATCTGGAAATAAGAGAAAATGTTGCGCCTTGAAAGCTGGGTAAGCTTGTGCTTCCACAGGAAGGCCAGGACCATGATGCACAGTTGATAGCTTGGAGATCTTTAGTTGTAGGAGTACTTATACAGATAGCTAGATGAACATAGAAGGTGCCTGAGTGGGTGCTTTTATTTGAATTAGAGCGGGGTTGTCTTATATTTAGCTGATGTTGTATGTGAATTCTGGAGGAGAGAAATGTGTCGATGAGCATTTCACTTTGTGTCAAAATGAGCTTTCACGAGCTTGATGTTTTCTCTTGGAGTAACGAGTATACAAGATCTTATTGAATAGAGACGCATAAGCTAGGGCATTCGACATCTCTAAAATGCAATTCGAGTTCCGGGCTATATAAGAAACGCATTTTTGAAGCAAATCTTGGCTTCCAAGTCATTTTTATCTGAGGTTTCCTCGCATAAATTTAGAAGCGGAGATCATTCACTTTTGTGAGAGACGAGTGCACAGGGCTGGGCACTGGGTGGGGTATACCCGGGGTAACCCGGGGTATAACCCGGCCGGTATCACACCCAGCTCTACCTCTACAGGGTAGGGTAATCACCCTGTAAATTGCTCGGGTATCCGGGGTACCCATAGAGTATATAGCATATATTAGAGATATTTGAGAGTGTATTTGAGGGATTATAAGTATTATAAAATACCAGTTTTTTTTAAATTATAATATATTTTTGAAAAAAAAATATATATATATATTACTTATTTATTATAAAACAATTATTAATAGTTCTTATATAGCTTTTTTAGAAATTCTATTTATAAAATTTATTTGTTTTTTTATATTATAGTTTATGTTCAATAATATAATTCGAATAATATAGTTTGATATTTTTAATTCTATTATATAATTGGAAATAATCTCCTTTTTGAACAATAATTATAGGATGATTATATAATATTTACTTGTGGGTACCCCAGATACCCGGGGTATTTGGTAGATATACACTTTGTAAAAGCTTACGGGGTAGGGTATACTACCCTGTGAGGCTAGATACCCCGGGTAGGGTATGGGTGCCCAGCCCTGTGAGTGCATAAGGAGGAGTCTCTGTTTCGAATGAGTGCAATAATATAGACGCTGTGTACCAGATCTCAAGAGCAGCCTTGTATATCATATGCATCAACAAAAGGCCGCAGATTGTACAACAAACTTCGAATTATATAATCTAACAGACTTACAGGAAAAAGGCTTCAAAAGTCCTCCATGCTATCATCAAGCCAACTTACATGGTGGATTCCTGTTTCGAGATCCAAAATAATTTGAGGGAGAAGTGAAGAGTGTGTATTTTCACCAAAAAATCCGAACACCAAATTCCGACGGGAAGTTAACGTCATAGCTGTGCAATTTCACTGTATTCTCACTTCTTGAATGAACCTCTAAGACGCTTCTGTTTCGTCTCCAACTGGTTTAGGTTGTTTATTGGATGATTTTGGAAATTGGTGCACCGACTGGAGATACTTCAGGGAAGCTAAACGAAGTTTGTAGAGTTTTCAACGATATTTATGGCTATGAGATGACACCAAGTTGAAGTTGAGGTTCGGAGAGGTGGATTCTGGCATGCGAGAGACATCTCAAAAGAGTGCATTGAAATAGAAATCACGCATTATATGTGCATTGAATCTTGCATACATCATGAAATATCTAAACGATAACTAGTGCTTGTGCAAGTAAGTGCTTCGTATCTAAAACCTCATCAGCATGGGATATATCAACCCAAGATTTAAACGGACATAAAAGTATCGAAATTCACCCATATAACGTCCATGATAAGAGCAGAATGAAACAAAGTGATAGTAGAACTTCATCTTTGCAGTACTGATGCAAATTACAGGCTATCCCAGGTCCATGCTAAATGAATGGCGTTTTTGAACTTGTTGCGGGATAGATGAAGTTTCTCGAATACTTGACAATGTGCGTATCTATTCCTTCCATCCAGTCCCGAAGATTTTGTGATCGATTACGATTATCGAACATTTCCTTGCTTCTTGTTCTTGACCTAAGAGGCAGATATGGTGCTGTATCTAAGTGTGAAGCATCGTTTTTTTGATGGTAGCTCGTGCTTGCCGGTGTCCTGCGTCAGTGGAGCGGTCATCACTTCCAAAGTGCTACTCATATACTCGAACAAGCATCAGTAAAACGGGTTATTTAAATTAGCTGATGAAAAGAAAATGTAGTAGATGGTAGTTGATTAATAGAGGGAGAGCTGAAAAATGGAAATTCCGATGAAAAGTGAATGGATGAACGATGTGCCGAACGAGTTGAGAAGGAAATTGGAGAGGAAAGAGTCGAAGTAACAGATAACTCTGAAACCTTTTCTTTTGTAGACAACATGGACTAGGAGTACACAGAAGTTCGAAATAATGTTGCGCGCTTGATGACTTCTCGATTCACATTATAATAATCACACATTTTAAAGGAACTCCGTCTGCAAGAAAATCACACTGTAGTGTCAGGCAAGCTCTCGAGTATTTTTGCTGTAGTAATGGATGTTTTCTACCAATATTAGATGTTTAAGTCACTCCTGCGCTTAACTCCTGTAGTGATATCAAGTATAAAACTGTACAGGTCGGATATCATCGCTCGCCGTAATTTCGAGATCGGAATGGCTTTCCATTTAGCGTTTGCATGTAAACTCAGTATATTAAATGTCTAATCAAATGATTTTTATTGGTAAGGTTCGCCTGATCCAGGGAGGGCGGAATAGTGTTGCTGCGAATGGACAATTCGAACTCTGATGTTTTTGCACGAACGCAGAGCCGACTTTCTGTAATGACAGCGCAGAGTTAGGTGTATAAGTATGTTATTGAGATAGTATAACTCACTCTGAAGTGGATGGTCTTCAATTCGATACAACCGCCAGTAAAATCCAAACGTCCCTGCAATAGCTATCAAAATCGTAGAAAGACCAAAATCACGCGTGAAACATCTCCCAACCCGCCGGAAGCCTTACATACAGCCTTTTATACCACCCTAACCTTCCCTTCTGATCTTTATATCCAATACAATATAAACATAAATGAGTCCAGTGATTCTAATCGCATTCTCTTGGTACCAATATGCCTCGTACCAAACCGTTGATTTAATTTTTATTCTCTTTGGCAGTTAAGAGGCACTGCAAATACGATTCGCAAATCGTACACTTACCACCAACTTCAACAAAAAGAACCATCGCAACTCCTTTTTATTCAAGTCGTACGTATCAATATCTTCTTTTTCCGTTCATCCTCTCAATCCATCGCTTTCACCGTATTTCCAGTTTCCTGCCGCGTCCTCAACCAAATCCCAAATTTATCGAAGCCCTTCCATCAATCACGATGCGCGACCTCTACCTCAACAAAGAAGTCATACATTATACAATGGTTTAGATGGTCTTTGATCTATTAACATTAGTTGTTTTCTTGTTGAAAGTCTAGAGACCTCCTGAAATTAACGACGGCTCAATTTCGGTGTGCAAGGTGGCTCGAGCGTCTTTTTGCAATTGTTTACCTGAACAATTGTTCTCTCATCACCAGTTCTAGTAGCTACCTTCGTTAGTCTGCCAAAAGTTGATACATCCTGAGATCTTTGAAGGTACTGATGATGGATATGCAATTTCCCTTCATATTACTTTTGGGTGGTTTTGAAGCTTCTTGAAGTTATCAACAAATTTGTGAAGTTTTGGAGACAATCTATTGTTCATCTGAAGACACTTCAGAACTATACTTTCTTCTGACACCTTTCGAGAAGAGTTTACTATAGTGTAGTATTTTTACAAATATTTTAAGGTGTCATGCACAAACAAAATCCAATATTGAGATGTTCTGTTGTGAAATGGAGATGTTGCTGTTTGCCATGGAACAGGTATTTGTGGTTGCTCTTTCCAAAAATGCAAGGATATTGGTTGATTGTTCTGGTTGTGTTAAGTAACATCAGCACCCTCAACTCATTGTTTTCAACTACAGTGTGCCATGTTCTAGTTTGCACAAAGTCTTTTGTGGCGTTGTTCACAGATGGCTACATGATATTTCACAGAAACTACAATCTGAAACAAAATAGGGCCTACTATCGGCTCTTGTCTTCTTCGAAGAGTTTTATATACGTCAGCACCATAATCTCATTTTGAAGCATTGTTCGTAGACAAACTCAGGCTATCTCAAGAGTTTTTGAAGCCGTTCGTCAGTTCAATACAAGACAATTTGCTACTTTCCAATAATATTTTCACTATCTTGAGCTATTTTCCTTGGCCTCCTAGGCCAAATTCAAGCGCATACTGTAGATACTTTAGCAGATAGAGCGAGTTGCTCTATTCTGATAGATATCGATCACTGTCTCCACCTGTTTGTTCCGCGAATAGTATACCGTAATGACCACTCTTTTACCTCTAGAATTCTGTGAAACCTGAGTATGTGGAAAGAGTTTGGGGTCTTTGTGGCTCTCGATGATACAATTTCACATCATCTAGGGATAATCATGGTCTATTATAATCATTAATTTAATTGTTCTAGACAGTTTTATTGTCCAAGGCCGTCTAATTGTTCCATGCTGACCCAGGTATCCAAGTCATGTTGTCGTCTTTCCTCTTCACATTATTCAGTCCAGTTTGAAACAATCAGAACGCCCAACTAACTATATGGATAGAAAATGCCACCCAAGTCCACCGAAATCGATGAAATATCTTGTTGCCTCTCTTCTGCCTCTTAGGGTAGAAATCATGCTGGTAGCACAAATCAAGTGCCAAAACTCTTGATTCGTGAGGCGATACTCTACAACGAGCACGAAAAAGAAAGAAAAGAAAAAGAAGAAAAGAAAAAAAATGGCTCGCATTTTAGCGAGTAAGTTTGAATATACATCTAATCGATGTGCTCATCTAATAAATAATAGATGCCAATGCTTTCACAGCGCCCGCTGTATACGGCTCCCCATTCGTTAATTGTAAGTTCCGAATCGACAATTGATGGCTGTATAACTAATATTCCATAGCAGCTTGAGCTCAGGGCCCCCCGCCGCTGTCTCCAGTTCGCCTCTCCGATTTACTTGAATGAAATATCAGAGAACAAGTCCCAACTGGGCATAAGCGAAAATGCGTCTTCCCCACTTCTGATCTATTTGTGATATGTACTTGGACCCGGTCAATTATGATTAGTTATTATCACTTGCGTGATCGTGATGATGATTTATCCGTACTCTTGCCCCTTTCTTCACGCTCTCCCCTTCCATACTTGGCCTTCCCTCGAAAGCCCTGACCCCTATATAAGTCATACTCCAACGCCTAACACTCAACTCCTTGAATTCCCAAATACTTTGGCAAACGGTTAGTCTGCAATATTTGCCACCAAATGTGTCTGGATATCCCGTTAAAGAAAGTTTGTATGCTCACGTGGAATAAGATAAATCTTTTCATTTCCTTAAAATTCCATCCATCACGACTTCCGTTCTTCTCTTTGATACAAGCTTCCCACTTTTGTGTTATAACCATTAGCTTGTGGTATAAAAGCTATATCCATCCGTCCGAGTCAGTTTATCAATATCACTCCCAGCCCTACCGACTTTTAAAACTGAAGGATCGGTAGATAGACGTTAGACCCATTCGGAGACCAAACATCTCTGAAAAGCATGTGATTATCGTATTTATATCTCTAATACCTCGAACTTAATAATGTATTCCCACATGCTTTAGTCTTATAAGGTACCATTCACCCTATTCACCCTCAGCAATCCTCCTACCCCGCTCCGTAGTGCAAATCTTGTTCTTCTGCCTCGGGATCCATATGTATGATTCATATCTATACTACTAGTCTTTTTGTTTTTTTCCTCAACTTTAGACCGTCGGCGGAAGGTACGAGAAACCCCATACTTTCTCTATCCATTCAACGTTAGCGAAGTTCCAGAAGGGATATGTGAAAGTGAGCCTCGCAAAATCTTTGAAATGGGAGACAAATCTTTTTTTTTTTTCATTCTATCGTTTTCTGAGTTAATGCGGTTGTTATTGTCACTCCCGCATCCCTAACTATCTCACAATACACAACCAATATCAACAAAAGCATTCTAATGCTCACTCATTGTCTTCAAATCCTGGGGCACACCGCAGCAATATGTCCGTCCAATAAATTCTGTGCTATTATCATTATTGTCATGATTATTATTACAAGCTTAGAATTACTCCATTCCTCCACATCTAGGTGGTAACCATATCATATACTCATTTCTCTATTCATTGGGCTACTACCCCCTGTATTCACAAATTCTTGAAGCTTTTTCTCTCCTTCAACAGATAAGTTTAGCTCTGATTTCAGATTCGAAGGTTTAATTCAAAACAAACTTTGATGTATTATAAAAGATTAACAAGGTTCTTTTAGTCTTATCGAATTAGGGTGGTGAACACCAAGAAAGTTGTTATAATAGTAGGTAGATCATATGTTGATGTATCCATGACTTTTGTTCTCGATGAATTCTCTGGCTGGTGCTTGTATCAAGGGTTGCTACTACGTTAGTTAAGATAGACCAGTGGTAATGGCAGTGCTATACTATTAATGCGAGTCAAGGTAAGTGACACCACAATAATTGTGAGAAAGCAAGTGAAGCAGTGTGGGTGAGCTGAAGTGGGAGATGAATGTTACGACCACAGTCACAGAGCAGAGCTGAACACCAAGCTATTGTATGCTTGTAATTGTACGACTATGTTCAGGAAATCGATGAACCCTTATTAATTGTATATCTAACCACAAATTGCGACAAATTTTTTCCAAGATCAACCTTCAATAGCCTATTGACCATTTGTAGAAGACGAGACTGTATTCGCTAAGAAGACCAAAGACATTTCCTTGCGGATGTTCTCTCCTCAAGTGATTGAGGCCTTCGCAGTAGACTTGGTATTATTCTACATTCTCCTGTCAAAGATCATTTCATAGTCAAAGTAAGATATAGTCAGGATCACCTTGCTCGAGTCAGTCTCGTCAACTTCCATGCTGACGCTAAAATAGGCCACTTTGATGATTTTGTGTGGAGAGGCTTTAATTTAGTAATCATGCCACAAGGTGGCTACGGGAATACGGAAGATGGAACTAACCTGATGTGAATGTTCCTCTACCGGCTTCATGTTTGTATTCGATGTTAGTGGATAGGTATCGACGGTCCGGAGATCTGGTCCATGCCATGGGTAGAATTGCTGATTTCAACACGAATGAAAATGCTTCGGTAAGGGAACCTTGGCTGATGTAATGAGGCTTCAGCTTTTCATAGATATCTCCATATCCACGATCCTCGACGTTGGACCAAGAGGTTTCGTATAGCATTCACTATTAGAGATGTCTAGGGGATGGGACTGTTTGTTTGCTACTTTTACTACCAGTTGAAAGCGTTTTTTCTCATGAAATTGACTAATTAGTGTATAGATGGCACTGGTAGATGGCGAATCTTTATGAAATGACACATGCGCATGTGCTGGATTTCGGTGGGGAAGTGGGGAATGAACAATGGGTGATGAGATGCTGATCCGACACCGTGATTGACTCGAGGATATGGGATAAGAAATACTGAAATGGGAGAATGAATACTCAGATACTATTAAAGATAGTAAATACATGTATTACATCCGTGCATCATGTCATCAGCAAGCTCGGTAAAGCGCTCAAAAGCTTGAAATACCAAAAACCGACGCGGACCCTTCTTTCGTCTCCATCTACCAATATGATTAAAGGGTATGTTGATAACCCTCACAGCCTTGACTCAAAATATCGCTCCTTTTCCCCGCGTCTCGGTTACTCCTAGCAATATTCTTCTCTCTAATCAACCTAAACATCATTATCACTTAGCCAAACATCATACTCAGCTAGCTCCCGTACATCAAAAACCAAAATCCACGCAACCCAAAGCTACTGCTTAACAAAGCAAAGTAGAAATTATGTACCCATAAACATCTCAACTGATATGCTCCTCTACCCAGCCAAAATGGCGGTCATAGCTATCCATTTCAGACAACTGAACTGATTCTCAAGAAAATGATATTGAGAATTCGTCTTTTCAGGCTTATCACCTAAGGATATTTATCTCTCCATCTGTTCAACCTAAATCTTGGTACATATCACCCCGGAGTGAAAGAAAGGAATGTATATGAGATTTTGAATACTGAAACACAAATCTAATTGTTTTTTTTTTAGCTGTGTGTTATACTCAGCATCTATCATCCAGGAGCCCTAGGTAGAACTACTAGGCAAGATAGAAAGGACTTTGTGAGATACAAATCGTAGGACCCTGGTATTTCGCAACTCTACTTCATTGCTTATCCCAACTGAGATAGTGGGGATAATTACTCCGATCTTGAAAGATGAATGTGAGGAATAATCAGGGGAAGTGGAAAGGTTATGGCCAATCGCGAGTACAGGAGATGGTAAAGGAACAGGCGAAGAATATGAGCAAAGAAATTCCCGTATATAACTTGTCACTTCAAGATCTGGATATAAGCACACGATAAGAAAAAAATGAAGGAAGAAAGAATGTGGAAATACATCTCACTTAAATTCCCATCGTGTAAATTAATGGTAGCCAGACAAACCACACGTTCAATCCATCTTATCTTGATTTCCATGATCTATCTATCAACCCCCCTTCTTCCTTCCCAAACCCACTAAGCTTGATAAAAGTTAACAAAGCACATCTTAGTCGCAATATCATGAATGCAACAGAAGAGAACATCACTGCCGTCCCTCTTCCATTCCATTTACCCCATTCCAAATCCCTCGCCCTCAGAATCCATACGATTCAACCTCCAACCAGGACCAACCTCATCCATTTTCCTTCTTCACCCCCCTCTCCGTCCATCCTTCAAAACCCCAAATCAAAGATGTTTTCCAAACTACTAGTAACCAAACATCACTATCAGAAACTTCAGTTCCATCCCCCATCTCAGACCAAGGATGAAGTATCCACATACACAAACGTGCGGTCAATGATATAACAAATATAAATTTCCCCTCCTTTCATCCTCCCCACATAATCCATATAATGTAAACTTAGATACTTACATGCCTACCCAAGACATCAACAACAACATCTCAAGCCATCAAGAATCGAGTAACCAAGAAGTACTATATCCGCCACGATAGATAGCATCATCTATTATATTCTTCCCTCTTTTCTTAACCAAAACAAAAGAGTATCTAGAAATAATCCAAAAGAAAGCAGTATGAATCCTCCAGTTGCCACTCGCCACTCAACACTTGAACTTCAAGTGTGAGCCGCGCAGCAATTTGAAATCATCGAATCAAAATCCCAATCTTGATGCGATATTGTTTGTATGAGAAGGATGCGGAAGACATAGTACCCACGTATTGTAGGTCCTAATTGTCTATGTTGTATTCTGTCTAAAGAGCTAGCTATATACAGGAAGTAATAGGTCTTATATAGACCTACTGAAAGAGCTAGTCTCTTTCGCATACGCTTAAAGCTTTACTACAGTAGCTTATAGAATTGAAGTCATTCACTGAAGTCATTCACTGCGTTCACACAGATATGAATCTTGAATCAAATACATACATACACAAAAATATCACAAAACCCAACACTTTTCCTCATAACAATCCCACACAACTGACGAGATCGTTTGAAAATACCTACCTACCTACCTACCTACCTACCTAGTGAGTATATCATCATGTAAGCATCTATGCAGCTCCTTTATATTTTATAGAAAATCACCATCACCTCTTTCACAGGATTTCCGTTTCCCATTCCCATTTCTATTCCTATCACCCTTTCTCGATGATTCTACTCAAAGTACACTGTGTATACTAACTAGGTGGGTGGAGAGATAAATAGATAGATAGAGAGATGGATGGAATTGACTTGATTTGACTTATCTCGATGTATAGAAAGAACATTATGCGAATCGACACAACACAATACGATAAAACCGATGAACATAAGTAAATAAAATCCTCCGAAACGACATCTAAATCAATCCTAAACACAACCATAAACACTAACAGAAGAGCAAAGAAACTTCCAATGAACCTTGTACGACGTTACAATTAATATGTACCTGGCCCCAAGCATGGAGTGCACATTAGAGTAAAATAAAATATCACCATCATCGTTAAGCCCGAACCTCGGTATCCACACCCGCCCTGCATCTGCATCTCCACCTCTCCGCATTTTGGAGCTTGAGCTTGAGCTTGGGGTCGAGGGTGGAAGGTAGAAGGTAGAAGGTAGAGGGTCCTTGATTTTTTTTTGGTTTGTGAGATTGATTCTTCATTCCTTATTATTTATGTATTTATTTATTTATTTATTTACTCATTCACTCGAATCTCGCAATCAAACAAAGTTGATCGATCATAATACTCGAGTGAACAAAATCGATTTTCCCATCTGCGACCAAATCTCCTCCTTCAATAGTCGAAAGCCAAGGAGCAAAGAGTAGATAATTTCATACTTATTTTATCATCCCATCGTCTGCATCACAATGACGTCGTCGACACAATGTCCCGAGATAATTATATTTCATTATCGATTTTCGCCATTTGCTAAGAGGTATGTATGCAATTATATATTCTTATACTTGTTCTTATTCATTCGATATCTATCTTCCCTTCCCATCCCATCCAAACCCAACATTTCCTAACCCTCCAAAAGAATAACATGGTACCTCACCCTCCGCGGAATCCCCTACTCGGAATGTCTCCAAGCACCCACTATGCCACGACCCGACATCCAAGCCCTCGGAACGCAGTATCGCCGTATCCCCATCGTCCTAATCGGTCGGGACATCTATCACGACACGCGGTTGATACTCCAAAAACTCGAGGAACTGTATCCCGACCACCCGAAAATTTCGGGGGATTCTGCTCCGCAGAAAGGGATAGAGAAGTTATTGGAGATGTGGACGGTGGATGGATTATTTTCGCGCGCGGCGCAATTATTACCGTTGGATTTACCGTTGTTGAGGGATCCGAAGTTTACGAGTGATCGGGAGGATTATACGGGGAGGAGTTGGGAGAGGGAGAGTTTGGAAAAGGGGCGGCCAGAGGCGCTGGTTGCGTTTAAGGGGGCGTTTGAGATGGTGGAGAAGGGGTTTTTGGGGGATGGGAGAGAGTGGATTTTGGGGGGTGAGGGGCCCACGTTGGCGGATATTGAAGGTATGTATGGAGGGTCATGATGATGGTGATGATGGTGGTGATTGTGGAGATTGTGGAGATACTATATGTATATCATGAGGGTGAGATGAGAAATAATACTAACACCAAGTATAGCCATCTGGCCTTTCCATTGGCTCACCACCTTACCCGGCGCATTACCCGCACATTACATATCCGCACAACAATTCCCCCAAACCTACGCATGGATATCCCGATTCGAGCAAGCGACTCGACTCGCCGGGAAGAAAATTCCCAAGCCCAAACTTCTCTCCGGAGCAGAAGTACTTGAAAAAGTGTCGACGTCTGATTTTGTAGAAACGGGTGAGTCTGTTGATGAGCAGGATCCGACGGGTTTGCAGAGGGGACAGGAGGTGGAAGTCTGGCCGCTGGATACGGGGATGAGTAGGAGGGATAGGGGGGTTTTAATGGGGCTTTCGACGAGGGAAATCGTGATTGAGTCGAGGACGAGGGATGGGATAAAGGTGAAGATTCATACTCCGAGACGTGGGTTTAGAATTCGAGGGGTAGGAGGGAAGAGTTCGAGACTTTGATGAAGATTTTGAGGTTCCTCTCTCGCTTTTTCTCCTTCTCTTCTCTCGGCAATGCGATTGTGAGGCTGGGAGTTGGATTTGGAGATGGAGATGGGGAATGAATGCGGTTGCATGTTGATCTGGGAGGAGAGGGGAGGAGAGGGGAAGTGTAAAATTACTTAGTTGCTTTGTATAGTTATACAGTCTATATCTTATCGAATGATTAGTGCACTGCGTTTGAAGAAGATGAACAAGAACGCAAAATCAAGAAAGAATCATCCAAGTTCCCTAGTACTAATTATCTCTATCTGTACACACTCAAAATCCTCAAGAATACAATACAATACAATACAGCATAGTACAACCAATCCAACTCAAAAAATCAAATCATTAGATAAAGATAATACAATAGCTTCAGATCAACTCAGCTATCTATTTATTACTTATGAAAAAGGAAGATTATATTATTGATATTGATATAGCGAATGAATATGATGAATAAAATATAAGAGAAGATCAAAATCAAAATCAACATTCGTCATTTGTAGGTTCGATGATATGATGTGATGTGATATGATATGATATGATATGATATGATTGATACAAATAGTGTTGTTATTATTTTTTCTTCCCGATTGGTGGGGTGCGTGGGTGGTTGATTGATTGATTATGTAATGGATCATGTGATTAGTTGGGTGAAGATAGATAGATAGATTGATTGATTGATAGAAAGATAGATATTACACAAATGTTATGCAATGCTGTATGTATATGTATGTATTTACGAGATGGATAGATGGGCTGAGTATGTGGTGAGGGTAAGAAGAAGAATAAGATATTCTATTCTTTTCTTTTAGGTACTAGATAAGAGGGATAAAATGAGGTAAGATAAATAAATAAAAATACTTAAAGTAAATTGATGAGTGGCACAGAGGTTTGGGGTTTGGGGTTTGAGGTTTGAGGTTTGAGGTTTGAGGTTCGAGGTTCGAGTATGAGATATATGTATATGTATATGTATGTATATATGTATGTATATATGTAAGCATGAAACCCGATACTCATTGATATCGTACTTAATTATATATATAAATATATAGCTTGCGAGTGTGTGTGTGTGTGTGTGTGTGTGTGTGTGTGTGTGAGAGAGGGAGAGAGAGAGAGAGAGAGAGGCATGTGATATATAGTGATATTGTTATTAATAATGTTATGTTAATATCAATATCAATATCATCAATTCAATACCTATGACTATAATTATTATACTTCTCATTCTAATATATTGTACGAATATGTTAGTTATACGAATATAATATATATATATATATATATATGGGGGCCAGCCCCCAAACCCCCGATGCTCGCTTCGCTCGAGGGTAACTTTAATGTGTTGTTTTGGATTGGATTGAATTGGATTGGATTTAAACGATGGATCGATGTACGATGGATGGATGTAGTTTGCCACATTGTTGTTGTTGTTGTTGTTGTTGTTGTTTTTACCGAGGAAGAAAGAGGAGGAGAAGGAGAAGTGTGACTGATTGTAGATAGATAGATAGATCGGATTGGATTGGATTGGTGCGATTGCCTGCCTACATATGAAGGATCTGGCTGGACATCTTTCTTATCTAGGGAGGTGGGTGGGTAGATGGATGGATGGATGATTGTTGAGGCGAGCGAGCGAGGGTGATTTATTAGGTAGGTACTTAATTCTGTATCTGGCGTTTGACATTTGACATTTATGAATATCAGTCATCAGTCATCAGTCATTCGTCAGTGCACGTGTATTGCATTCTTCGACTTCGTATTCCCACTCAAAATGATATATATCTTGTCTTCTCGTTTGTGAAGGAAGGAGGTTTATGGGCTTATGCTTATCAATTGAAACAATGCATTCTTCATCTCGAGTCTTGAGTCTTTAGTCTTTAGTCTTTAGTCTTTTCATCCTTTCCTTTCCTTTCCTTCTCTTTTCTTTCTTTCTTTCTTTCTTTCTAATCAAGGAGATGATTTCACATGGAATAGGAATAGCGTCAATTAAAAGCACATCAACAAAGTGGAGAATCATCTGAAATTCAAATATGTGATTGGCTCATTAACAAAAGACATCCACGCCCACGCTAATTTGGACGCAGACGCAACTCTCATGCCCAAATAATGATAAATCAGAGAGGAGTTCAAGTCAAGCGTCATCATCATCTTTCGTCATCGTTCTTTTCTTCTCTTTCCTGCAACTTTCTTACCTCACCACACCATCCGTATCGTATCTGTACCGTATCGTGTACCGTTTCGTGTACCCTTTTCAAAGTCACGACAAACAGCAAGAGAGAAGAAGTCGAGAAGAAAAATTAAGCTTCGATTGGAACAATTAATCCATTTTCATAACTTTGATTTTAAACTCAAAACAGAACAGAACAGAACAGAATAGAGCCTCATCTCATCTCATCATCTCATCTATAATTAATTAATTCATTCATTCATTCAAAGGAAGAAATATATCAATATAACACAATACATCAATACCATCAATTTATTGATTTAGTTGTTGTTGTTTTTTTTTTCTTCTTTCTTTTGTCTGTTTTGTTGATTAAGGAAGAGTGAGGGTTTCTCTGATTTTGGTTTTGATTCTGGTTTTGATTCCGGTTTTGATTTCGCATTGCATATTGAGTTTTCATTTGAATGCTTTGTCAAGAACAAGAACAAGAACAAGAAGAAGAAGAAGAGCAAAGGAAATAGAAAGAGAGAAAGAAAAAAAAAAAGGGAAAAATCGGGCAAGAATAGAAGAGGGAACCACTTCCTTTTTGAACAACAATAAACCCACACACCCACTCCTCCATCCACCCACCCACCGGTCGCAAAATTTAAATTTCATCACTTTTTTTTCTCGCAAACCAAATCCATTCATTTCTTTCCCCCCAAAAACGTTACGTCACCGCTACATCCAATCCAATCCAATCCAATCCATTCATTCACTCAACCAGCGCAACCATCGAAACCCTCGAACCTTTGAACGTTTGGGCAATCGCAAGAAATTCAAATTCAAAAGAGGATTACCCAATCTTGGAAAGTTTCTTTTCTCTTCCCCGCCCGCCCGTGTTTCTATCCAGATACGAGTATTCGATTATTCGACTATTCGATTATTCAATCCTAACAAGACAAGGGATCAAGAGGTATCAGAAGTATCAGAGGTATCAGAGGTATCTTGGGAGGAATTGAAAGATACACTGACATCATATTCATTCATTCATCCATCCCTCCAGCCATCCTTCCATCCATCCATTCACCTTCTTGCTGTGAATCATTCATCCATCAACGAATCCACACAATCCAATTCGACACGATCGAGATAACTTCAAGTCGTCAAGTCAAGTCACGTCAAGTCGCGGAAGGAAAAAAACGAATACCCACAGACTTACAGCAAAACAAATAGTAATCGCGCAATACAACACGACGAAACGAAATACATACCATTATACAGTGCGATACAATACAACACAATACAGACACACACACACACACACACAACCTGATACACGTCGACATAAAATAACAGCCACATTATCGAGGACTCCATTCGAATATCGAGAAATCAATCAATAAAGAACAATACAAACACAAACACAAACAACATCAACAATAACGCGACTAATAAGAGAACAAGAGTAACAAGAGTTGGAATTGGAGATCCTCTTCTCCTAACCGTAACAACCCTACCTACACCAAGGAGAATAACGTATATATCTACCCGCCACCAAGATACACAACATCCCGATCCATCATCAAACACCACATAACCCACACGCTCACACTACTGCGAACGCCAATTTCACCACTCCATCCTATAGGCCGACACCCCATTCGCTATTCACACTCTCAAGTACTTTAAATAGTCCACCCACCTTCGTCATTATATCGTCATCATCGTGTAAACTGCACTGCACTGCAATACGATACCCGATTATCGACATTTGTTATCCAGCCTTCTTTGATAATTCTCCATCTCAACCGGCATCAAGCTTGATCCATCACGATTACGTCGTCGTCCATTATCTTTTACTTTTTTTCCTTTTCCTTACTAGTCATCGCCCTTTCCATATTTCATCATCATGCCGACCTTTTCCAAGATCGGCAGTAGTCCTGTAGAGGAAAAATTTCTACCACCAGGCAAGTATTCAATTCAATCCAATTCAACCATCCCTAGTCATCATCATATCGAGTCTTGCTTTTGATTTTATTCCCATCCCGTTACCATCATTGATCAATCCAATTAAATTCATTTGGTACATTTGATACCTCTCATCTGAAACAATGATATGCTATACATAGGTGTAACCAAGTAACTAACTTCTCCTCTCTTACACAGCCTCCGATTCAGCAGTACCAGATATCACTGTGAAGCCAGTTCATTTGGATGTAGGTCGACAACTTCCAAACATACCTGTCCCTCCACAAAACAACATTTCCGATTACCTTTCAAAGCGAGCGTTGGCAAATAATTCTCACGAAGAGGAAGAAAATCCTTTCGACTCGCAATTTGGAGGTGGCCCCGTGAAATCAAATCTTCCCGCCAAAACTCCTGGTGGTACCTTGTTACCTTCGATTCAAGCTTTACAATCCGCATCTTCACCTGGTTTTGGCTTGAGCGGATTAAGGTCTGGTCCATTAAGCCCTAATATGCTCACCGGTCCCAAAGAACCTGCTGAAGATTACTTCTCCGCAGATCATAATTTGATTGGTGATGGCCCAAGAGGTTACACTCCCGTCACATCGGACATGAGGGGTATGCATTCAAGGGTGTTGCCCACTCCAAGTCCTGGTGGATATAGTTTTGGAGGCTCTGTTCAAACACCTGGATTGGCTGAATTTCAACGAACAGCTATTCAAGCTGCTAGTCTTGCGGCTCAACAACAGAGAGATATGAATGTTACTTCACAACCTCAACAACACAACGAAGATAATCATAATGTCCTGAGCAACTACCCTGACAATGACTCTCTGAATGCAGCCGCAAGTCTTCAATTGTTGACTCAAACGTCTGCCTCATCTCGCGACTCTTCTCCACATCACAATCTCGCATTGGGTCAATCAAGGCAACCACCGTTCTCTGCACAACAACATATCTTGAATCGCAATCATCAAATGTTGAATCAAAACATGCAACCTGTGCAAACTAATGGTCAAGTACCTGGTCGACCAAACAATCATCCTTTGACAAATGGTCACTCTGGAACAAGGAACAATTCTATTCACTCAAATTCAATGAGTCCTACAAGTAATGGTAATGGCATTCCTTATGATAATGAAATCAATGGTCAAGGTGCTCAAGGGAAGAAGAGAGCAGCCACCAAGAGGAAAGCAAGTACCAACAAAACTCCACCAAAGAATAACAAAAGAACCAAAGCTCAAAAGGGTAATGATGATTCGAAACCTGAAGAATTCACCAATGAAGACTTAGATAACATGGATGATCAACTTGAATTTGAAGAGGAAGAGAATAACAATAACAATAATGGTAAACCAAAGAAACCAGAAACTGAAGACGAAAAGCGAAAGAGTTTCCTTGAACGTAACAGGTAAGTCTTTTTTTGTCCTTGTGTTGTTTTTCTCGCTAACACACCTTCTAGGGTTGCTGCTCTTAAATGTAGACAGCGTAAGAAGCAATGGTTGAACAACTTACAAAGTAAAGTTGATTCATACACCAACGAAAATGAGACTCTTCACCAAAAAGTTCAACAAATGGCTCATGAAATTATGCAACTCAAAACCATGCTTTTCGCTCACAAAGATACTCCTATTGGTATTCAACAAGGAATCGCACAATATGTTGTCCCTCCTCTCTACGATGATATGCCACCAATGCATCAATCTCAAAATCCATATGGTTTAGGTACAATGCCACCATCTCAGAATCCTAACATGTAATAGACCTTTGGTCTTTACATTTCCATTCGCAACCATGGATTACCAAGAGGCACATTCCACTCGTTTGGCTTTGTCGGAGTCACGACTACATTATTGGATTACCTTTAGGTTGTAAATTAAAATACTTCTTCTTTCGATTGTACTTCACAGATCATTTGGATCTAAACCCCATTTTGCTTTTCCTTTGGGTGAAAGTAAAGCACATTGGTACGATCTTCATTACCCTTTTCTTCCTTTATACATATTACACTCTTACCTCTAATATTCCATGGAATGGTTGCCAAATCCTGGGCCGAATTCTTTTCAAAAAATTCATGATTACAATGGAAAAAAACTCATGCATGGTGGGGGCGTACATCCATGCAAATGGCGCTAGGAGGGGTGGAGGGATTTGATATGGTCACCATATTTGATGGTTTGACAAAAGTACACGCATACATGACGAAGAATAGGAGGATTCTGAGTTCATGGTTGGGAGGCGCATAGGAAATTTGGGAAATGGGGTGTTTTTGGAATGCTTTTTTGTTGGCTCCTCCTTCTCTTTTTTTTGATTGAAAGGAAGGAGTCTATTTTTGTTTCATTTTCTTTTCTTGGTCTCCTGGAAATGAAATGAAATGAATGGGAAGAAATGGGATAGGTTGAACTTGGCGTTGAAGGAAAATGAAATTTGGTCAAATGGTGTTGAAGGGAGTGAAGGAGGTGATTTGATAGCAGTTGATCTTTTTTCTTTTCTTCTTCTTGGACCTACAGATACAGAGGGGGGGAGACAGAAAGAGAGAGTACAAAATTGAAATGTTATTAAAATTTATGTGATTTTATGTATTTGTTTAGATTTGGTGAATTGTGATTATGAAAAATAGATGGATAATGAATAATGAATGATGAATGAATGGATTTGGGGTTTTGTGACGTGTAGTAGGTAAGTGAGTGGGTAGGTAGGTAGGTAGGTGGTATTTGGACAATTGAATAGATGAAGAGGTGAAGTGGTAAAAGGTTACTTTTTGATGTATGGGGTTTGATGAATGGAGTTGGTTGTTTGGTGGACTGATGGACTGAATATTTAAGTGGTTGGTTGACTAAGTAGTTTTTTGTTTGGTTGGGTGGTTGAGTGATTAGGCGTTTGTGAGATAGAGATTGGATTGTAGGGAGATAGAGACTGATTGATAGGGAAATAAAGGAAAAAGGTTAATGGAAATAGATAGAGAAATAGATAGATAGATAAATAAATAGGGCAATGAGTAAACAAGGAGATAGGGAGATAGAGGGATGGGGAAATGAGGAGATGGGTAGAGGGATAAGTGGGTGGGTGGGTCTTTGTGTTTACTATTTCCGCTCTTTCTTTTCTTTTCTTTTTCTTTTTTCTTTTGAGTAGGGATGGGGTAGGGGGAGGAGGGGGAGGAGGGGAATGAAGGGAATGAGAGGGATTTTGTATGGGGAGGGGTGGTGAGTTGGTGGGTGCGGTATCTAAGCGAGAAGGGGGGAGGGAGGGAGGAAAGGAAGGAAGGAAGGAAAGAATGAAGGAGCGAGAGAAGAGAGAGAAGAGAATGAAACGATGGAAATGATAGATATGATGGATCTGATGGAAATTGGTTGAAATGATGATGATGATGATGATGATGATGATGATGATGATGATGATGATGATGATGATGATGATGATGATGATGATGATGATGATGATGATGATGAAAGAAATTGATGGGGATGTGTTGTTGTATTGTATTATGAGAATAGGTTGTGTTGTGAGGGTAGATTGCGAAAATGGAAATTGCAAAGGAGGGATTGGAGATGGAGTGGTAGATTGAATTGAGGAGTTGAAGAGGAGGAAATAAAGAGGTAGATAAATAGGAAAAAAGTAAGAGGAAAGAGAAATGAGAAATGAGAAATGAGAAGGAGGGGGAGAAATGAAAAAGAATGTTTTTCGTAGGGAGGAGTTGATGGTAGGGCGAGAGAGGGAAGAAGAGACTTGAAAGTAAATGAAAGAAGAAGACGAGAAGGAGAAAAGGGAGAGAAAGGAAAGAGAGAGATATATATAAGTAAGTAAGTAGGTAAATGAGTAAGGAAATACTTTATATATATATTCTTTTGATAGTAGTATCGAAATATCGAAATACTGATTAGAAAGTCATCAAATAGAGAGTATTTCTATTTCTATGAGAAAATAACGAAAGATGTAGTACTTACGATTACATAGGTATTAGATATCTCATTGTATTTCGTCTACAAAGCTAGCTATGTAGGAAAGAGCTCGTCTCTCTTGTATTTGTTTATAATATAGTAGTTATTATATTGAAGTTATTCATTATATGTACATTATTATATTGAGTGCCGAAGAGCTAGTAGTTTCTTGTGTAGATATGTAGATTTTTATGGACGGATAGATAGATAGATAGATAGATGATGGTAATTAAGAATGATTGTTATGAATTGAAATTGTTATTGAGGTGTTTTTTATTGTGTTTGTTGATTGATTATGTTGAGGTTGAGATTAGCAAATTGGAAATGGGAGAGAGGGAGGGGAAAGAGGAGAAGGAAGGATTTGTGGGGAGGGGGTGATGAGAGGGGAAAAGAGTTGTAAGGTAAGGAAAGGAAAAGAAAAGAAATGAAAGTAAGTTGAGGGTTGAAGGAAGGATTTGATGTTCAAGGGATGGGAGAATAGGATGTTTTGGTGGAGAAAGGAAAATGGGAAAGAGGAAAAGGGAGAACGGAAATGGAAATGGAAATGAGGTGTGATGGTATGTGACGTAATGTAATGTAATGTGAAGTAAGAGTCAACTATGAGAATGAAAACTGAAAAATGAGTAATATTGAGAATGAATAAGATTGAAGTAGTGAATTGAATTAAATTCAATTGGATTATATTAAGGAATTGAAGGAAGTAAAGGAGGAGGATAGGAGAGGTATGGGCTTTTTAAAAGTTGAATAGCTGACTGGATTGAGTATACTATTAAATAGGAAGAGGCGAGGGGCGAGTAATGAAAATATCTGAGTAATAATAAAAGGTAGGTAAATTATAAAAAAGGGGAAAGGATAGGTATGAGTAGTTGAGTAGTTGACTGAATTAAGTATGGTGTTTGAGGGGAGGAAGGGGTGGGGGTTGAGGGGAGAGAGAGAAAAATGAAAAGGAAAAAAAAAAAACAGTAGAAATGTTTAGGTAATAAAAAAAGATAGGTAGATAGATTATCAAATGAAAAAATGTAAAGAGAGAGTAATGAATTGAATTGAGTTTTAAAATAGAAAGAGAAAAGAGAAGGAAAAAAGAATTAGTTGTAGGCAATTTATTGGGTTTGATATGGTGTTTGAGAGCGAGGGAGTAAGGGAGCTAAATGATGTGGTAAGGTAGGAAAGAGGTGAGGGCAGGTGAGTTGATGAGTTGATGAGTTGATTTAAAAGAATAACAAAAGAAGTACATGTAAAATGAATTGAGAATGAATCAATGAGTTAATGAGTGATGAGAATAATGAGCTGTAGAAATAATAGAGATTTAGAAGAGTAGTGAGTTAATTGATGAGTAAATGAGGCACGAGTAGTGAGTAATAAGTAGTAAGTGGCAAGAGTAAGAGAAAATAGAAAAGTAAAAGTTGTATAATTAATAAGAAACGAGAAGTAAAGGGACTACTGAGAGGGGAGTGATGAGGTGTAGGATAATAGATAGAATGAATGAATGAGATTAATGAGATTGTAATAGAATTAATAAAATGATTACAATAATAGGTTCAATTGAATGAAAACTTGAGAGAGAGAGAGAGAGAGAGAGAGAAAGAAAGAAAGAAAGAAAGAAAGAAAGAGGGAGATAATAATAAAGAGACGAGTTTTAAGGTTAAGGAATAAGAAAAAGAAGAGAAGGAAGAAACTTAGAGTTCACACGCAGTACGAAAAAACCGGCTCACCAAATCACTCAAAATCAAACAACTATTAAAACATTTACAATCGGTTTATCTTTAAGATAATCAAGAGTTCATTTGATATAACAAAATGTAAGCAAATAATGAATTGAATACATTTCTACTATATTTATTCGTTTTTGATTTGAATATTGATAAATTGATTTGATATATAATTTTGAAAAGGGAGTATCTTTTGAGTGTACTAGTTTTGTCGTACTGCGTGTAGGATTGAATGAGGTTTTGAATTTGATGCCTAAGGAATGGTGGGTATGTTTTTGATAGGCGAGTTTTTTGAATAGGGGGGTGGGATAGTGGGGTTTGGAGTGTGAGAGTTTTGTTTTATTGAGGAGATGGATCTTGAGGTGAAGAGCTTTTCAGATGAGAAGGGAGGAGGATATTTTGATGAGGGGGTTTAATGAGAAAATTTAATTTTGAAAGGAGAAAGAAAAAAAGAAAGACAAAAAGGAGAGTAATTTTATATGTAAGAGAAGGAATATAGAAAGAGGATAGCAAATAAGAGCAACTGAGATTCAATATAGGAATGAATGTAAATGAAGCGGGATGAAAAAACGAAAGATATAAGATGATATTAAAGAATAAGAGAGATGAATTGAGTAATAGAGTAGTATTAATAGTTCTTTATATATATATTTAGAATAGATGAAGTATTTACGATTAGTTGAATAATTATTCTAAACTTGAATATCTTAAGAAGCTTAAATATTCAAAGAATCTTAAATAATCGAGAGAGCCTGAACATTTGAAAGAACTTGAATATTCAAAAGAATATAGACATTTAAGATAACCTGGATATTTGCAAAAGCTAGAATATCGATAAACATTTAAACATTAATAAGCACTTGGAGATTCATGAGATTAAAGACACTCACGAGAACTTGAATATTAATAAGTACTTAAGCATTAATAAATACTTAAATATTAAGAAGCATTTGAACATTCACAGAAACTTAGATATCAACAAATACTTGAACATATATGAGATCAAAAACATTAATAAGAACTTGAACATTAACAAGTGCTTGAATATTGATAAGATCAAAAACATTAATAAGAATTGGAACATTAACAAGTACTTAAACATCTACAAGATCAGAAACATTCACAGGAACTTAGATACTGACAAGTACTTGAACATTGATAAACACTTCAATACTGAAAAGTACTTGAACACTCAATATGTATACATGTTACGAAATACATCTAAACAATCAAATCATTCAAATGTGCAAGTTCATTCAAGCATTCAACAGCTCTTGACAAATTTGAAATTTTAAGATAATGTGAGGGAAAGAACTATCATCATTATTTACAGGTATGTAATGAGTTTTTCGAACGCATTTCAATGCTTTTCTCTCTTTGTACCAAAGAGTTTTCCAATTTTCGAATTTTCCAATTTCCAATTTCCAATTTTCCAATTTCCAATTCCAATTCCAATTCCAAAATGCAATTCATGGAGATAATTGCGGCCATTTGGCAGTGGTTCTACCACAAGGTTCTCGGGTGGCCTATCGTATACGGCTGTTGGTACTTTGATAGGGCCGTGGAGAGGCTCGAAAGAGCCCTGAAGAAGTTTAAGAAAGAAAACAACTGTTGCAACTTCTGGTTTTCTTTTTTTGAAACCATCATCTTCGTTGCCTCGTGGGTGATCACCGGTATTTGGGGCTTGGGAGCAAATCTTCTTCGGGAACTGATCTTTGTTCAAAGTCTAACGACGCTGCTATTTACTGTTGACTGGCTGCTGTTCTTGATCCGGAAGCCCCTTTCAAAGAAGAATCTTGTCCACTACGCCATAATCAATATGACGTTGTGCGGTTGTACCATTGTTGAAATAGTGTACCATTATAAGAGCGCTCCTTTCGAGGAGAATGGTGGTGATACAGCTTCGTTTATGGTGGCTCTTGTAGACTTGCTATTCAACTTTGTTGTCATGGTTCGAACAATCCAAACTTCACCCAATTAACCCTAGAGGGGTCACCTGGGGGTCGCGCCCTGGGGCAGCTGCATGGTGCTGTTCTGGATTCGACCATGCTTGCACGGAATCCAGCGGCCAAGGGACCGCATCCCGAGCCCCTAAAGAGTTCGACGTTTACGGTCGTTGTTGGGCGTTAGTATTCGAGGGGACTGTCAATCATCACCAGACACCCCAGGATTGTCGATCATCACTAGACTTTCCATAAGTTCGAGCTGGGAATTTCCTTGCGAATGCGAAGAACAAATGAACTCAGATCTGATCGACCCATTAGCTGCATGGGAAGCCAAAGACGGTCAGATCACCCCCTACCAATCATCTCAGCATTGGTCTATGCTATTTGAAAACAACTGCAATAGATTATAAAATATCTTCGCTGGTAGGAGGTTTCATTCTGGATATCATCATCATACTCAGATGTACTTTCTTTGGGTATTGTCATCACCCAAATAGATATCCTCACTTTCGAAGCCTTAATTAATTCGAAACCCCCTCTAACAAAGACTCTCCTCAAAAGACACCTCATTCAGACACTCTCTGCAAAAGCTTTACATCAATGCCTTTAAGCTCGAAATATACTATCAGTCATGTCTCAATTTCTAAAGTCAAAGCTTTGGAATTGCCAGTCTGCTTGGATCTCCACCTCGATTTGCTGCAATTATTCAAGCCGATTGGTCCTCAATATAAACTGAAGATTCCACAAGAACCTTTATCTCAATTTCAAGATTCAAACCCGAAAACTCAACATCCGGACAGAGCTGGTTCTTAGGAATGCTTCATCGCTATCTCGCCAAATTCAGAGCCGGCAATTCAAGCAGAGACGATTAGTTGACTTGAACCATCATCTCAATGACTGAACTACGAGCCAAAAAGGCAGCATTCTTTTCGATAATCTTGCTTTGATATGCCATATCATTCTCTACTTCGAAGAATGTTAATCGAACTTTGCAGTTATCGGTTTGCCATGACTCCCAAGAAGCCGAATTTGGAGTACCACCATCAGCACTTTTGATTGACAGGTGAATTATCATCCTGAACTGTATTGGCTGCCTCGTTGCCTGTCTTGAATTTGATTCTGTTGAACACACTGTCTCTTAAAATCGAACGTTCGTCTTCATGGCACATCAAATCCATGGAATTTGCCATCGAACTGCCTGGGATAGTTGACTTCATTCTCCCGAAGAACATCCTGTTTCTCACAAAGGCTGTGGCACGCCGAGCTCTCTTCTTGCTGAAAGATTGGATTATCAGAACCGAAATGCTGATTTGCATTGAAGACTAACTTGATTGGATCACTTCATTGCATCATTTCCTGCTTCGAGATGATATGGAATTGGAAATTTAACCTTCTCTTTGTTGCAATGCTTCATGTATCGAAAAAGAACTTCCAAAAAGAAAAGACGTGAAATTGGAACATTCTTTTTATTGAAACAATCTTTGCATCGAAATGCTATGGATTTGGAAACTCAACACTCTTTTAATGGAAATTTGTGGAATTTGGAATTTTCACCTCATAAAGTTTTGGTGAATTGGAACACTTTACTGATTGGAGTGGAATATCTTCTTTGATACACCCTTTTTCAGAAATGCCGTGAATTTGAAATACTCATCTCAACGCGGCAGAGTACTTTCAAAGCACTGAAAACTCTCCCTAAATTGGTCACCTCATCATTGGAAAGCTCATTGGCTCTGTTTGGATCACTATCGGGTTTGAAGATTCATGAGGAGACTCTCATCGTTGGAAAGCTTGGATATCGGAACCTGGTTACAAGGGAGATACTTTCTCCATTACAGCAACACTTATCACTGTATATCCTTTGAACGTGTTATTGAACTGCGGCTTAGACCGCCAGGTATTGAGAGGGATTTCTCAGTCAGTACGTTGGTTGAAAAACTCTCTTTATTGGCAGCTTCTAACACTCAATAGTAAAAAAGGCTACACATATATTTTCCTATCGAATTATTGGAGATTATTGAGGCACGATCGTATAAAAGTTGTTATACAACCTCTCAGCTACAACGCCATTTTGAGATAAGAGCCGATCTATAAACTGTAATTATATGAGAGAGTCTCATATTCAGACGTGTGAACTTCTTTGTTGTTGGGCAACTTAAGTCTCTTCCCCGAGACTCGCAAGTCAAATTTCGATCCTCATAGGACATTGACTGTGATAAAAGTTTCGATGGGTTTGCAAGTTTCTCCTCTGTAATAATCTTCATTTTTTCAGGCACTATATATGTCTTTGATTGTATCACATTGGAACGTTTTGTTCATCGAGATACACCCTTCTGTACACGACACCGAAGTTGCGTCTCTTAGACAGCAATTCCGCTACCCAGAACAGCATTATGCCATAATCGAGCTTCCGCTTTCTCAGTTTGGACAGCCGGAAATTAATGCATCGATTTCTCGCGGTGTATTCATACGAATTGGACACACAGATGAATTGTGTTTTCAATAATTACTGCTGAACTCGATTTCATATTCAAACACACGAGCGAAAGAATGAATATCGAAATAATGGATTGCTTGAAGAATAAGTGGGAAGAAGAATAAATACAGCTTGAGGAAATTTTCCACGACTGTTCGGATACACTCATTCTTTTTTTCTGGCTAACATTCAGATAGTGACGTCGAATGTACCTCATGGTACGAATCCGGTTGTCTCCACTCAGTCTTGGCACTTCCATTACACGGTATTCATTGAACTCTGGATATATCAGATCATACGTTGAGTGCTAAACGTCATGCATCATGCTTTGAATCTTGACTTCTTCAAAGTTGTACCTTGGCATTTCCAGCAAAGAAAGTGTTTCAAGTGTTCTGCATTTTGACTCCGGGGAAGTGGACACAGTACGTGTATAATTAAGGTGAGCGAAACTCACAAATCCCAGGCCAAAATCAAAACAACTTGTGACTACCAGAGTTGTATCAGAGTTGAAGGATCATTCATATGAAGACTTACGTTCGATTCTAAATTTTCCAGGAACACGATACTGTCCACATGACAATCAGTAAGTTCCATTTGTTCGTGCTAAAATACTAGCTTGAGTCCGTCGTGGAATTTAGGTCCACTTTATCCAAAATTCAAGGTTTTACCCAGGCTTGGAAATCATTATAAATGCATCAAAAGGTCTTTTGATAAATTGTTTCACTACTTCAGTCGTCCGCGAAGAACCACAATTTTCGAATTTGCTACAACTTTGAAGGTACTGTACTTCGTCTCACGGCTCCAAGTTTCAATAAATCAAAGATGATAAAGGTCGATCCAGGTATTTCACGAAATAAGGGAAAGAATAATTCAAAATGATCAGAACACTGGTTCCATTCATTCTGGTCTTTCACCAATTACTCGCAGTTGCGTATGGCTGGCAACTCTGTACAATCTATGGCTGTTCCGGCTTTTCAAGTTGCGGGAATTCGATGCGAGAAAAGCTATCATTAGATCAATTGCAAGTAGCTCCAGAAAATCGACTCGAAGGAACTCTAGATTTCTGCTTCTTTATCATCTCTGATAAGACAATTGAGGTGCCTGAGGAAATTCTTCGCGAGATTCTTGAACATCTTGAACGGCGAATTGGCGGTACAGAAACGGTTCAACAAAGCGAATGGTTCTCATCATTTTCTATGTACGAATTTAAGAGATATTGCGATGCAGAGCTTAAAGCTAATGCAGGTCTTGGACGTATGTTTCCGTGGGAAATCAAAGAGAGCTGGATCATACCAATCGCGGAGCCTCCAGTGGGATTTGAGGAAGAGATTGCGAGGGTTCAGAAGCGTATTGAGGAGTACAAGTAAGGAATTCTATCTTCAAGAGCAAAGTGGTGGGAAATGTTGATCTTGAAAAAGGATTTTAATTGCAGGATTAGGAGATTAGTATATTGTCAAGGGATTAAGGTTATAGTGAAGAACAGCATGGATGAGTTCGATCTCTCAATTGTTAAAGTCATCCAATATATCGCCTAAGGGTATTCCAGCAGTCACGAAGAGAATGTAATAAAATTAAGTACCGTAGTTCGTTGACAATCCATTTGTATGATTCTATATAGACACCTAGCACAAATACTCCTAAACTAAAGCTCATATCTCTCCCTAATACCTTTTGAATTTCCCTCTCCCTCAATAAGGGCCCCCCTAAGAATCTTATCTCTCGTCTCCATACATTTGCGCCCTTCAGCATTACATGTCAGTGGCTTCGGTCCATCGATCCTTCTCTTGGCTACTCTCGCCACCTCAAACGAAGACATATATCATATTCTCATTTCCTAAATTCAAATGTTCCTGTCTCTTACCCATAATGTTCCTCATTTCTATTCCTTCCGTTGCTTATTCCACTCTCTGTCCAATATGTCAGTCATCGCTACTCGAAAATCCCTTTGGAAGATTGGATCTGAAGCGCGATTTCCCCTGATCACAATATCCAACGGATCCATTTCGAATCTATTTGAGAACCAATACTCGTCCTTATGATCACCAATCAGATCTACTAGCCTTCTGGTCATTCTTCTCTCCAGATATCTTTGCATGTCTCCCCTAATGACATTCGATTCCCCTCCGAGAAAATCAAATTGTTTCCTGTTCACCGAATCCACAAAATATACCATTCTTGTGTAAAATAACTCTCCCATACAATGGTACAAAGATCCACTAAACACCGAATCATTAAATTGAAGGATTAAATTTGTCAGATGCATGTAATCAACAAATTCACGGCCCGCTTCGGGTTCAATGTCTCGGAGCCAGCAAGAAGTATTCAGTTCACTAAAAGCTGCAAAATCCGAGGAAACTGGATTTAGAAATGGATTCAATGGTGGTAGTGGCAGCGAAAAGTACTGGATGACAGTCATGAGTTGATCATTGAGTTCGTTGGTGAAGAATGTTGGGGTCGAGACTTAGTACTGAGTGATTGTCAGATTTTTGATCTGCTACGAGTGAAAGCAGTTTGGCAATTTCGTCTTCAAAAATGTCAATATTGCGGTGTGAGTTATGATTGCTTAGAGAACACTGGGCGTGAAGTTGATTGGGATCTGCTATTATCTCTGGATTTTCATTGCCGTATCCATAGAGATATATATCTGCATACCCTGTGGTAGCAGAATCCGTGGGTGATGAAGTGGATACTTCATTACTACAAGAGAATATTCAATACTTTAATACTATATTAAAAAAATCGTTTTTCATGTATTAATTATATTAATCTTTACTTTTGTATCTAATAAAAGGATTTTACTCTTAAAGGATTTAATGAAATTTCGAAATTTCGAAAGTTTATTATAAGTTTCGATTTGAGGTAACAACTATTTATTAAATAAAACCTATAAGTTTTACTTGTTTTTCAACCCTCTCTCTCTTCTTCTTCTTTTTCCTCTTCCTTTTGAAGAGATCTTCTATTAATTCCTTAAATCTATATAAATAAAAATAAGAATTATTGACTATATAGATTACAATAAATAGATTTTCTTATTTAAATCATACATTCTATATAATATAGCATAGTAGTAAAACCTTCGATTAAAGAATAAATCGAAAGTAATATATATAATTCACTCCCTTTCCTTTTTAAGCTTTCAGCTAATACTTCCCATTAGCTTTCTAGTATTTACACTCATTCCCTTTCACCTCTTTGATCTCTTTCTAGCCCCCTACACACATACCCTTTCGTCCACCTCTCCTACAACTTTAATATTTGAAAATCTTGAAATCTCTAAAGCCCTTTAGAGCCTTCATTTTATTTTTTTATATAAAAATTCAATAATAAACAGATTACAAAAAGTACTGATTTGATTCATTACTTATAAAATGAACACTTTATTAATAACAAAAGAAGCTTTAATATCATAATACATTACCTAGAAATTTGTATAGGGATTTATATTGAATTTCTCTTCGTCCCAGGTATTGACTTTGCCATCACAGGGATAGAAGAGATCGTTTCTCATCAATGAGAGATATTCGGCACCAGGACAACATATGGGAATCGGATTGAGCGTTCCATTCAAATACTGAATTGCAATAGAGTTGGGTATAGCTTTTATCAGAAATTGAAGAGAGTTTAAAGGAGAACGATTTCTGTCGAAAGAGTCGGACATACAGATTATCAAAAGCAAAATCAAGCCCATAAACGTCGGATCGAATGGACTGCTCGCACGGACACCCACTGCAAGGATATAGAGTTCATGAGACAGTGAGTGAATGGGAAGAATAATAATAGTAACTATAGTAACCGGGCCAAAACGAGGAGCGGCTGATTGAACATCACTTCAACATGCATTTTTAAAAAACACGTCGGTTGATTTAGTCTTTGAGATTAAAAAAGAGTTTTCAAAGTAGATGTGTGTTGTATCATCGCGAACACGAGGCACAGCCCCGTGTCGTAACATTACCAACATTAAATTTCACACGTGACGTAAACAATCGACGCTGGTGGCAAGGGCTGATACGACTTAAGGGAAGGATCTGATGGTGTAATGAGAGTTCAGGATAATTCAGTTGTCAAGCTTCCTATTGATTTATTTGATTTACAAAAAACTCTAAAAGTCAATAAGTTCAGATCTTGAAGGAGTAATCACATCTCAATTATCTTCGGAATTCCAGCATTCAATCATACCTTTGACACAGCAATTTTGGAATGATGATACTGTAGGAGATTACAAACTCGAGCGAAGTGACTATTCGTGTGATTACAAAGAGAATTCCTGATAGAATGATGATTTGTTGCTTTTGAAGTCACCTTAAGCAAAAAACTGAGCTTATATCTAGTTTTCAAATTCAAAGTTTTTGATACCTTGTCGTTAGAAACAGGCAAAGTGAGTGTAGATTCTTGTATTATAATATACCAGGCTCTCTAAACGAGCCAACCATAGCAACAGTTATCACGTTACTCAGATCTATTGGCATGTAATCCCAAGCTTGCTCTCAGTTTAAAATGTTTTCAAATCGTCATTCAAATGGATGATCGACAAAGTTCGCTTATTTTCCGACCAAAGTTCTAGTCGGAGTCCGTCGCAGAGCTTAGGTCTACCCTATTCACAAGTCGAATTTTCCCACACACAATTGTTTTTTCTGAAATTATCTATATAATCCGTATGGTTGCACTGTGAATAAATTTGTGACTGTTAATTCTTCGTCGACAACAACCAAGATCACTACATTCACTTTGACATTTGTTTGAGGGACCCGTTGTAACTTCTGAGACTCTTAGTTGATAAGAATACAACACGACAAGAACCTTTTGACTATCAAAATCGAAATTTTGATATAATCAAAAAAACTAATAGGTTGAAAATGTTCATTCATTGGTTTATCCCAACCTTTATCATAACTATCTTGGGCACAATGTTTCTGATTGGCTGGGGAACAGCTCAAATATATGGATACTCGGAATACGAATGTCGGCTACGAGCAAAAGTTTTCAACGAACTATTGAAAGCGCCCCCGGAGAAACGATCGAAAAAAGTGCTAGATATGTGCTTCTTTGTCATAGCGGAGGACGGAAGTACCCTTTTGAATGATGATGTTCTTCCAGAGGTTTATGAACATCTCGAGAAGGAAATGCATCAGAACATGGTTGAGGGGGGGATATTGTGGGATATGTTACCGGTCGATTCGCGAGTGGACTATAAAAAACTGGTTTCGAAAGTTCAAAGGCACATTGAGGATTATAGAGAAAGAGAGCAGTATAAGAGTGATTTGGATGGAATGGTATTGAAGAAGGCGGCAGAAGTGAGGAAAATAGTGGCGGAAGATATGGACCTAGCAGGAGATATCGACCTCGAAAAAGGAGCTGAAATGAAGCGACGCGAAATATCAATCTTGAGACAGCAATTGAAACGAGAGTTCCTGCTAAGTTTCATCTTGAATAAGAGTATAACAGATTGATGGCTAAAAGTAATTTATCTAATACTCATTCATCGAAGTTTGATACTTGATACATTACTCAAGTTGGGTAGTTCTTCATAGTGACAATCCATTCCAGTTTGTACAATATCAACAATATTTGACTACTATCATTCATTTCTAATATCCGGTTATCAGTAGTGAATCACATTTTAATATTTGATACGAGATTAAGTTTTAGCATTTAGAACAACTTTAATGTCATTTGAAATGTTCGAATGGAATATGTTGTATTTTGCGGGTTTCTACAAAAGAGGAGAGCTCTTGATAAGCATCTTTACGTTTAGTCAGCGTAGTAAGCTACTGTACTAACGACTTTCAATAGACCCCTTTGTTAGGACGAAAGAAGAATCCTTTCCAAATTCAATGTCCTCAAATTGAACCTAATTGTACCATAATACCCCTTACTCTCCTATCAATCTTTACTCTACACAACACTTATTCCATGTGTCTTTCCATATGCCTGATCGAATCGAATATTTTCTGACTTGTAGAGTATGGCTGCTGAGCTTCAAGATTGAAAAGGAAGGTAGCATTTTATTCTATAACAGTATCAAATTCGTGAGCGTTTCACCAGATTTCGTATATCTAGAATTTGTAAGCGTCTCATAGGTTTCATATGCCCAACTGCTTGCCATAATAGTGACGCTTACCGTAGGTGCTTGTCGTGATCGTGGTCTTCGCATTGCCTATTATAATTAACGGTTTGGCAAGGTCCTAATCGAGTCGATTGTGCGACAGAGATTCCTGTTCTTATTGAGCTGGCAAAGCCGAAATCGTTCTGATTGTGCGGCTGAACAAGGTTGATTCGGAAGGTGGTTGTATTGAAGATCGTACTGCTAGGCGCTAGCAATCGAAGAAGCAATTCTATCGCTGTCCCGGTCTGACAAAAGGATACGCGTCTAGGCTCATCACTTGAAAGTAGAAACACCAGAAAATGGTTCGAATGGGATTTTTTTATAGGTCTCTACGAAAGAGTCAGCCCAGTAAGCAACTGCCCTGACGACTTCAACATAAAGTACTATTACCAAAGAAAGGCCGGCAACGAAATTATTGAGAATGGCAAAGCCAAATGATGCTGCACGAAGATGATAGGAGAACAGGGAGACAAGGTCCAGAACAAGAAGGACCGAGGAGAAACACTGACAGCACAACGAAGCTGACTGCAGGTCGGTACTAAGGCTTCACTTATTGGTGGCTCATCGAGAGACTGAAAAAAATTCCCAGCTGAACAACAAGGAAGAAAAGATTGATTTTGGAATACCAATTCTTCAAGTAGCTCCAGATAACCTGGAGGCAGCGGTTCTCCAATACATCGGAGAGAAATTTGTTGGCATTAAGAATGGCCCAAGAAGTCGAGAAGGCGGAGGGACCGGGAGCTTGTTAGTTGGATTCGTCAGCCCGCTGGATAACCCAAAATTCATGGCGGGAGAGGCGGGGATTGGGCACTTTTTGATTGAATCGGAATTTGGAAATTGAACTTTGGAACAGGAAAGCGGTTCTCCAACACATTGGAGAGAGATTTGTTAGCCTTTAAAACGACCTAAGAAGTCATGTTGGGAGATGTGGGGGGATTAGTTTGGAATTTGACAATTGGAACAAGAAATTGAAAATTGGAAAACTGGATCTCTTTTTTCGTACCTCATGTACGACAGAGAAAGAAAAGGATTGAAAGGTATCAGCAGAGTCTATTGTGTACCTACAAACATTGATCATAGCTCTTTCCCTTACCTTAAAATTCCCAATTTGTCAAGAGCCATTGAGATCTTATGTCACGTGTTCGATAGTGTAATTGTCCTTTATAAGGGCATATTTTCAAGAAGTCTTCTATAAAGGAGCGATACTCTCAAATTACGTGACGTAAGCCACCATTATATTAGCCCGGGAATCTTTTAGATCCCCTTTATTTTTTCATAGAATCTATATACTATTTACGACAAATTACTCTCATGCCCCTCGAATGTCATTTAATTACTCTTATGCCCTAAAATTCAGAAATGATTTACTTTCATGTCTTTTAAATTCTATAATAGATTTTATAATAGATTCTATAGTTAAATGGATAGATTCTAACCTTTTGAGATTAGATTCTATTCTTATTAGAATCATATTATGAAATCTATAATACTTATTTTCCAATTTATATTCTAATTATAGTATTCAATTTATTATAGAATCTATCCTCTACTACAGAATCTACTCTTTATTATGAAATCTACCCTTATTACAGAATCTACCCTTCACCACAGAATCTAGCCTCAAAAAACTAGAATCTATTATAAAATCTGCTATAGAATTTAAAAGGCATGAAAGTAAATCATTTCTGAATTTTAGGGCATAAGAGTAATTTGCCATACTATTTATTACTTGAGCCCTAGTTCTTCACACTCCGTGGCATCTTCTCTTTATAGAGTATCGCATATTCAACTTTACACCTATACCACGAATCGTAATAGCTTGGATTTGACTTATACATTTATAGGATTTGATTGTTCAAAAGCTTGATAATATTCAAGTACTTATTAATACTTCAGTTTCTACGAGTATTTAGATTTCTTAGAATGTTCAAATAACAAATGAATATTTCAGTTGTTCTAGATGTTTATATTGATATTATTGTTTGATTCATACTGATACTTCTAATGATTTTGGTTACCTGAACTCTTTTCATTCTTTAATAACATCTAATAGTTTTAATGCGATTGAATGTTCTACGATCGTATGTAGAATGAACCAGCTCACGGACTGTCAATAGCGAGCCCCTGAATTTTACTTTTACCCTAAGTCACTCTCATGTGTTTTGCCAGCAATGAGAAAAACTCGTCAAATGAAGATAAATATTCCAAGAAATAGAACATTTAAATGTCCTTATTGCTCACAAGTCTGTCAGCCCTAAAGAAATAGCCATGGATATATCCACCTTCGACCCTTCTCCCCCTCGCCCAGACTCCTCTCCTTAACCCCAAGGAGTTCTCCTTTCCCACTTCTATCTAACTCAAAAACTCTACCTCTCCTAAGTAAAATCAGTATATCGAAAGCAAATAATAAAAACATTGAACAACAATTATGAGTAAACAAAACTTCGCGACCGCCTTCCAATCTATACGTTTTCCTGCGCCCAAAATCTGCGCATATCCCGAATCCATTTCACAGACTCAAGAAATCCGGAAGAGGAAACAATACCTGTAATAATCGCCTTCTATAGTAATATATCATGTTTACTTAGCACGCCTTGCTCTTGCCCATCCATTGTCATCGTCGTCGAGTCATCGTCAACTATCATATCATCATTCGTAAACCCACCGGACTTCTTCCCTATCACAAAATTCCATTCCTTACTCCTCGTCCCACTCCCCTTTCCCTTTCCCTTAACACATCACATCGCAGACCAAAAGCAAATCCAAGCCCAAAACCACCCCCATACCCTAAAATCTCACAATCCCGCAATCCCAAACCCCCGAACGCCAAAACTTCTTTCCATTCATAAAATCCAACGAACTCAAGTATTCCCCAAAAATTCTCAATCTCTACAAATATATACATATATACAATACATACAGCATATATTCCTACCTACCCCGTACCCACTCGTCTCTATTCCTCCCTTTCTATCCAAGTCCCGCCTGCATTTATACCTATACTCATACTCTACCAACGGAACCGAAGCGAGATTCGAAGTGAAGAATTTCATATGTACCATATAATTACATTGATTCAACTCGTTTCGACTTAATTTGACTTAATTTTACTTAATTTTACTTAACTAAAACACAAACTCGATATACAAACACAACACATACTCACACAGAAAACTCAACCTACCACCAATATATGTTTTCTCAAAAAAAAGAGTAAGGGGGGGGATTGGGGGGACAAAAATCCTATACAGAATTCAATCATATCTCTCAAATCAGGAACAAGCAATAATTCACTCGCTTAGCATCGATCTTCTTATTTCTTGAGTATTCATGATATCATGTTTACATTTTCAATCATCATTCATTCATTCGTCATTTACGTCCTCCCCGTAGCATATATTCGATTTTCTTTCTATTTTCAATGATAAGTTCCTATTTAGTTGTAGTTAATCTGTTGATCTTTTTAGGATTATATGGGAAAAGTAAAGACCTATGAAGGAAGGAGAAAGAAAAAAAGAAGGACAAGAAGAAGAAGAAACCACACCCCCCTGATTAATCTACAAGTTTAAACCACAACTCTAACACTTTCATTATTCCCAATCATAATCCCAGGTCTCCTTTCCATCATCCATTATCCTATCTCTTCTCTACTCTCTCATTCCTTTCTCCCCTCACAAAAACACCCCCCCAAAAAAACAAAACCAAATCAAACCAAGTAAAATCATACTCACAACCCAATTTCTTCTCATCAGTAATCAACCCTTACCTAACCTCACCTTATCACATCTAACATCCAACATTCAACAAACGTAACCCAATATAACCCAACACAATACCCCACGGAAAGTAAAAATCATCATACTTTACTTCCTTCTACTCTCACACATAGGCTTATCATCGCTATTACCAACCCCTCCCCAAACCCCTCTCTATACAACAACAACAACAACAACAACAACAACAACAACTATTTCCTAACTCTCACCCTCAATAACCATCTATGTCTTTCTCCTCTAATAACATAACAACAATTCTATTTTAATTCTCGACATATCCTCATAATTATTACATATTATATACACATTGCAAACCATATGCACACTCATTATATACAACAAATACCACTCCCTCTATTCCCTCTATTCCCTCCTCTCTCTCTCTTCCTCCTCTCCCCCAATAATCCAAACCCCCAAACCCCCAAACCCCCAAACAACCACAATCCGCGCCCCAATCCCACACTCCAAAACAAGGCCTATCCAAAAATACTCAAATATCCAAAAACAACTTAATCCAATATATCAATCAAATTCCATCTCTCGAATTCCCCATCTCAAATAATGAATCCGAGTATTCTAATTAATTTGGAGATTTGATAATTTTATTGGTGTGATTAGAGTGTAGTTTGGATTATTAAATAAATACTTTGCTTTTCTTTTCTTTTATTCGTTATTAAATTCTGATTACTTAATTGATTTTTTTTATTTTTCTATTACTTTCAAAATCATTGACCCATCTATATCTACAGTTTCATTTCTATCTCCATCTCCATCTCCATCTTCATCTCAATCCCCAAATCTTTATTCTTCCATCCAAAGTCCAGATCCAGATTCAGAACATTCAATCAAAATACAATCGCAGGCTTATTTATATAATCATAAATAATAGCTTCCCCCTCTTTCTCCACAGTATTCGAGATTCTGATGCTTCTTCATCTTTATTTTTGGGATTATCATTGGACACTAAGTAAACCTTTTATTGATGGATGATATAATCACAAGACTAGTTTTTGAGTTTATATATGATATCAACTATATAAACAGATTCTGCTTTTATAATCCATCTTTTGTACTATTAAATACACCCACTTATCAAATCGTTAAATACTAGTTTCCCTCATCTACATCTAAAATTATGTCTTACGTATGTAAGAACTGGTATTATTGCAGAAATATACACTCACAGATATTTCCCTTGCCCACAAAACATTGACTCAGCACAATGTCTAGGTCTCTGCCAGAGGGTTGAAGTAAATCGTGCTTCATGATCCAGTACCTTGTACTCAGGAATGGTGCGACTGAACGCCAGTGACAGTAGCATCCATATTATTTCCTCTCACCAACAACCGTTTATGGCAAAGTGACTGGCTTTGGCCTCCAGATCGCCCAACCGAAAGAGATGACAATTTTTATAGCAGCAGCAAGCCAGAGAGCAGCAGATAAACCAGCAGAACTTCGACTGATCCATCCCCCGGCAATTCCACCAGAAAGAATAGCAAGAACAGCTCCTACTCTCCGATTCCTCTTGACATTATTCCACACAAGTACTTTTGGATCCGAAGCAATGTCACAGTAAACACTGGTCAAAACCGTAGTAGGAATTTCATTAAAGCCCAGAATTCTCGAGGTAACGATTTGACCCCCCGATTGAAATGCCAGGAATGCTAATGGAATCAATTCGATAAAATTGACTTCATCCTCGATTGACTTGACACCAATTGGTTTTGGTACCACGCCCTTTTGTACCAATGCTGCAGCTACTATGACACAGATTCCTTGTAATAGAAATGATATCGATAGAATTCCGCGATTTTTCCCGGCACCGAATCGTCGAGTTTGTGCAAAGAATAGACAACCGCAGAGGAAGAAGAATATGGAAATTAAGGATTTTACCCAACCGAATGGATGACTGATTGGTTGACCTGATGCGCCGAGAGCTAGAAAGATGGTATTACCTGTAAAGAAAGGATTATTAGTAATGAAAGATGTCATAAATATTACCCCAGTGTTGTCAACAGAGAAGAATTGCAGAAATGCATACCGGTTTGCATAGAAACGAAACATGTCCACGCATTGTATGCACTACTGTCGCAGATACCAGAGACGAGAGCACATGCTATCATTGGCAAATCAGCATGAACGAGAGTTATCTCTTCACCGAAGTGGGAATGTGCTCGAGTCCATAGAGAATCATGGGAATCTTTAACAGAACCATGGTGGGATCGGCTGGGAGAAGGAAGTTCAGTTGTTGGAAGGGAACTTTGAGCTGCAGGACCCGATTCTTCGATTACGGGCGGTCTCACCATCATTGGTCGAATCCGTCACCGAGTATTTTGTATGGGTGGATTGACGAATTGACGAATCAACAATTGCGTCCTCCAAGTCGCGAACAAAGGAACGATAAGGAAATGATGAATGGACCGGGGTATGAGTACAAGTGCGATTACAACATCGAAAATGAAGATATACTTGGGAGACAGCAGACAGCAGACAGCGGACGGTTAAAGATATAAATACATTCATGCTCGTATATAGAGCGTAGTGGGAATCTTATGACGGAATCAAAGACTCATATTGCATAGTGCCGTCCATCCGTAATGAATTTTTTCTTATCATGACTACTGGAAATTGTCCGTCGAGAATCTTGTTATTATTAGACAAGACAAGACAGAAACAAAAGAAAATCTCAGGAGAAATGTCGGATTGAGGCGGTATCGGCAATCAATATTATGTAATACTTAATAGACCCAAATGGAACCCACTCAAACTCAAAGCTGCTACCCTTGATCAGAAAAAGAACCCTTAATAAATATCAGTGCCTTATTTATGGGTCCTCCACCCACCAAGAGAAAAAAATAGATGGGAATTTTCAGTTTCGCATACGAGCCAATCAACAATCTCATATCTGGCATTTACGCCTCTCGACCAATGAGCGCTCTTCTATCTCCGGCTTAATAATGTGTCTGATAAAGACGCAAAGCAAATGTCAAATCCAATCTGCAGAGCTAAGCCCAAAGGGGCTACTTCCTCTCCCAAATGTCTGAATTTTGCCGTAGGGTCTTGTCTGGTCTTGTCTTACATGTGATCTCTCTAACTGGAATCTTCTTAGTCTTCCTGGTCTCCCTAGTGGCACAAGCTGATTGCGATCCACCCGCCAAAAAAAATCCATTATCTATAATCTATTTTTTCTTCACCCCTCATACATTTTCTCTTCATCCTTCCTCTCTTCCTCAATCCCTTCTTTTTGATCATTGTCTTAGCCACACGCGGCCAAGATATACCTTCAAAAAAGAAAGACTTGAATCTCACTTCTTCACAGTCTTACAACAGACTTCATTCTGCTCGGTCAGAAACTCTCCACTCCAAAATCCCGACAATCTTTGTCGATTTGCGACCAATCCTAGGTTTCTTTCGACCCAAAGAACACATTTTTCCGACTTTTTGAAAGAATTTTCTTCTCACGAACCAAATTTTCCTTACTTAGAAAACGAATCATATCCACACATTAATATTACATCCCTACAACTCTTTCTCCAGGCAATATAATGCCACACCAGGAATCTCCCACTCACGAGATGCCTACAATGATTTCAAAGGCACCAAATGGTGTTGCCCCCACACAAGAGGAAATCTCCGGTATCCTCGATAACATTTTCGAAGCAAAGTCGTCCGCCGCATCAGTTGATGCATCTTACGCTCTCTGCGACCTTCTTCTCAACTCCGTCGGTTTCCGAGGTCTTGAGAATTATGGCATCTTAGCACAAATCAAGAAGGCTGCGGCTGATAAGAAGAGTGGAACAAAAAGAGAAAGCGCTCAAAATCTTTTGGGTGCTCTCTTTGAACGTTTCCCTCCCAAGCAAAAGATCTCTGAGGTTGTCTTCCTTTTGCAAGACACTGCCTTGGTACCATGTGCGTTTGACGCTCTCGCCGATAAGGGCGCTGTCGTTCGCGATGCTGCTCAATATGCTCTCGACGCATTATTCTCCAACTTGAACGCTGAGGGTCTCGTCTATGGACTCCTCCCAATTCTCGTTGCTTATCTCGCCAAACGAACCGGAAAGTGGCAAGGAACTGTCGCTGCATTCAAATTAATACAAAAGATGGCAGACAAGGCACAAATGTCTATTGGTGGCAGCAAGGAGGAAGCCGATGAGAAGGACTTGTTAAGAGAAATCATGGGTGCAAAATTGGCACAATTGATTCCTCTCGTCGAGGCTGGAATGCACGACTTGAAGTCCGAGGTTGAGAAGCAATCTGTCGTTACTATGACTTCTTTGACTACCCTTCTCTCTAACGACGATGTCGCTCCAAGAATCCCACTTTTGATCGAAACCATGCAAAAGCCAGGAAAGGAGACTCTTCAAAAGGCTATCCACGCTTTGTCTCAAACCACTTTCGTTGCTATTGTCACATCTCCCGTTCTTGCTCTCCTCACACCCCTTCTTGAGAGATCTCTTAACGACCGCTCTACCGCACAAGAAGTTTTGAGACAAACTGTCGTCGTTGTTGAGAACTTGACAAAGTTGGTTCACGATCCAGTTGAGGCTCGTACTTTCTTGCCAAAGTTGCAACCTGGTATCAAGGGTGTCTTGGAACGTGCATCCTTGCCAGAGGTCAGAGAGATGGCTGATCGTGCTATGAAAGTCATGGACAAGGCCATGAGCGATGATGCCGGAAACGTCGCTAACGGTGTCGCACACGTCACCAAAGTCACTGCCGCTGATGTTTCCAAGGTCCTTGAAGCCGAGATCAAGAAGGCTGGAGGACTTGCCGATAACTCAGATATTGCCAAACTCACCAAATCATACATCTCTGATATGCTCGTTGAGGATGTCAACCATCGTCAAATCGAACGTGTCGGTGCCAACGTCACACCTTATCTTGAGCACATCATGAAGCAAGAAGGATCTGCCGCTACTGTTGGCGAAGCCGTTCAACAATTCTACATTGAGGAAGACCACCGAAAGTTTGGACAACCTGTCAAGGAGGATGATGGCGAAATTGAAATTGTCAACACAAACTTCTCCTTGGCATACGGAGGTATGCTTTTGCTCAACCACACCAACCTACGCCTTCTCAAGGGTCATAGATATGGTCTCTGTGGTCGTAACGGTGCTGGAAAGTCAACTCTTATGCGAGCTATCTCTAACGGTAAACTCGAGGGTTTCCCAAGTCAAGATGAACTCCGAACATGCTTCGTTGAACACAACCAAGGTGAAGACGCTGATATTAGCATCTTGGACTTCGTCGCAAAGGATCCAGAAATCGCAAAGGAAGGTCGAGAACGTATTTCTGAGGTTTTGTGCGAAGTCGGCTTCACTGCTGGTCCAGAAGGTCGTCAATCTGAGAAGGTTGGATCCCTTTCTGGAGGTTGGAAGATGAAGCTTGCTTTGGCCAGAGCTATGTTGATGAAGGCTGATGTTCTTCTCCTCGATGAACCTACCAATCACTTGGATGTTGCCAACGTCAAATGGTTACAAGAATACTTGAAGGCTCACACCGAAATTACCAGTTTGATTGTTTCTCACGACTCCGGTTTCTTGGATGAAGTTTGTACCGATATCTATCATTACGAGCCAGGAAAGAAGCTTGCTGTCTACAAGGGTAACCTTGCTGCTTTCGTCAAGCAAAAGCCAGAAGCTAAGAGTTACTACACTCTTTCCGACTCTCTTGTCAAATTCAAGTTCCCTCCTCCAGGTATACTTACTGGTGTTAAATCTCAAACCAAAGCCATTCTCAGAATGTCCAACTGCTCGTACACTTACCCGGGAGCTACCAAGCCATCTCTCCACGAGGTTTCCTGTCAATTGACTTTGTCTTCCAGAACCGCCATTATCGGTGGCAATGGTGCTGGAAAGTCTACTTTGATCAAACTTCTTACTGGTGAAACCATTCCAACCACTGGTAATGTCTACAAGCATCCTAACTTGCGTATTGGATACATCAAGCAACATGCTTTGGAGCACGTTGAGATGCATTTGGAAAAGACTCCCAATCAATATCTCCAATGGCGTTATGCTAATGGAGATGATCGTGAAGTACACATGAAGCAAACACGTATCTTGTCTGATGAGGATAAAGCACAGATGGAGAAGATGATTGATCTTGGTGATGGAACTGGTGCAAAGCGTATCGAATCCATCATGGGTCGTCAAAAGTACAAGAAGACTTTCCAATATGAGATCAAGTGGGTTGGAATGTTGCCAAAGTACAACTCTCAAATCTCTAGAGAAACCTTGATCTCCCTTGGTTTCAACAAGTTGATTCAAGAATTCGACGATCACGAGGCATCTCGTGAAGGTCTTGGTTTCCGTGAACTTACCCCAACTGCCATCTCTCAACATTTCGAGGATCTTGGACTTGATCCTGAAATCGCCAATCACAACGAGATCTCTGGTCTTTCCGGAGGACAAAAGGTCAAGGTTGTCATCGCAGGAGCTATGTGGAACAACCCCCATCTTTTGGTTCTTGACGAACCTACCAATTTCTTGGATCGTGATTCTTTGGGAGGTCTCGCTGTTGCTATTCGTGACTACAAGGGTGGTGTTGTCATGATTTCTCACAACGAAGAATTCGTCGGCGCTCTTTGCCCTGAACAATGGCATGTTGTTGCTGGTCGTGTCACTCACAAGGGTACCATGGCTATCTCAGCTGATCGTTTCGAAGATAGCAGACCATCAAGTGGTTTCAACAGCAGTGTTGCAAGTGCTGCAACAAGTGCTAGTGCTAGTGCTGTTAACAGTGGTGCAGAGGATAATGGAGATCTTGGATTCAAGGCCAAGAAGAAGAAGAAGAAGACCAAGAAGGAACTCAAGGAGTCTGAAGTTAGAAAGAGACTCAGACACATTGAATGGTTAGTTGATCTGTTTTCTGAAGAATATATTTGCATATGCTAACAATCTCTCAGGCTCAACTCTCCAAAGGGTACTCCTCATCCAGCTGACACTGATGACGAATCATAATGGAATTGGATCAAGTCAGATATCAAAACTTGCTTCTTGCATATATGTTCATATTCCTTGGAACGCGGTCGCCATTAGAGGGTCATTTATTTCTGGATGGAACGACACGTATGATATAAAAGCGATATTCTTCGCAATTTCATTTTATGATTTCATGATCAATAGGGTCATTAAAAGATTGGCGTTACGCGTACTTTATAGACGGGGTGGATGGGATCTGATCTTTCCTGATAAATGTCTTTTTGAAACGAATGTTTGAGTTATGATAGGACGGGTTTGTCCAGTAACTAGGAGGATAGATCAATAGATAGGTAGATAGATAAAAGGATGGGTTGACGCTAATGCCGATGCGCGGAGGCTGGAAATTGAATAGTCAATTTACAAGACGTTTTCTTCGATGAAAGATGAAAGTATTAGTGGAGAATGCGTTGGTTGTTGTGTTGGTGAATTTTTCTTTTGTACTAACAACGTTACTTACTCTATGCAAGGGAATAGTATGTCACAAGAGTAGTTTTAAGAAATGTATACTTACATTAGATGGCGTAAGATCTATCCGAGTCTGAGTATACAGATCTAATCAATCTATTCTGAGCTTATATATATAACTGAAAACATCCGCACAATAGAAATTCTCTTAGTCTTATTTAGTATTCGGAGTGTATGGTGCTAACGACCTACCACATACATAAATTATTGTATTGTGGGTTCTCTTCATTTGTGTATATGTATGTATGATTTTTTGGGGGGGGGGCTGAGTTGAGTGAGGTTAGTTGATCCAGATGGCGAGGGTTTTCGCCCCCCAGGCTGTTTTCGCTTCGGCCCCCGCCCCCCGTCCCGCTTAGCCCCCAGTCTGGATTTTAACCCCCAAGTTGGAGAGGGGCAGGAGGAGTGTTTAGAGATTAGAAAGAGGAAGGTACTTACTTGTTTTATTGAATTTTTTGTGTCTATTTTTGAGTGGTTATTCAATGGTATCGTAATGGTATGCATGGTACTTGTGTTCTTCGTTTCGCGAGTCGCGACTATTTATATGAATACCTGTGAAACCTTCTTGATTCCACACATTTCCAAAGTCTCTTTCTCGCTTATCTTGTATTTCATTACTTCCACTTGGCGATCTCTTCACCGCTCGCTGAAATCTCCAGCGGGAAAGATTAACATACACATATAAATAAACAAATGAACAGATATCAACATGTCCACCGCCTCCCTCCTAACCTATCTCCAAGATCTTCCCGCCTTGCAACCTCCCCCGGGTACAAAAGCGAATCTCGCACATCCCGAAAGTAAAGGGGGCATACTTGTTTTTGTTTCTTCGGTACTGCTGGTCGTTATGATTGGGTGTTTTTGCGCGAGGGTGTACGTGAGACTTACGTTTGTGGGGAAGAGGGGAATTTGGGGTGATTGTAAGTGCGATTTTTGTGTGGATTGTGGATTGTTGGTTTTTGAGATGAGTTTGGCTAATTGAGGTTCGGAGAAGTGAGTTGTTTGTTTGCTACTGTATGTATTTGGGTTTTGTGGAGGGGGGGGTTTTTTGTCTTTGGCTTTTCTGAATGTCTTGGATTTAACTGGTTGTAAAAGTTGTTCGCGGTCGCTTATTATATCGCTTCGATTATTGGTGAGTTTCTCGAATATTGTCATGGAAATCAAAAATTTCAATTCTTTCTAATACCTTGGAATCAGGTGTTACACGCGGTCCAGTAGGTAAACACCAATGGGACGTAACGATCGGAGACGTAACAAGCAACGACTTTATAATCGTACTTCTCCCCTCCTCTCCCCTCCTTTCTCCAACTTCCTAACCACCCCAAACCAGGCCGTCGCCTTCCTCAGCAACGCCCTCGTATCCCCTACTCTCCTCCTCACAAAACTCACCCTCTTCCTCCTCTATCTCGATCTCTTCCGTCCCTTCAAATGGCTTCGTATATGTGTCTATATCGGTATCTGCATCACCATTCTCTTCTATCTCACAATCGGGATTTTGATGATTATCTGGAGCTCGCCAAATGCAGGCGAAACGTGGCAATCGCATCTTTTTACAATGGAACAACAGTATGCGCAAATTTATGCTTCGCCGTGGTCGGCGGTCGGATTGGGGATTGATTTATATTTGTTGGGGTTGCCGATGAAGGCGCTTGCCGATTTGTGTTTGCCGGTGAGGAAGAAGCTGGCGGTGGGCGTTGTGTTTTTAACGGGGATCTTGTAGGGGGATTTTTTTTCTTTGTGTTTTCTCTTCTTTGTGTTTTCTCTTCTTCCCTTTTCTTTTGATGACTTTGATTCGATTCCATCCGACTGTGGGAATTTTCTAATAAGTGATATCTACGATAGTGCGTGTATAGCCTCTGCACTGAGCGTATATTATCGCTTCATCAACAAACAGAGTAATACGAAAGATACGACGTATGCTCTCCAGAATGTTATTATTTGTTCGTAAGTCACCTTTTTCAGTCTCTCTATCCATCTATTCGTCTATCCTCATTTTTTTCATTCATTTTCATCTCACGTAATTATAACAGATTAGCAGAAATGTTTATCGGAGTAATCATCTCCTGTATGCCTGCTACTTGGAGTCTTCTTCGTCAATATATTCCTCATTTCCTGGCTTTTAGATCAAGGCTTTCATCTGGGTTGGAGAGCTTTTGGAAGAAATCGAGATCTCGTGATTCAACAGGGAAGAATGATAAAAATTTGTCTTCGCTTCGTGGGTTTGGTTCTGGAAGGGAGGATTTTGAGTTTAGGAAAGAACGTGGTAGATTGGATGGGCAGGCGAATGGATCGATGGAGAATTCTTGGGATAAAGAGAGACTTGCAGAACTGGGGGTTAATCTTACGGCGCTAGGGAGTGTGAAGGTGTATTTTGGGTTGGAGAAAAGAAATGGTTGTGTGGGTGTAGGGGATGACGAGATTTATCTGCAGCGGAATATTTGGTGAACTTGTTAAAATTGGGTAGGAATGAAGGACTAGGTCTTCAACGCTGATAGAATTCTCTTTATCAGTCATTTTAGGTCACTGTTTGTCGATTTGTTCGACTGCGTGTACGAATTGGTGATTTCCGAGGGGGAAATTGCTTCATACTCTAAGATCCTACTATCAAATCTTTCGTAACGGTTTTTTGAATGACACTTTACCGGCGACGTGGTCTTGTAGGATCATGTGGGGTTTGATCTACCAGGGTAAATGCAATTTTGTTGGTATTATGTTGTAAATGCGGCACAGACGGTGGTGAGTGTCTAGTCGAGCGAAGCGATCAATGAAATTATATTGTTGATTTACTCTAAATGAAACCCTGATACCAAATAATTTTATCAGGAATACAGATGAATAATTTCTGAAAAGAATTATAAGTTGAGAAGTTCTTTGCAATTTCCTTGCTGGAAGTTCTTTCAGCAAAATACTTCTCACCGACGATACATTAGCGAGTCTTGTGTAGTTCTTGCTCAAATCTTTTTCTCCTCGAACTATCTCTTTTAAAATGGACGACAAGGTTGTACTAGTCACCGGCGGGTGTGGATGTATGGGCTGGCACATCGTCCAAGTAATTCTACAAGCACCATCCTTCAAATCCATACATGTATTTTCGCACAATTCCATTATCAATCTTCTCCCTGGTGTTTCATATCATGCCGGGAGTCGACCATCGGCAAAAGAGATCAACTTGTTATTCTATCTCATCAAGTCAACATTAATTTTTCACGTCGCATCTGTGGTTTTGTTTGGAAATACTGCAAATGCAAGTCTTTTCCACGAAGTCAATGTTCGTGGAACTCGAAATCTTCTTGACTGTGCTGCGAAAAGTCTTTATACTAAAGCTCTGGTTTATACACCCTCAACTACTGTATCAAAGCCTCCACATAATTCCAATGATGAAATATAACATTCGATTGATCTTGACTCGAAGGCGGATTTCAATTACTACACGGCCACTAAAGCGATTGCAAATATCGCTGTTCTAAAGGCCAGTAATCCGAAAATTCTAAGGACGTGCTGTCTTTGAATTGCTCCTATATATGGTAAATATGATTTAGAGATTTACAGATGATCCTTGGAACTTTAAGGGTTCTTCAAGAAAAATTCCACCATCCCCAAATCGGTGATAATACAGCTCTGATAGATCCTGTCTCTGTTGGTAATTCTGCAAAAGCTCATTTATTAGCCGGGAAAGCTCTTCTCAATTAAATCCAACCTGATAATTCAGCAAACGAGAAAAAGTATCCCAAAATTGCCGGTGAAGCATTCTTCATCACAGATGGCCATCCCGTCCACTTTTGGGATATCGCATATAAATTCTGGGCCGCAGCTGGCACTACCATAGAGCGCAAGGATACCCGAGTCTTGCCTGCGTGATTTATGATTGGACTTGGGGTTCTGACGGAGTAAATTTACTGGATGTGTACTTTTGGGACGGTGACGCTGGAGAAATTGAGAAGTCATGCGATGAGGTATATTACGGAAGATAGGACGTTTTCGATTGAGAAGGCGAGGGAGAGGTTGGGGTACAGACCGATGGATGATATGGAAGAAAATATTAAGGAGGGTATGGAGTTTGCGGTAAAGACAAGTCCGAAGTTGGCGGGTTTAAGGAGGGATTGGGAGATATGAGAGAGAGGAAAGAAGTATGATTTGTTGATTTTATGGTTATTGTACATAAAGCATTAAATTTGTTAAGTGATATCCATTTCTTCGAATTGCCCATTCTTTTCTCTTTATATCCTATATACTTACAGTACCTACTACGCTCCATTTAAAATATTAATAACAAGCAATGGCCTTGGCTTTTTGGCTCTAACCACAGCTATTGAATAACAGTTCGCCCTTCAAGCGAGCGACGATTGGCTTCAGGGGATGTTCGCTTCTCCGACGAAGAACTGGTCAGCCGCTTGAAGAGCCGACTGTTATATGCTTTTATATTGATCAAAAGCTAATTGAGCTTTGTCAGTTTTTGTGCTACATTCTCAATACTTGCGCGGTTTCTTAATATTCCTATTTATAACCAGCTTTATTCCGTTTACTTGTTAGCCAAAAATTTCCGTATCAATACAATTTTTCTTCCCTGGGTCTATGTTGACACGTTCTGTTTGACAGACCAGTTTTCGTCATCATCCAGGTAATCGAAAGTATAATGAATAATACTCAAACTACTTCAATCATCAATTTCATGATTTTAATAAGAGTCTCGCCAATCTCAATTTCCGAGTTCTTTTCACATTGGGACCTCGGATGATGTACTATCCACGGAGATACAAATTTAAATATCCGGATTGAAATCGTCCCAATCACTGTTAATTTATCCTTGATGGAACTTATGGTGTCTGCATTTTCCATCCCATCTCGCTCCATGGATTCCTTCCGCATACTGATATCACAAAATAAATGATCGATCAACTGGTCCTATCACGGTCGTGTTGCGTATGAACAATGAGATAGTAGTATTGAAACATGCAATGGCGCATTTTTCGGTACCATGAGATTCACGAACCTATGAGGAAGAAGGCGGGGAGAAATATGAATAGAAAGGGACTTGTGGTTTTTTCGCTACTATTTTCTCCCCTTGGGTGGAATCACGCGAGATACGGAGAGTGTTTTGAAATAAATAACCACTCATGCAATTAATTTGGAAGAAATTGAAAAGAATTTCGCAAAAGTTGTAGTGAAATATGATAACTACCTTCACTGATATTCATGTGATAGTATGAATTAAGGTTCTGTGATAAGTCGTTGTGTTCAAAATTGAAATGAGTTGTTTTTACAGATACCCAGTTTTCTTAGCTCCAATCTCGTTTTTCTTCTATGATTTTACCATTTATTCGCATCCTAACTTTTCAATTACCTCTAGAAGCGCCAATGATAGATGAGTGACAGTAACACGAGACAATAGGATAAGATGACTGCTGATTCAAAGAGAACAAGGAGATATACATTGAGAATTACCAGCTAATGCATTTCGGATCACAATACCTTAAGATTGGGAACCAGTACAAGCATTTGAAATAATCAAGCCCCGGGGGGTCTATCTATTGGTTAAGTCGCATATCTAAGATCGTGAACATATACGCGTGGAAATATTTAGGCATAACATGGCAAGTGAATCAAAACGCTTGAAATCCTAGTAATAGACGCATAGGATATTCGGAACGATATCACATATTTCTGAACAAAACCGATTCTTGCTAGAGGTGCTGAGCAGACGAAATAGTAAGAGTCTAATAATTTTGATCAACATTCCTTGATTATCTTCGGGATGACAGATTAGTATATCGGTTTCTGACGCATCTTAATTTACAAAGTTTGGCATCCTAATTCGCATTTGCATTTGTATTCGTATCCTCATCTACCGGCTATGTATGGTCTTTCTTATTTTCCCTGTGATACGAGTGCATAATTGATACTTGTTCTACAGTATTTCACCTCAGCAAGGCACTATAACCCATCTCGAAACATAAAATATTTAATGAGGACAGAAACCATACGATCTTGTACTTCTGATCCAGACGTCGAACTTGCAGGGGAAGCAATTTAAAAGTTTAATGATGAAAAAACTGCAAAATTCGGAAGAAATGACAACTGAAAATTCCATGTAAAGACCTCCTATGAAAATGGTATCCTTAAAGATTAAACCACTACATTTTCTCATCTCTTTCTATGTACAATAGCGTCTACTTAGTTCCCGAATTTGGGCTCTTGTTTGGCACCCTCATTAGCTCTACAGAAACTGACTCGTTTCTCCGTGTAGAAATCAGTCGCGACTTTGCCATAATCAGCAGCACCATTATCGAGGCTCCTATGAAACTAGTTACTTGAAGAATTCCACCCTGGTGTTACAAAGGGACTTACCCAGCTTTGATACTAACAAAATCAGGCATGAGCTCAAGTTCACCAACAAGACTACTTCCACAGGTCCCGCAGAATGACCGCTTGTTGATCTTTCCGGAATCTCCGGGAATCTCGAATGTCTTTGGGGTTCCTTGCAGGAGCTTGAACTGAGTTCGAGGTAAAAGCAAGTTGGAGGAGGTGGCTCCACATTATTTTTGACATGCCTGACAATGGCAAAGAGCAGTCAAAGTTGGCTCCCCTGGTATATGTTAGGGATATGTTTCGAATCAAAAAGCAGATGATAACCAGGAAAGACGAACCTGTGTATTCATATTGAATACCGCCACACAAGCAAGATCCTTTAGGCACATTGGAAAATGAAGAATTTATAGACTTGAAGTAGAATGAATGAAAAATTATTGTTTCTGGAGCTGATTCATGTTTATTTATGGGTGATAGAGCGTGGAAGAACGAGGAAAGACTGCCGTTTTATGCTTTTAGCAACTGCATTCTACATGGCATTTACAAACGTGCATGATACTTAGCCTGGAAAGTAGAAGGGGGGCAAAATTCTAGAGATTAACCTCTTTTGCTCAGATAATGATTTAAGTATCGACAGTACACCCGCGCGGGAGCTAAGGCGGGACGGCAGTGTGAAACTGAAATCTTCAGGTTTTGCAAGTGGCAAACAACGACACCAAGAATACGCCTGGCACTCCTTATCACTGGTAGGTGAAATTTTTCGTGCACCAATATGGATCATCATGATGATGTATTTACTTTTATACATCGCTCGTATTTGAGACTGCCATACTAAATTTGGGTATCTATGTACGACACGTTGATTTTGAATTGATCTCTTTCAAAAGCTACTGTATTCTTTGAAGAGTTCGCCGAACGCTAGCAACGATCGTTCTTTTAAGGTAATTTTAAAGCCGAATGTAATAAGTGTATAGGTGTTTGAAAGGTCCCATCGGAGGTGGCCTTTTTCACCTAATTATGATTGACATAACTTAATATATCCTTATTTGTCGGCGACATTACTAAGCATATTACACAATTAGCATAGTCAAACTTTCAGGATGTATAATTTCGCATGTTTCATTTTTATTATGAATGGATTTATATTATCAAGTCCTTCGGTATTATTGTTGTTGAGGCTATGAGTGCATTAACAATTCATGTCTAAGCAATGCGGGGGTCGGAGAAGTCTAATACTGCGTACCAATGTTTAGCACCGAGAGTCGGCGGATCAAAGCATCATCATTTTCAGTACCGAGAGCTGGTGGATCAAGTCAACATACTGTTTAGCACCGAGAACCGGCGGATCAAGTCACTATACCAACCGATGGTGGAGACAGCAATTCAATTCATGTATAAATATAAGTGCATCACGCTGTTTATCCCGAGCATTTTCTTTTCATCTTCATATAATTTGTCTTTCGTAACGATCAGCTATTGCAGCACTTCGATTAATAACTTCGTTTAGAATATTCACAAAAACAGAATAATGTCACAAGAGTCGAAGAAGATACTTCTCACTGGAGCGACAGGCTACATTGGTGGGTCTGTACTTGCCACCATCCTCAATTCATCCGCACCATCACTAAAATCAGCTTGTATTACTTGTCTGCTTCGTGGCAGTGAGCGCGCTGTCCAGCTCACATCTGCCTACGGCGATCGTGTCAGGCCAGTTCTCTATGAAGATCTCGATGACTTAGATCGTACCACTGAGATCGCTTCTCAGCACGACATTGTCATCAACACCACCTCAGGAACGCATGCTGCTTCGTCGTAGGCTTTATTGCGTGGCCTAGCGCAACGAAAAAAGTCTCTAGGATGTGAGGTGTGGATGATCCATACGTCTGGGATCTCTAATATCACTGATCGACCGATTTCAAACCCTACGCCCATCCATGAATGGGACGATATCAAAGATGATGTGTACACCTTCGAGAAGAAGCTAGAAGATGAGCACCCTTACGCTCAGCGAACCGCCGAGCTAGGCGTTGTAGATACTGGTCTTCAGTTAGGCGTTAAGACCCTTGCCATCATGAGTCCTATCATCTATGGAATTGGAACCGGTCTATTCAACACACAGAGTTTGGCACTATACACCATGAAAGCACTAGTGCAAGTAGGAAAGCCAGTGTTGCTTGGAGATGGAGCGGGAATTTGGGGTCATGTGCATGTGAGGGATCTAGCTGACCTGTATGCTCTCATTGCGCAAGTAATTGTGGAGGGGAATGTTGTATCTATCCCCAGCGGAAAGAAGGGAACCATTTTCAGTTCCAATGGACAGCATTCCTGGTTGGAATTGACATCGGACTTGGCAGAAGTGTGCTATGAGAATGGATTAATACCGGAAAAGACAATTAGTCACGTAGATTTAGAAGAGGGGACAGCACTTCTGGCGCCGACACTCGGTTTTGCAAATCTCGCTGATGATTCTAACAATGCGAGAGCCTATGTGGAATCTGTATATGCAAGCAATGCACGTACCGTCGCGAATGTTGCAAGGAATCTTGGCTGGAAACCATCGAGAGGAGAAGAAGCATGGAAAAAGAATTTTCAGGACGATGCTAACATCTTGTTGGAGGCTATGAAGAGAGCATAAATTTTTACAATTAAGCCTTGTTCGCCTCGGACTGCTGATGGGTGGGGTATTTGTGTGAACGTAGTGAATGACTTCAATTCAATGGTCACTGTACAGCAGTGTTCTTACTAGTATTGCTCGTACTCCGTATATTAATTCGTATAGTGATACGTATCGAATTTTTCGATAATATTTTATATATTGAATATTTATTGAAGTAATATAATCCCCCTTTATATATATGAACCACTATATCAAGAGCTTGATATGCGCTACCGTTATACTACTGTATACTAGTACTAACACTGCTGTACAGTAATCCAAACAAATGCGAGAGAGACTAGCTCTTTCAGTTGCCCTCATTTAAGGCCTGCTATTACCTTTATATAACTAGCTCTTCAAACAGTATAAAACTTTGTCATTTGGGACCTATTGTTTGAGGTACTACGTCATACGTTCCCTTCTCATACAAACATCATTCCTGCTCGCTGGTCTTTGGTTTTGAGCCCTATCGGGTAGGACTAAAAGTCATCTAAAATCATTCTTTATATGATATTTCAATCAGACAGATTGACGTCAGAGTTGAACTTTCCGGTATGAGTTATACAAGAATTGGCTGTGCAGATGAGTCTGTTCCCTTTTACGTTGTCTTTTCCCTTTAAAAACCAGTAAGTCCAACTTCAACAAGCTATTAAGCATCTTTATCATTAATAAACAGGATCAATAACAAACAAGACCAAAAGAAGAGAAGACTAGGGATATATACTGAGAAAAGACCTGATCGATGAGTAGAATGATAAGGAAGAAGTGTTGAAAGTACCGGGGAAGAATTTGAGCCCAATAGAGAGGTTGTGAGTCTGAGTTAGCGGAAGCTTACGTTTAAAGTGATGGGAACTATTGTTTTCAATAAAAAATAATAATATAATATTGATATTTTTTAGTATTTATAAATAAACATATATATATATATCAATTCAAATAAACAATTCTATTAAAAATTCGAGATCTGAAGCTATATAGATCGATAAGATAATAATTAATCGTTATTTCGAAAGAATGAAAGAAATAAGAGATTCTTTATTCTAGAAAATGACCGGATTTGGAAGGGATTTCGAAGAAAGAAAGCTGAAATTAAGCGAAAATGAATAAAAAAGACCTTAATTCCTTCAAATGTAGAATAAGAAAGTTAATTCGAATAATCTTTACGATCAAAATCACGTTTCATATATGCCTATATAATTATTTTAGTCGTTAACCCGAGCCTGTTTCCCAAATTAGACATATTAGTCTATATATACACCTACCCTTATATATGCTCATGACCTTCGATAGGAACGAAGGGAATGGAGAAGATGAAGTCTATCTTGGGAAAACGAGGAGTTCAGGTCTAAGGTTTTTATTGTAGAGCTGTTAGATAAGTTATGATGTTAAGTCTACGTTGAAAACTAAGTACCTAAACCCAATTATTTTTCCAACGGTGATATTGGACCACCATGGAACCAAAAATATATATCAACAGAAAAACGTGTTGTAGAGCAATGGAGACATGTCAATTAAGCGTGCCACTACATAGAACAGATGACTTAGTTGTTACAGGCAATGAACTCACTCAATCACTTGCATTGGGTGTATCTTGAATCATCTCTGCACCTGTAATTGATACTTCGAAATTGTTGCCGTTGTTCGTTCAATCCACAGTTTCATATGAAGCCATGCGCCACATTTATTTGATTTTTATGTTACATTTCGTTACTGAAAGAGTCAGACTAGAGGTATCGGAAGATATGAAAGAGAAGAAAGCAGCACGCTTTACTTGTGTTACCGAGGTACCCGCACCGCAACATGGATTATAAAATTAATGATTGTTTTAAGTATGAAGCTCTATATTATAATAAAACCCATTTCTTGATATAAATCTTTGTTCCTGTTGAATAGCCTGGACAGCCGTCTATCCTATCTATCCATTATATGATACTTATTCTTTAACTTCTAATAATTCTACTACTTATCTAACCTATACTTACTAGATAATCTATGATTGTTGACTATCCTATATTTATTATAAAATAAGTATTAACAAAGATAGATACCTATCTTTCCTAAATTACTAATTACTTATTCAATTACTTTTGTTTCTAATTATCTTTCAATCTTATGGTTCCTATAGTATTGTTTTCGTAGATCACAACACCAAGGCTTGCTTTTATCTTATCTTATATTATAGTTATGAGAATTGTAATTAATTATAATCTTATTGAATTCCTATTTGAAGTTTAGTCTGAAGCACCTCGAGAGATCTCTAGCCACTTCCACGTGACCTTAGAGGCAGCTCCCGTAACAACTTGGTTTTCAATAGTCACAGTATATAAGGCATTAGATTTGATGAGAAATCTCCACATCTTGAAATCGCTCAACAATTCATATCTGGAGCTTGAGGATATCTTTCGTAATATTGTAGTAAAAGACTTGATCCTCGTTCGAAAAGTTTTTAAATATAAACAATTTTGTTGGAAATCATATATATATGATACTAAGCAGTATACTAGTAAGAAATATCTTTTTCTATTCCAACAAATTTATATTCATTTATCTATTATAATCACAAAGTTATTAAATATAACAGAAAAAGTCAATCAAAGCATATAAAATCTCAAAAAAAGATACAAAGATATTCCTTAATTAAAAATATAATATAAATTGAATCTTTAAATAGCCTTTCATTGTCAAAATGCATATCATTCATAAGTATTAAGTATTTTTTCGATACAATAGGTGACTTTCGTTCGATGTTGAATTGGAGCTCTTGGAATCTCTTATTCAGAAGAGCTTATTATACTGAATTATTATTTATGTCTTTATACAATCTCCGGTGTATAGCTTAGACATTATATAAAAGAGTAATATATTGAAATTTATATCAAGTGATTTAGTTGTTATAGAGTTATTAAGATTATAAATGCATAGATGTCAAGAGGTCACCCCCAAACCATTCAGAAGCTATACCACTGGGCTACGAACCCAAAAGACTAGGAGGTAGAACTAAAAGTTCCATTTCACTCTCATATATATAGCAGGACAAGATAGCAGGACAGGAACAGACTACGGTCAATGTCACCTCGTGATATTAGATAACTCAAAGTAATATGATTTTTTGAAGTGGCCGAAAAGTGGGGCACGCAACTTATTTAGAAGTACAACTCAACTAGTCGAATACTTTCGTTCTTCGTACTCGGTAAATAAATAGTGAGTGGATCGCCTCTGCCCACCCTGCAAAATCATTACTCATTCATCCATCTCAAATCATGCTTTGATTTCACAATGCATCTGTCTCCCGAACTTTGTTCGTTTTAACCTGAAACACGCATCCCTCCCACACTCTGAACGTAAAACCCGGTACACTCAAAAAGTATTCTCTCTCCAAAATTATAAATCAAATCTATTTATTGATTTCTGAATAAAAAATCGATATGAATCATAGAGAAGTATTCATTTTATCAAACGTTTCAATGGTGCAACACTCGATATATTATCAATGATTCTGGAAAGGATTAAACTCCAATTATTCCTAATGGTTTATTTGGTTTTGAGCGGTTTTGCGGGCTCGTTTTTACGTTCAAAGTGTGCCTCATTTCCTTCCCTTCTTCTTCTATCTAGAAGCAAGAATTCGGCCATCAGCCGAGTCAAGCCTCCACTTATTAACCATAAAGCATTACGCACTAAACCCCATTCGCCCGTATTCAGAAAAAAAGCCTTCCCCGCTAATAACGTCCTATCACGCATCCTCACCTCGGCATTTCTAATCCAACCAATAGCCAACCAAATCAACAATTATTTGAAAGAAAGGACTTCACAAACTAGACGAAGCAAATACTATGTTTAACCCAACCCCTAACCCCCAACATCATTCCCCATCGAGTCGTATATCGTCGTAAAATTGCGCGTTAAGTGGTTCGGCCGTGGGGGGAGGCTGTGTGTCTTTTATGTACATATATGTGCCCTCACGTCGTTTGTGTCTGCTGACTGTCTGGATATGGAGCAATCTTTTTTATCTTATCTTATACGTTTACTTTTACTTCACTTCCATTCAGGGTCTTGAGCAATACTTCACATAATACAAGTGCACAAACTTTCGTTTGTACTTCAGTGTATATTATACATATAACAAAACAGCACTTTTTCCATCTCCCTCTGCCACGGCCCACCCCTCCACCCCATTTTTTCAAGACATATAGAAACAGGCGTCATCCTTCCTCCAACTAAAGAAAGCAAAAATGTCCGACTCCTCGGCCCCGACAGGCAATCCAGTCTACGAACTTTACCGCTACACGCCGAATTTAGGAGCGGCCGTGATTTTTCTGCTCGCGTTCGCAGTTACAACGTTGTACCACATATACCAGATGATCAAGACCCGATCGTGGTACTTTACTCCTCTAGTTATTGGCGGTGTTTGTATGTTTATTTTCTATTTTCTTCATCTCATCTCCATCTCATTCCAACCCCCCGCTCCCACCATCCAAGATCGCAATCTCATGCAATGCAAAAACAGTCGAGGTCGTCGGATATATCTTCCGAATTATGGCGCATTCCAACAAAAAATCCATTCCCATCTATAGCATCACCACGATTCTGATCCTGCTCGCACCGGCGCTCTTCGCCGCCTCGATATACATGGTTCTCGGACGACTGATCGTCGCACTCGACGCCGAGAGCCTGTCGCCCATCCGCAAGAAGTGGATGACCAAAGTTTTCGTCACTGGAGATGTCATTGCATTTTTGAGTCAAGCGGCCGGTACGTTGTTTTGCCTACCCTTGCCCGCCTCCCCCCGAACTTCGAAAGTGAGGAATAAATATACTGATCTAGAGGTGGATATATACAGGTGGAGGAATCATGGCTAGCGGAACAGCTAGCGCTTTGACGACTGGAGAGAATATTACGATAGCGGGTCTTGCCATCCAGCTTGCCTTCTTCAGCGTCTTCATACTCACCGCGACTATTTTCCACCGTCGATTCCAAAGAACCGCAAACACCACGCCGATGAGAATGTCCGTCAAGTACATGATGAAAAACAAGAATTGGGAGGCTCTGCTTTACGTTTTGTATATCACGAGCGCACTGATCCTTATCCGTTCAGCTTTCCGCTTGATCGAGTATGCTGGTGGAAATGATGGGTATCTGCTGTCGCATGAGGCCTTTGCTTATATTTTCGACGCAACATTGATGGTTTTTGTAATGGTGACACTCAACATTTTCCACCCATCCGATGTAATGGGAGACAAGGTAACATTGTATGGAAGCACGGGCATGTCTTTGCATAGCCGGGGTTCGGAAGTTTGAAGTCTGAAGAGGGATAGCTAGAATTTCTGGCGGATGGGTGAATTTTAGCATAGCTTTTTGGCGTCAATGATCTATTTCCTAACGTAGATGCGCAGCAAAGATTTGGAACGAGATTAAATATTGCCATAACTATAGCAAAACCTGATTATCTGATATTGGATAGATATAACGATAGATCTATACGAATATGGCTTTAAATAACATATACCAATAAACATTGTGCCAATATTGATATCTGTTGATCGAATTTTTGTAATTAATATAAACAGGTTCTACTGTACGATGCGTGAAAAAGTATCTTGGAGAAAGCTGACCCCGTATGGCCATTTGACTTTGACTCTTGCTTAAAGGCTAAACTTTGCAATTTCTCTGAGGCTGCACCGATTATCAATATCACACAGCCTCACCGACGCTTTCGGGAAGGCAAGTAGATCAGCGTACGAATCGCCCAGGATAGATGCGCTTGTCTCGACCAGATGCTTTCCCCACCCCCGGAAGAACCAGAAAGAGTCGAGCCGATGCAATAAAACTCCAAAATAAGCAAGAATAAGAACGGCGAGAGTGTTTCGTTGAGTCAGAAGAATGAGATAGTCTCTGGAAATTCCAGCAGGCCACATAAGTCCAGCTATGATTGGCGACGTCGAACTTCTGTCTATCGTAATCTTCCTGATAATCTCGAATGACCAAAGAAGCTGTTCAACGGCACCTTGGCAAACCTTAGACGTGTCCGGGCATGTTTCGGCCTCGCAGCGAGTAAAAAGATCGGTTAGTGCACGCAGCTCCGTAATAACGTCGCCGCCAATGTCAGGGTATAGATCTGTAGGCGGACCACTCCGTGTAGTAGCTTCTAGTTCATCACAGAAGATGCTATCCTTCCATAGACTATGCAAGCCAACCATGCCCCTGACCAAGTTGGCGCAAGCCAAGAAATTATCAATGCCGCTACCGCCCTTGTTTGACTCGACTAAGTTTCCATCTGCGCGAATAAAGCAAAATCCACATATGGCCAGAAAGGCTGAGAACAAGAAGGCTGCGCGTTGACTTTCTGGCGAAATGTCGCTGGTGTTTATGAGACGCCGGTACTCTAGCAGTGCCGCATTTTGGTGGCGGGCAGCCTCCGCCACCAGAATCTGAGGGTTGTCGCACCCATCAAGGGCAATATGTAAAGCGGATAAAGAGAGAATCCCACGAAGAAGAAAATCGTTTTGAGTAGCTATCTGTACGACGGATGTTTGCCATACTTTTTGCTGTGGAACAATAGTGCTGAGAGAGTCATAAACATTGATCGTGTAGTGGTGAAGAAGTTTAAGGACTTCGATGTTATATGCTTGTGGCATGTGAAACGGTGATAAGGGGGCACCAGGTGATAATACTATGGCTTGGCATTGAGTACCAGACAACTGCTGTGGACTCTCTCTCGTGGAAGTGGAAGGTAGTGGTTTTTTCGTACACGGATATGTGCAGGTGATTTCGCGATCTTGACAGTTCCCACAATTGGGACGACGTTCATCACACTTATTGATTGTGTTAGAGATGGATATCGTAGCAAACTGCGCTGCATGGCTCATGATTACATACTTTGAGGTGCTTCAGCTTGCAGACGGTGCATCCTTTCCGCGACTTTTTGTGAGTCCGTCTAGTGGCCATAGGAGCGAGCCAACAGAATGGCCATGAAATTCAATAACTAATTACAATAGTCGCATCAAGCAAGCTAGAAAATCAAGTGTTGGTCGAAAGAGCGACAAAGTGCGTGGGGGTAGATGATAGATGGTGGTTGTGGCAAGGTTTAATACTGAGATCGACGTTAAAGGAGTGACCTTCTAGTGTCCTTTTATCTAGCGTGGTCGGGGGCAGTGCTAACATCCATTTTCCATTTAACACTGTAATGTCCAAGCACAACGGATATCAATGTACCGTATCTGAGTGTAAAGAGCCATCAACTGCTGTTCCGAATGCGATATAAAAAGTCCAATCACGATTATCTTAATATCATCGCAACAAAATTGCTCCATAACCGTCTTATTGTTGTGAACGAAGAACTGATATTGTTGGAGTTTGAAGTGAGATCCGATTAGAGTTTCTTGCAGCCACCACGTGACAGCCTTACAGTGATTGATAGTGACTAAGCTGTCTTATTAGTAAGCGGAAAAATAACAACTTGATCAACTGTAAAGCTTTTAAATTTGATCAACAATGATACCCATGTACAATTGCAAATCCTCTGTTAGGACGTATACAGAGTCAGCATCAAAGAGTTAGGAGCATTACAATCATGTGTAACCCAACTATCAATTGAATACGTACATGCTTGAGTATAGCTCAAGATGCATTTCTATCAGGATTGCCTCCAGGATAAACTACTATGCCTATTCTTTGGTGTCACTATCATACTTTCATGAGTGTTATGTTGAATTAACCCTTAGCCTTTAAGATTGGCTCTAGCTGAGCGCTGTAACGGGCTCCTATAATTAATATACATGATTTTGTGGAGCTAGAGGATTAGATTAACGAAACCAATGGTGTAAAGCTTTGTGCAGGACACTAGAAGAATAATCACTGGATGGTTGAGCTAGGAGTTGAAGGGATTGAAATGGTTCTTCAGGCCCGAAAACGCATCTTAGACTGAGATTCGAGTAATGAAAGGAGATGAAAAAGCCACTGGTACTGACTGAGATACGGTATAGGAAAAGGGAGAGAAATTAGTCTCAACGCTGGAGCTGATGCTGTACGTGAACTGCAATTTTGAATGCTGATGAATCGGAAATTCAAGTCATTCCGTATTACAAGATGTGTTCCGTACGTGGGTGATGAAAGTAGAAACACATAGGTCATTTCATGTAAACTTTGCAATTGCTTCGAGGTTACATTATTGTTAGGGATAGAAGTCAAAGGAGATGTTCACCCGGCCGATTCTATTCGTCCGTTACTCATTGTGTACACGACTCTTACTATTTCTCTCAGCTTCGAGTAGCTCTTAAATATAATACTGAGATATCGGTGAGTGTAGCCTAGGTTCCTAGCCAGCACCGCGTACAGGTGAGAGATTCGTCTTGGCTGGCCTTTCTCCCCCATCTTCATACAGTGCCATTGGCTGTATGCTCATCCATTAATCCAACCAAAATGTTTGTGCTACAAATTAAAAAAGGGAAAAACAAAGGCAAAGTGTGTCTGATCTCACATATTATAGCGTGTATCGGTGTCGCCTGGAAGAGTGTGGGATCAATCTATCTGTGCGCGCCAACCACTTGTCAAGGAGTTCCTGTCTCTCGGCTGGGTTTCGAATTCGACAAAATTTGGCGACCAGAAGGAGAGACAATATATGCTCCATGCCTCCTTTGAACTGTTGGTTGGTGAGCAATTGGAGGGGATCAAGATTGGGCTCCAGGTTAACTTTGATGGTTTGTTTCTCGTTATCGCCCAATTCGGACTTGTCACCCTGTTTTTAATGTGGATGATTAGCAAAACCATAGCGAGGTATTGGGATATGGAACCTAAACTTACAAAACCTGTGACAGCACATGCATTAGTTCCAGCTATGTAGACTGGCTCATCTTTTTCATCCCTGTTTCTCTTCCCCAGGATGGATGGCCAACCAAAAGAAGGGCAGAATCGTGCCAGAGGTCCCCCATGTAGTGTCTCAGAATCTACCGGTCCACAAATGATGGAGAAAAGACCCACACGAGGTGGACGTGGGAAAGAAGGAAGTGTTAACGGTAAGATTGGCAGCTAGCGGAGATGATACAGTGCCCTTTTCGCTATCTTCTGTTCCATTTTATACAAGCTGCGCTCTTTGCTGCGAGTAAATGCGCGTATTAATAATCTCCCCAATACTGTGACTTGAATTGTTGTCCTTGGTCACCCTGGTTGCCCGATCTCGACGCTAAAGCTACGGGCTTTTGCCTCAAGCTGTAGTGTATTTACGGCATCTTTCTTTTCCTCATACTTGGCTCTTTGACAGGCGTGATAAGAAATCGTTGTGAGGCCATTAGCTGACAAAAGGTGGGAATGGTATATCCTTCGAGAACAAAAGTTTGTACAATGAAGTGACTTGGTTCTTGGAGACAGGAGATCCTCCGCTAGGTAACTATCTTTTATTCTCACGTGCTATGATTCACTCACTATTTGTTATGTGGAAGTCCACGCGTTTGCATTTATTGTTTTTGCTACGCGTTGGATGGGTAAGGATGAAATGAGAAAAAGACTTTTGAATTCTTGATTTTATGACGCTATCCCTTCAAACTCCCCCAGATTATGGGTAGTTTTCTATCCATCCAACTTAATTTACATTCTTGAAAGCTTTGATGGTCGAAGATTAATTACTTAATATGGTTTTTGATGAATTCGATGATATGTGAAAATTCCCGTAGAGCTGCGTCTATTTGTTCCCACTTTTTCTCTATGAAGTACCAAAATATGGTCTTTCAAATAGAACACAGAGCTTCTTCTTGGAATCTGAGTTATCTGAAATACTCATTGATGGGATTATACCTGTTTTTAGTTTCACTGCCGTGCTTTCATGAGTTCTATGTTGAACAATCTTTCAACCTTTATGCTGGGCTCATAATCAGGTAGCACTTCTGGGCTGGCTTGTATCAAGAAGGTTACCAAGTGACTATTTCTTGAAGTGTAAGCCTGTGGGTATCATCTTCTTAAACCAAATATGTATTTTCGAGTGCTCAGTGCAGTGAATAAGCTTAGCCCCCTTCAATTTGATGGCGCGAAGGCCTCACGATGAGCTTTACCAAATTTCCCATGAATTGACTCTTCAGCATTTAAAATGCCTATGAAATCTTCTTCATTTTTATAATAATTGGCGTTCAATCATGAGTCGCTCGTGCCTCATGTGCATTAGTTCACAGTCCACAATCTCTCTGTCCTGATTCTCCTTTTTTATTAATGTCCAAGATAAGCGAGAGCACGTCGTCAAACTAACTCTGATTGTACTACATGATATCAGAAGATGTGAAGCTAGTGTCTAGTCTACTTACCAATCGCCTTGACCCTCTAAATTAGAACAGATCGCGTCTATATGACGTGCGATAATTTTCAAAATCTTATATTAACCACTACTTTAATGTCATGGAGTCGTTCGGTCATCACTATTTTCTCGGCGATATATTGACGTTGCCTAAAATCAAGAACGTTAGTTTCTTCTGCATTTTCAAATTTGACCCTTAGAAAAAACGGAAGGAATAACAAATTTAAAAAGGCTGATAAAACAGAAACATCACGTGAGAGTAATTCTTAATCTGCTTTTTATTTTAAATAAGCTCGATAAGCGATTCATAGATTTTCGCCGGAGGCAACTTGTTCTGACTGCAATGTACGGATGTCAGACAGATTTCATTGACGAGAGGCGTCTACAGATGGAAACGCAAGCTAAAATGATCCTAGTGTTTAACAAATATCTTTCCCTCTTCCACAAGATTAGACAATGCAGAGTTTTTCAAACAGCATAAATTTATAATGAGTTCTGCTCAGTCCAACAAGACTCGAGCAAGTGTGCGATAATATTGAGAGGCTAAAAGGAAGGAAGGAATACTCAAGCAGTTGATGTTTACATCGAAGCACCCTAGTCTCGTCCTTACAAAGATAACGTTCAAAGATATCGATCAATCATCATGTGTCATCTCCGGTCTTCGACGTTCATCGTTCTATATACATATATCATCCTCAATTCATGCATTCCAGATATATTCACATCTGTCTTATATGGTGCAGCCGGGATATCAATAGGAACCAAACCATGATGTCAAGATTACATTACTTCCTTGATGGCTTATTTTCATGATAATAACCAGCCTTTCTTCTAGAATATGCTCCACCCGAGAAGAGAATCTATGGATACTCCACAATAATAGCGATGGTCGTAGATTAGTCGAAGGACCATCTTCTAGTGTTTCTGCCTCTGCCCACTGTGCCCACTTTAGCATGATGTACTATCTGGTTATCCTGCACCTACAGTTATCAAATTTCCAAGTTTGAAAATTGACGCACTCATAATGCCGCATAATAAAAATTTGATATCCATAGAGACGAGTAAGAAATTCTATTAGCAAAGAACGTGCTCCCATTTGGGATTCGTGATAAATTGAGAAGTCTTCTAATATACACCCAACATTCACCGCTTGTGGGGCTCGTGTGTACATATTTTAGCAAGCAATTTTCCTTCACAAAATTACCTACAAGTTGGGTGGCTCAGTGGTCTAACCACTGTTCCACAGATCACCTCTTGTGACGATGAGTTGAATTCGGTGTCGGGATACAGCACTAATCACTTATTCCCATCTGATCATAAACCGAAACAAATAACAATCATAAAATGATTCAAACAAAAATACAACCGTAAAATGGTCCCAGTCATAAGATGAGTTAAAACAAAAATATCAAAAAAAGCTAATCATAAGATGATTAATAATTTTTTGGCCTTTTTGATTTATCTGAAACATCCATCATGGTAACAATTTTTTAGCCTGGCGACTTTGAGAGTTTACATTGCAAGTTATCCAGTTCCACTATTAGGCTCGCATTTTAATTCTCAAAGTGATCAACTGAATTTTCTAAATTTCATCAAGTTGGAATGGTAAAATATTGTTGAAGTTTTCTCTCTAACCCCATACTAGACTTCACCCTAGTGAATTTTTGATATTTCTATAAAAACAACCGCTTTCGTTATGCGAATATCTTGAGAAAAGGATGACGCGGCCGTGAAAAAAAATTTGTGCCCATAGCGAGTATTTAATTTGAGCAGTAATATCTATCGAAGAGAGAAAAAGAATGAGAAACTGACCGCATCCGTTATCTGTTTTTTGTTCAGATTTCATGAATGGGGAGGAATTGTGCTTGGATAGCTCCAAAGTTTATATCCATTGGGGCTCATTACACATAACGTTCATGTGGAAACTGAGTGAATACAGGCTCATGCCACACCCAGAATATACAGAAAAATGTCGAAGTGCGAATGTATAGAGATGACTATCATAGTTTTCAAGAGCAGAAGGAAGATGCGTCCCAAAATCCCACAGCTCCTAACCTTACAACTCATACTCCAGAATCCTCGAGAACGTCTGATCTTGTCATCCGTATAAGAAACATCTTCTCAAACACCCAAAACATATGAATAATCAACATCTTAGTTATTTTCTAGAAACAAAAATAACCCACCGTCTGATTCTGCTCCCTGCTCAGTCCCGGATTTGCCAGTCAAATTCACATATCCTACGAGACTTACAAGTCTTCAGTACAGTCTTTTGCTTTCGGGAACTCACTTGTTTAATCAGGGAAATGGAATCGAAGTGCGGTTGATGGTACCATTTATGTTTCTAGAACTACAAATTGAATTTGTGTATTGTAGTAGAGTTTTTTTTGCCACGTTATCACGTTCAATCTGTCTACATTGCTGTTAATTTCGATTTTCCATATTTCCAAAGACTGCTATATAAGATTTGTCCTCAATTTCTACCTACTGTTAATGGGTGGTAAGAAATTTGAAGTCTGAGATGCTAATCCGTATGATTACACAAAATTTCACATTTTGTAACCTTTCGTCATATACATAAAAACTCGCCCGGCAAATGAGTATGCGAGTAAATGAAAGCATACAATCTGGCGGGAACATTGATGAGCATGAACTTGTAATCTCAGAATAGCATTGATGTAGTTCTCCGGAATGCATTGGCGTCATTGTTTATCGAAAATCTAAAAATTGTGCTAATCACTTAAACTTATTATATGGAAATCATAGTTGAGAATTATAGCTTGATATACTATGAATGATAATATAACATCTAATCTTTAAAGCATTCCTGGTTATTGGTAGTAAACTATTTGTAATATAAAAATACATCTAGATTTACTAAGTTCTAATTACTATTTTGTAAATAATCACGATTTTCTTTTTCTTTCTTAAGAAATCAAATATTCATTGACATAACTCTTATTTGACTTGATATTTCTAGATAATATTATTCAATTATTAGAACGTTTTTCCTTAGATTTTACATATCATATATTGAACCCTAATCATTCAACAATTTAGTAACATCTTGTTTCCTAAGAAACAAGAAATAACAATGAGGATGGAATAACCCAGTTGGGTGTGACTGAGAATGATACGGAGAGTTTCGCAAGATGGAAATGTGAGTTCCCCATCGACAGTCACAGGTAAATCCACAGAAATGTACACTGTATTCTTGATTCGCATCCCAGGCTCCGTGGATTGGCTTGCTGATTCAAATCATTTGCATCTATTTGAGAATTCCCAAAGGATGGCAGGAGAAGGTTGACGAACTTGAACAGAATTCGATTTAGCTAACTAACAAAAAAGCAATAAGACTACGCATACAAATTGGAGCAAAATAAAAAGTACACAAATATAAACCGAGACCAACCATAACAAAAATCCAAAGTAAACTTGAAAGGGTGAAGATTAATGCCAGCGTCAGCTTTCCATCTCTTTCAATCATGCTGCGCACATTATCAAGGATCGCTGGACAATCCCTCTAGCCTGTACCACCGCATGAGCTGCGGGGTCCACCAGAAGCTTTCACAGCACGTCCGATACAAGCTTGCGTACCAATTATCGTATTCCCCTTGGCATGAAAGGACCAAGGTGCTTCCACATTCTCAGTCTCAAAATGCCAACCTGTCACTGCGCTGCATTTCTCTATACGTTTTTTCAAGCCGGCTCCATCTTTTCCGAGCTTTTCCTCATCCCAATCAACTCCATAAATACTGAAAGAGTCGAAGGCACTTTTATACTTTGTTTTGCAGATTTGTCCGGCCTTACTTGACGACGATTTTTCCGACGAGGATGAGTCGTCAGTATCATCGGAGTCTCCCATGTTGGTTATTCGAGAGGCTGCAGCCGATACTTCTGAAGAGATACTTGGCGCTGGGGCTGCTGCTACGAACGAGATGGCAAAGAAGAGTGCCCACAAGTATGTCGGACCGTAGAGCATGTTGAAGAGGATCTGCTGTGAATCTAGTGAAGCTAGAACTTCTACGATCTTACAACAATTATTTATTCGGATTTATGTATATAATAAACAACGCCGTGTCTGATGTTGAGATCAAATGCTAAGTTTGAAAGGACAGACTTGAGGAGCTTGAGTTTCTAAGTCTCGGCTAGAGTGGTTGATAGATCGTACAACTAGGTACTTAGAACAGGAACAATGAGCGAATCAGTGGGAAAGATTGAGTAAAGAAAGTGAGGCTTCTCAGAAGCGGTACATGTGCGTGAGGCGAGCTGATGTCTTAGAATAAGGGACTTGGACGCTTTAAGTACTCAAGTGATAAAAGAGAAGATGACAGCATCATCTTCATACATCTCCACATCAGGAATGAGGTCAATATGTTTAATTATGGACATTGTTACAGCGAATTCCAAAGACCATGCAAAGCCACGGCCAGCTTTTCCGGCTACTCACATTGAAACATACTCAATCGTAGAGTGTGATGCGGACAGTCGTGTTGAGCGACTGGGTGAAAGTATTTAGCTATAAGAATTGTATACGCTTTGAGTCTGTCTAATACTAATATCGCACTGTTTCCTGCTTTATATCGCCTTTGAGCGCGACGTCTCGTCTTTGATTTCAAAAGATGCAACCATCGCTCGCCAAGCAGCGCAAGCATTTGAGCAACTTGAACACTTGTCCTTGGGTTTCCCTCAAATCAGTTCTGGAAGGATTTAATTATTCCTGCTAAGATCATCCTCCTTCGATCCAGGCAGCGAAATAGGAGTCAGGTTCCTTTTTTTCTGTCCCAAACTTCATAGGTCGGTATCCACCGAGCCCGCTAAGCCGCAGGATTTCGAAGTGGGTTCGGAATCCTGACCTTAAAGTGGAAATCCAACTAGATAGTTATTCGGTACCTAAATCCTACGCGCTAGCCTCTTATAGGCCGTGCACTGTATAGCGACGAACTATATATTGGGCAATGCACACTCATTGCTTGACGGAATGCCTACTTCTCATTCTAGGGCATTCCTCATGAAGACATGCTTGACCTAACTGTTGGACTTCATGGGATGGATTGGTGATATCTTGCTGTTACCAGAAAAGAGACATCCTATTAAATGGTTAGAATAAAGGTAGAGTGGAGTAAGAAATATAAAGACCAGATGTGAATTTCCAGTAGTCTACTTGTTACTCTCTGCGCTTATACTAATTAGTCAATTATTCTGCTCACTCAAGCCCACAAGTACTCACTTGATCTACGATTTTGGTTTCCTTCAAGTGAAAGCTAACGATAGAAACTACGAGAATTCCATTCATTGACCGAGATTGAAGCTGCTTTACTCCAAAAGTTCCTGAGACTGAAATTTTTTCTAATTTTCGAGCGGAGAAATTGTTCGTAAGCCTTCTTTCTTTGAACGTGTCTCCTGAGCAACCACTTCGTTGCTGGATTTTAATATTGGGGTTCGAAAGGGATTATCTTAAAACCTCACAGAAGAAGAGCATTGTACCGAAGTTCTTGACTCTTTGTGTGACGGGCCAGTTAGAAGATGGACACAAAGGACAGGAAATCTGAACGCGAGAAGACTTTACCTTACTACTACCAGTTGATGGTACTACACTACCTATGCGACTCCTACCAAGCCAACAATTACAGTGTTACATGATGCCTAGATCGCCCAAAATGACATTGGAAGTTTAGACCACGAAGCGGATTTAGTAGTTTCTAATCCTGAGTCTAGCCTTGCCCCCCGAGTAGTTCGACTATATCTTGGAAGTCTCCAGCCTTTTAATTTTTAAAGCACTCCAAGTCATCAGTAGTAAATTACTTGAGATGCGGAACCAGGCCTAGATTTATCAATATTTAATTGACGTTTCACAAATCATCAAAATTTCACTTTTCTTACCAGACAGACTGAACACCAGCTAGCGCGATGACTGCTCGATTCGATAAATCCAAATGATGTCATCTAATTATCACGGTGTTCCCCCCTAGGTCTTACGTATTACATACCAAACCCCGATCATCAAAAAACTCAGCAAAATCTTATTCCCTAAGGAACTAGAAATAGAATCAAATTCTTCGAGCTTGTTTTACAAATACCTGACATTTTCACAGTAATTGATATCTTTGGAATCAAAAATCGAACTATTTCCAATCTACTTATTGCTAATCTATCAAGATGACATTTTTACCAAATCAAAAACATCTAAACACTCTATATCAAGTGTTTTTTTTTTGAGAAAAAAGGAACGGGAAAAGACCAATTCTATAAATATCGATATCCCCATCCCTCACGCCACAACTCATAAAATTCCCCACCCCCTCCAAAACTCACACACACAACATGTCCAAATTCCCATTCTTCATTCCGACACCTTCCGAAAAGATATTCTGGGACAGCGATGAAAGAACCTTACAGCTGTCTGAAATATACTATACTAAGATAAATAAACACCTGTGATACCTACCCAGATCTGTTCATTCTCATCCAAAATCACGTTTCGACGAATATTCACGTGATGTCATATTTCTCCTCTATCCTATCATGTAGATAGACAGGTATTCTATGAATGAATCATCAAAATGCATCATTAATCCATCTGTAAAATCTATCTATATACCTCCAAAACAATAACGTCCCACCATTCTCCTTCATCTCCATTTCACACTTAATCCACCACAATACTTAAATTACCAGCGCGTCGTCAAAAACACTCTGATATCAATCCATCCCTTCCCTCCATTGTGAAATCTCACCCAATCCACCTCATTCATCCATCGCCCATCAAATACCCATTTTCGAAAAGCTAAAGCACAAGAAAAAAAAAGAAAAAGAAGCTAAGTGCGGGGTAGCTACAGCTCCCCTCTCTAGGTATAATTTTCCCAGTTCCAACCCCACCCACTACCTGATGGATGGACCATCAATAATCATTATCATTATCATTATCATTCCATCCAACCCCACCATACCATCACTTTCTGTAGCGAGCAAGTACCAAGCCAGGTAATCATAACCCCACCACCCATCATCCATCCAAACTTTCGGAAAGGATCCCGAAAGCAAAAGCAAAAGCAAAAGCAGAAGGAAAAGCTGTGCCCCACTCCCCACACCCTATGTACATCTGCACCTGCACCTCCACCTCCACCTCCACCTCCCGGGCCACCTATGGAGCACTGTACTGCAGGAAACCGCTCTCCACATTAATATGTTCTCGTGGGAGGCGGGCGGCGGTGTGAAGGGATGGATAGGGGGATGGAAGAAGATTCAGGGCGATACTCGTATTGTCGGGAAGTATCTATGTACGTTTGCCATCAAGAAAGATTCAGGTTGTAGAACTCCTATTGCAGTTTATCTATCATCTTGTGGTGTGTGTGCATCTAGCTTCGAAGTTGCGTACTTTTTGGCCGCATGGCTATGTGGTATTTTGTGTATGTATGTGTGTATGTTATGCATCGAATGGAGGAGATCCATGCATGATGTAAAGTGTATGGTGGAGTGGTAGGCATTTTGTTTATATTAATCTACCTAATGTGCATAGCTGTACCCGAGTATCAACATCTGCAGCTATTTTTTAAATTACACTTTTGAACCATGCTATCATTTCTCCATAATCCTACAATTCCCTATCCGACAGGATCCCAAATTATCTTCTAACTGTACCATTCATCGCGGAATCAATACCATCCACACCATTAACCAAACCCAAATTGGCTTGCCAAAGTTTCTTCTCATTCAACAGCCACACTTGCATTTTATCTCCCTCATTTCCGAGAATAAAGTTCGCGGAACCACCATCTACTGCGATTTTTCCAAGTAAAACACCTCCCTCGTTCCAAACATTGACTCCGTCTCCACATCCTGCATATACATTTCCTGCATTATCGGTTTTAATGCCATCTGGAAGACCTGCTTGTGGTACTGCAAACATTCTCTTATTAGCAAGAGCTGGTTCACCTCCACGAGTGATCACGTCATATGCGTAAATGGCTCTTGGGGCGGTAGGGGCAGTGGCATTGCCGGTTCCGTCAGTAATGTATGCGGTTTTTTCGTCGGGACTAAATGTGATACCATTTGGTTCTTGGATGCCATCCGCAACGACACGAATGTCATTTGTACCTGGCATGTAGCGGTAGACTTGAGGTGGAAGTAAGGGTTGAGGACGGATTCCTTGCCAGGAACCGTATGATGGATCTGTGAACCATAAAGCTCCGTCGCTCGTCACGTGGACATCATTGGGTGAGTTAAACTCAACGCCGTAGTAGTTGTTGATGATGGTTGTGGTAGTGTAGGGAGCTGTGGCATTCATGAAGACAAGACCACCGGGCGCTGTCATGGATCCTTGGTCGCAGATTACGAGACCATCGTTGTATTTTGCTCCTCCGTTTGCGAGGGTAAGGGTTCCTTCTGGTTCAATAACTGTAGCGGCCCATGAATCACCGGATTTATCCAAACGAGTGATGGAAATGGCTTTGTTGTTAGTGGCAGCAGAACTGCTGTTTGAGGCATATTGGTTACTCGTGACGAAAAGAGTTGATTCATCGAAAAAGATGGCGGCTTCATGGAATTGAGGAAAAGAAGAATTCAGGATGTTGCTAATGGCTGGCGCATCTCCAAGGACTGAAGTGAAAGATTCGTTGTAGACTTGGAATGGTGAGGCATTGCTAACGTTGTACAAGTCCAAAGTGGTGATTGTATCGGCGGTGTAAGTCTAAGGGTTCATTAGTTTGGGGTCATAGCTGTTACCATCACTCTGTACTTACATATACTGCATCTTGAGCCAAGGCACCAGTGGCAATGGCCAAAGTTGGAAGAATATCTCTAGAATACATTATTACTTTGTTTACAGCTTATAAAAAATGAACAGAGATTGATCAAGCCAAGTAAAGCACCCAACAAAAGAACATAGCTAAATACTTATACTGAAGAAATATGGGACTGGATCGTCGAATATGCCGTCCCGGTGGATCTATCTATCAACATCACTTGGCATCTGGGCACAGTCATCGACAGTGGCATATCATTTGTAATTTGTCCGGAGTCTTGAAGCATTTGCCAATGTTCATTGCAATTTGGGTTAACGCCGTGAAACGTAAGTGCCAAGAATGGAAAAAATGATGCTGAAAGGGGGTCGTGAATATCGATGAATTTGGTGTTTCCAGAAGGCATGAAAGGCCCTACTTTGTTTCTTTCGTATGTATGAAACATGCTAGAAATTCTTTTCGAAAGTGCCAAGGTTAAAATCTTCATCCATCAGATCTTTTACCTCGTCGTCGACCAGATTTCCGGACCTTCGAGGATCTTTAAGATTTCTTGGCATCATCCCATGGCTCATTTCAGAGCCAATGCGATTATGTGCATGGTGCTCTGATGAAGTCCTTACCGATGTATGGCCGTAATTTCAAACCTTAAAATTTCTGCCCGTCTGAAAGAAAGCCACAAGTGTCAAATGATGTTGTGAATGCATGCCGGTACATCGGTAGTAGGCTTCGCATCATAGTCCGAGTTGAAATGATCTGCTGGTACTCGACTATTGATCTTGCAGCATCTCCTTCTTCTTATCGGCAATGCCCTAAGGTGGAAAGAACTGCATTGAAATGTATTGAACTGGTTGGACTGGGTTCAGTTGTGTAGAGCTAGATACCTAGCAGATATCGTATCGTACCGTACTATCGAAGTCTGTGAGCACGTGTTTTAGATATGACTAATTTCATTGGCTGTTCGTAATCTGATAAGTTCTGCCGAAAAGAGCCCAACAGAATCAAATCAACCATTGGGTGTTGATGACTCTTTTCCAAGTCTCTAGTAATTGCGCTTGCCGCGATTAAAGCTCTCCCAACAACCCAGTGGTCGTGTGGGATGTAAATGATACGGAAACCGAGATGTCCATTGCTTCAAAGAATAGGCGTATCGGCATGTCCCGGTATATTCGAAATAGATATTTCAGTATCGGTATTACCAATTGGGAACCCATAAATACAAGTAAATCCATAAAATACGGGAGCGTGATTTATATCGAGTGTTAAAATGGCTTTACAGTTTTATACAAGCACAGAGGATTCATATATATAAAAGTCTGTGCTGTACTGCTTGTCCCCGCCAGATTATCATCGAATCCAAGTTGATCAGAGTACCATCGTAATTCGCAAAAAACCACAAAAAAATACCTGTTGCCATAAATGGGTTAGTCTCTTATCTACCCCGCTAAGGTTAACCGTTCTTTCCAAATGTACCGACTAACCTTCAACTCTTACTTACCTACTACTGCCACCGAGATACATATCAACTACACAGCAACATAGCTTGATTTTGATAGACAATTACTCATCTGTCATATATCTCTTGTCTTCAATATTCCTGTCTGACTGGTATTAATTTCGTCTGGCATTCACCATCTTTTCTGGGTTCACTCCAATATTACACAGTCACCCATTGTTTACTCTATCTCACCCTCGATTGAATCATGAATTCGAGACAGCATAGTACTACCACTAGTAGGGCCAACCGAGTCCAGAAGCAGCCACGTATCTACACTTGCTCGGTATGCCAGAGAGTGTTTAAGAGAAGTGAGCATTGTTCAAGGCATGAACGTGGCCGTGAGTACAATCGATCGTGCGAGTCATGCAAGTTCCTTTGTTGATACGAGTTAAACCTCTAGATACCCAGGAAAAACCATTCCCTTGTAGATTATGCGGTCGTAGATACGCGCGAAAGTATGTTGAATATTGCGCGACTCTGATGTTCGTCGTGGAAGATCATTTTGACTAATTTCTTATCTAGGGATGTCGTCATACGACATGAAAAGTCTTTTCACCGCGTCGAAAATCCACGACGTCAACAACCTCCTCCCCCCTTACAACCATCATCTCCAGATTTAGATGCTGAGTCTGAACCGTTCGCAGATTCGATGGTTGCTAATGCGCAAAATTATACTACTGAGCCTCGGCTCCCCCAGATGCCAATAAAACTCGAAAATCAAGATTCAACAGAGATGCAATCTACGCTAGATCCTCTACTACGAGAACATGATGCACAATTAGCTGGACATTCCAGTTCATCTGGTCCTCAAATGAATGGACATGGTGGTCCAAGTCATGGATTTCAACAATATCAGAGTGGTTTCATAGATCCCGCCTTGGATATCTCTGATCTCTTTGGACCATCCCCTAATCTGGTAGCCCGAACCTGACAATCACAGTATTCTTTGCAATAAATGCAATAAATTTCATAGCTTCTTAAAAGATCTTATGCAGCACAACGACATTACGATAAAGGCAATTCTGGGGACTGGGATATCACGATCCGGTGTTGTGGGATATATACAAATGGGAAGGTCTGAGACATTTTTATCAATGATCTCAAGTGCACATTTGAAGGGAAATGCTGTCAACTTTGAGATGTTTACTACACTGACATAGAGGTTTTGCTTAGAGATGTGTTTTTTCATCTCATCTTTTCTTTTGGGAAACCTGCATACACAGCTTTCAGACAAGCAAGTCAATGGTGAATTTCACTGGAAGGGGGTTTCGGTATTTGATTTCTTTGAGAAGATACCATATTTGTGCACCTCAAGAGCAGCTCACTTATTTCTAAGCGATTAGCTCAATTCAGAAGTTTCGAGATTTAATGAATGCAATCTACAATGCAATTGTGAACCCGTTTACTTTCTTTGTCTCAATGAACAGTGACAGGTTGGCAATCGATTTCTTTGTTCTCTTCGTCGGAATCGTTGAAGCACCTCCCAGCTTCCACGTTATTGTTCAAGCGTTCTGGTTCATGATTCTTTCAGCAGCTGCCTAAGATTGAGACTTTCCGAGCTGCTGCATATAATTAGGTTCTTTTCTCAAAGTTATGTCGAATACATGTTCAAGACAATGCCTTTGAAACGTATCAAGTATCGAGTGCTATGGATACAATGTTCGTTTATAACAACTCATCTACTAGCACTCACAAGCACAGAAATCACAACTATCAATACAACCTAACTCTATCTACTCAATACTTCTCTTCACTTTATTTAAGATGCCACCACAATTGACCAGAGTTGGTGTAAGTTCTCTCCCAGCAGACCAACGCACCTGTGCGATCTGTCAAGACAACCTCGGTGGTGGAGAAAACGGAGAACCGGTTAAGACTGCGTGCAATCATGTTTTTGATCGAGAATGTGTTCAACGTTGGCTTGACGCAGATCACACTACCTGTCCCATTTGTCGCGAGGAAATTCGTAACATTACTGGTGGCGTAAGGGAAACGGTAAGAGATAGGATTAGACAGATCAATAACGCTGCGAGGCGTGTCAGAGATAGAGCTGTTGATGAGAGAGAACAAATGATGCAAGCCCAGGCGGATTATGGGGGTGGAAATGAAGATGATCATCTTGAGGGTAATGTTGGAGAAGAGCTCGAACCCATGCCACTTAATGTGCCGGGGAATTTCAGTACTTCTACTCCTCTCCACCATGGTTCGCCAGTTAGAAGACCAGCGTCGAGGAGACAGTCTCCAAGAAGATTCCCCTCACCACACCCCCATAGATACCATTCACCTCCAAGAAATAATCCATACTCACCCCCTTCTCCCGGAATTTCTGGTTCCGCAACAGGCGCCTCTGTAGCAATGCAAAACGCCGAAACAACCTATATCAACGCGCTCTCCGCCCTCCGCTCCCTGGACACCAAAATCATCAACCAAGCACTCCTGTCCTACGAAGCCAACGTCATCAAACACGACGCAGAACATAATGTCCAACTAGCCTTCCAGGAATTCCAACGCGCCGTTCAATCGGGCGATCAGGAAGTAATCGATTTTGCGCTTGCCATGCAGGAAAGCGTCACGATGCGATTGGATGATGCTCACAATGCGATGGCGCAGTATAGTACGCCATTGAGGGAGTGGATGGAGGAGAGGCCGAGGGCGAGTGAGGGGTTGGATAGAGCAAGGTTGGAATTTGCGAGGGAGAGGAACGGGTTTACGAGGGGGGTTAGGGGGAGGGCTGGGGGTGCGAGAGGGGGAGAAGGGAGGGGGAGAATGCGGGACTTTGAGGTTGATGGGGAGGAAGAGGCTTGGGAGACTTATGATCCGAGGGATTTTGAGTGAGTAGGTAGATGGGTAAGTAAGTGCCGCAATTATTTGATGGAGAATCGGTGAGTTAGATCATCTGATTTCTGAAATTGGCATTTGTTTGTTCTTTGCTCGCTCGCTTGCTTGCTTCCTTGCCCAGGATTTTCCTGCTGGACTCCTGGCTCCCTTGCCACTCAAGTTGAAACTTACCCCGTTCATAAGTAAGTAATTAAGTAAGCAAGCAAGTGTACAATACCACAGACAAAATTTCTTCTCTTCACCTACCCCCGTTCAATAGTTCTTTCAATACAATGCACAATTACAATTTACTTAACATACTTGGATGGATATTCCTTTTCGATGGCAACGAATGATACAATGTGATTTGATGTTAAGTGATATCATACAATTCCACGATCCATGGTGCCTCTTTTGAATAAAGAAAAAAATTATGCGTGCGTACGCATGGATTTGGAAGGACGGGCTTGGTTATTGTGGATGGATTGGATATCTATCTGATCAACCGAACACGACGTGTCGCTTTATGATGATATATTGTGAATTTAACATATTAATTCGAGTGGACACTCATGAAGGTAGGTGAGTAAATAGGTAGGCGCTTCTGGTATTGCGTATCGAGATAGTTGGTGGCACCGCGGAGTGGCATGAAGGATATTGAGATTGGGTAAGGTTTATGGGGTTAAGGGGAGTGCGGTAGCTTGGGGATAATAGAAGAAAGATGCATGGATGCATGGATGAAGAGAACAATACACTAGGAGAAAATCGAGATTTGATAAGGATGGAGGTAAAGCGGGGCTTTGTATTCATAGATTATTTCTTGATATTTCGATTGGGGAGTAGAGAGAAATTCACTATACATACCAATGTTTCGCTGCTCATGTCCGGACTTTGAAGTTGTATCGGAATTCATTAGATTTGGATATACTTCATCCATTTGCTCTCCTTCTCCGATGGATGGCCAGCACAAATTCAATTGCGTGTCGAAAAATTGGTCTGGATTGGTATCTTTGGTATTTTGGCTAGATGTGTGGAGATTTGCACTCGAGATGTTTGGCTTGACTACATATGGATGGCTGAGGGCGTGGATGAAGGTTACATTGCTGAGATTGTGAGACGAGAAATTTGAGGCTCATAATACTGGTTTCCAGCTTTGTTGTCCTTGGTTGATGGCACTTAAGGCGTGTGTTAGTTCACTGGTGGTGATTGATTGGAGGGGGAAAAGGTGCCGATATCAAGAAATGTTTCCACGCAAATTTCATTTTACAATAACATCACGAATGACAATTTTTTCTTGGGAAAATTGCCCAAGTTTACGTATCATGCATGGCAGATCATATATTGCCATATTTTAATGCGCTTCTTGAATAGTTTTCCTATCCAACTGTTGGTCTCCACTCACGATGCAATTTCCTTTTGTACGAATGCGCAAGGACGATGTGATGTGTGTAAGTCATGCAATGGGTATTCAATTCATTAACACGAATTTTGGGAGGCGATTGATCATATATGGGAGATCGTGAGAAGATGCTCTACAACTGTAGTGGGAAAGATTCTGCGTGTTTCTCCTGTACAAGGTGATAGAAACTCGGGCTGCTTGTTGTACAGTTCTACTCCGGTACTACACCTGCAACTATCGACTAATTGGTAAAAAATAATAGGGCAATTAGTTGTAGATACATGATTATTACAGTAACTCAAATGAAATTTGACATTCGAAAAGAGAGATAAATATAGATATTAAGTGTTGTAACTAACATGTTATGCTGTTGATACACAACACATAATCTTAAACCATCAACAACACCGCTAATCGTATGATATAACTCTGGAATCTAAATCAATTTCCCACTGCTGTAAGCAGTTGTATCACTTCTTAATGTTTAAATTCTTCTATTGATAGAAGAACAGTCTTAGAATCAATTAATTCTCATGTATATGGGGAAATTCAACGCCAACATTTATCAAAATGTTGGATGACTGCATATCTTGGTGCTTAACCAACCACGAGGTGAATAATTTACCGTAGTAAGACTACAAACCAAAACTCGCCCCATTGTTAAAGTCAAACGCTATTAAATTCAAGACTTCGCAATTGATAGACTTGCCTTCAAGGAATCGTTTTCGCTTTGAAAAGTACCATTATGATTGATTTTGCGGGACCTGTCTTGTCTCCCACACTGCTGCTAACTCTTGCAGCAATTAGCTTGGTGCGTCTTCTGAACACTCATTCATTTCATTAATTTTTGTACTAATACGCAGATACCATAGTACCCAAGAGTAACCGTGATATATAATCTCTTTTTTCACCCTTTACGAAAATTTCCAGGTCCGATATTATGGAGATCTGGTCGGTTCCCTTATATCATTTCCCTGGTACGAGGTAATCTTGTATTAGACCAAATGGAAATTCACCAAACATATGGCGATGTACTTCATTTGGCTCCCGATGAAATATTCTTCACGAAGGAACAAGCTTGGAATGTCATCTATGTACATCGTCCGGGACATGCAGATCCTACTAAAGATCCCGTGTGGTACAAAGGTATGAGTGATGTATTTTTATCTTTTGAAGGGAAATTTGTTGATGTTGTCTCAAGCACCGGAGGAGATGCCTCAGAATATTGTTACGCCTCTTGACATGGAGCGGCATGCTCGATATCGAAAAGCGTTTAGTACTTCATTCACCGAGACTAGTCTACCGAATCATAGTCCATTGATTGAGTCTTTCGCAGACTTACTTATTGGTTGCTTGAATGACTTAGCCATAAGTTCTACGTCTCCAAGTAATGGCACAATCATAGATATCTTTCACTGGGCTAGCTGGTCACAGTTGATGTCATCGGTGAACTTGCGCTGGGCGAATCTTTTGGTTGTTTGGCAAACAACGAACTTCATCCCTGGACTAACACCTTGAATAATTTCCTAAGAGGAATGATATATGCAGCGGCTACTAGATGGTATCCATTGATCGAGACTACGGTCTTCAAATTACTTCCAAAAAGTGTTGTGGAGATGCAAAGAAAACATTCAGGGTTCGCGAATGATCGAATCAATAAACGCTTGGATCTGGAAAATTAAAAGCCGGACTTTGTTGCCTCGTTCATGAAAGACAACGTGGACTTTCACAAGATTTCTTTGAAGGAAACTCAATCGAACCTGGCGATTTTCTTGGTGGTTGGAACAGACGCAACTGCAACATCGATTTTAGGAACGCTACTCTACTTGGTTCAGAGCCCAGAAAAATTACACAAGCTTGTCTCTGAAATTCGAAAGACCTTTCGTGGGGAGGAAGTCGTTAAACTCGCGACACTCCGCAATCTTCCTTACCTCAATGCAGTGATTAATGAAGGATTGAGACTTACAGATCCGGTCCCGGGAGGTCTCCCTCGAATTGTTCCCCCCGGCGGTGATACATATGCCGATATATTTTTACCAGCGAGAGTAAGCATTTTTCTTTCAGCCCAACATTTTGACCTCACTGAATATCTTAGACAAGTACATCCGTCCGATCTTATGCCATGAATCGCTCCGAGAAGTACTTCTCTTCTCCAAATGAATTTCATCCAGAATGATGGCTTCCGACCGGAAGTCGACCGTCTGAGTTCGATGATCATCATCTTTCAGTGAGCCAACCTTTCAGCGTTGGTCATGCCAAATTTATTCGTAAGAACTTGGCCTGGGCAGAGATTCAGCTTGTCATCGTTAGATTTCTGTGGGCATTCGACGTGACTGAAACCGAGAAAAGACTCGATCGGACGAAGTTGAAGACGTTGATGATTATTCAGAAAGAGCCGATAGTGCTCAGCATCAAAACCCGACAGGGTATTGGCGAACTAAGAAAAGCGATGTAGAGTAAATTTGGCTGGTTTTGGTGGAAGATCAGCTGGACAACCACTCGTACTCATTCATATGCTATTCAATGAAATTTTCCTAAGATCAAGCTACTTTCATGGCAGGTCAATGTGTTATGACGAAAATATGCATAGCTCAAATGACACCATGTGATCTCCGATTTCGATTTATGTCAGATAACCTGTATCCTGCAGTTTGCATGCGTGATAAGGGCCTCTGCTCTGTAACATGTTTCTAAAGGCGAAAAGCTGTAATTATGGTTCCCCGAAAACTACTTGGCTCTCACTCGCTTGTTTTCGCTCATTCGTTAACTATTGTCTTAGCAGCCTCCATGTTCGTCAGATTCTGTGCGCTGCTTAGAAATTCTGATTATAGACTTGAAGCTCTCATGCTGACTTGTTTGCTGATAAACATTTTTGTATTGTTTTGGTATAATTGAAAAAATTTCTTTCATTTATTACTTGATCTCTTGCAGTGAATAAATGGCTGTCTCAATATTTGACAGTCCAACCTGGAATAGTTCATCTATCCACCACATATTCTTTACGTTCTCCAACTCGGAAGAGTCAGAGACATCCCGTTTAAGAGTGTCAGCTATCCAAGCTTTCTCATAATCTGTAGTTGCTGCGCAGCCAGCCATAACAAGAGCCCATATTCTCAGACTCTTCACGTTGGCATTCCATACATCACCATCGCTCTTTAGTAATCCACGCAGCTTTGCGATAAAAACGTTGGTTAATACGGGCCCGACGCCGAACCATCTTCTTGCCTGCGCTATGAATAGAAGACCACCAATCCTACACAACTCTTCGATATCATGCTTTATCTCTTTCTGTGTAGTTAAGAGTCTCGACAAGATCGGATAAACACACAGACCAGCAAAGTTCTGGTCCCCCCAAAGAAATTGCACATCTCTTGATAGATTTCTTTTGTTATTCTCATGAGCTATTGTAACTGTGAGGATACTCAACTGCTTCATGATATCGAGAATACCCACAGAAAGGAAAGATGGTATTGCAGAGTGCTCACAGATGCTAGCAAAATAAGCCTCGCCATCAGCCTGATATCTTGGAAGATAAGGATTCGTAAGATACTGAACAGGTGGAGGAGATAGAGGCACAATATCCAAGTCGCTAGACATATTATGTTCGATCCAAAACAAAGAGAGTCGTATTGCTGGGATACTTTCGATGCTTGATAGTCCGCCACGCAAAGACAAGATCTTGTAAAAACCAGCCTGGTGGACTTTCCACGTCTCTGTATTAGAGAGAATTTGCTAATGAAATTAGTAGATACTATGTCAAGATTGTGGAACGACTTACGTCGTGGCACATAAACTATGCCGAGTTAGAGTCATCAAAAGATAAATAAAGGTGTGTCATGATGAAAAACGCACGCCAAGTATAGCTCCCATAATTCCATCTGAATGTTCCACCGCAAAATTTGCCAATCTTCGATTCACGGATCTGACAGCCGAGAGATGATACATCATCGAATCACGATCCTCGTCTCGATTTCCTCTAAGAGCGTTAAGGTGTAGGGCAACATTAGACAACACTAAGTTCATTGCCGCGGAATCTTTTGTACCAAGCGGAAACCAGAAGTCTCTGAATGGCTGGAAGCACTGTGTCGGATCCCAGACTGGAGGAAGGTTAATAATTCAATCGACCATTCTGGAAAAGCTTACTGTGATGCACCAACTCATGTTCTTGAGTATCCATTTTAACTGGCCATGCTTGAAAGGGATTTACACGACCATTTCCCAATAGAACCATCGAATTGGTTTGCAAACCAAATAGAACTTCGCTTTCTACTTCTGCTTCTGCTTCTGCTTCTACCTCTTCTCTGTTCGTTTGTGAGATGGACATCTGCAGTGGTGACGCACCGACAAAAGACCTTGGCGCAATGTTTTTCACACCATTTGCCCTATTTGGCCGATTTCGTTTCATAAATGGGCGCATCACATGTTTTCGCACTAGGGTCTTTGTCTCCTGTTTTCCCTTTGCCGAGTAAAAAGGAGTCGAGGTTATGAAAGCGTATTTCCCATCTTCGGGCTGAGTATTGGTTATCATTTTTTCGAAATCTGAAGACGCCTAGAATTCACGATGTCTGTGTCTACACACTCACACGGTGGATATTGCTACTGTGCCTTTATATTCTTTGACAGCTGCGATATTGTGCATTACATTTGAGGCTGATGTGTTATGTCAGCACATTTCAATTTCGTTAGCTAAAGAACATGATAATGGCGATGCAGGGGTTATTTTTGAAATGTAGTGGCACTGAATGAGTCGATTACAAACCCTATCTAACTGGATTAAGGCAATGGCCCCCTGCTTTTCTCGTGGATGTAATGCGGAGATGTGCCAAGACCTGTGTGTTTGTTACTAATCCATATCAGACCTTGAAACTTTACCTGCTATGAAATCGGAGATTCATTCTTTTTTTATTTTTGGCGTGATCAACGGCTTTGCAGAATTGACGAGATTAACATGTTATGAGGAAAAATTTTGCTCTTGTAATCGTGCGGAATTGACAGGGTGAGTTTGGGAGTTCTTTGATAGGGTGAATCATCTTTTGGGCCCTTTTCCCAAGTTGCAACAAGCCGACCAATTTCAATCTTTCGTTCATCTTGCGGTTGCAGGATATCTCTTGATGAGATACAATAAATCCGATTTTCAAATTTCAAGTCGGAAGCCATGCTGCCTTCAATATATTTTGCTCCGAAAATTACACAGAAACAGTGAACATAAGCTACAAATCCAACGGGGTGGAGAAAAGTTTGTTTCCACAGATAATTGCTATCTTTCATTGATATGAGTTCCAGGAACCATATTATATACAGGCATCCATAGTACAAATAAATGCACAAAATTTGGTCTCAAAGCTCAAGCAACCTGGCCCTTTGTCTGGCGAATTCCAATAACCTTGATGTCCCGCCACAACAAGACCGACATTATACCGAGAACCCAGACAACGGTGCCAGCAATCAATAATGCTCTCTGCGCATCACCATAGGCATGCTGAATTGCAAGGCGTTCAGTCGTTCCTAGCGGAAACGATAACTGCGTCGGTAAGGACTCATATATTAGTAATAGATCTGCTGGGTCTACATCAGGAAGATATGTAGAGAGCTTTTTCGGAAATATACCCTGCCAAATAGCAGCCGAAATGGTTAGACCAATGGCAGAACCAATGTTTCCAAACAAGCCTAGCACAGCCAGACTGACAGCGAAATATTGCTGCTCCGCCGCGGCGGCCATGATGGCGATCTCGTCACAAATGACCAAAACCCCTTCTGCAAACGAAATGAAGATCATGCACATTACGATATACCCAATACTCTGGTCAGGCTGACGGAAGTGAATCAAGAGCGACATGCCAAGGATTGTCAAAGGAACACCAAAATAAAGGGCAATGGGTTTGTAACGCCCAGTAAAGCTGATGATACCGCCAGTGACGAGTGAGAGCAGTACACCGCCGACAGTGTACGTCTGCATGACATAACTGGCATCGGTAATACTTAGGTTGTTCACAACTTGCAGGAAAGAGGTAAAGTAGCTGACCCAGCAAGAGTAACTAATGAAGAGCGTAAAGGAGAGGAGACAAGCTCCGAATGCTGTGCGGTCCTTGAGGAGAGACCATGGAATGAATGATATTGGAGCAAAGAACCTCTCCCATATAGCGAAAGCGATGATCAATACGATACCGAGAACTAGGAAACAGATAATAAGAGAAGATCCCCACCCCTTGGTCTCAATAGTGTAAAGGTTGAATGGTAATAGAAAGAACGCGACGCCAGCAGATATCAGAATGAGACCGACAGCATCGAACTCGCGGCAGTAATAAATGATAGACTGCCAAATCGTGCGTCCACTATCACTTCTTTCTATAAGATCCAGCTTCTTAGCTCTGAAAAATTGCCACATGAAAATGCCAGAAAGTGGTAAGGTCACAAACGGAACGAGAATTGAGAACGCTCCATAGGCCCAGCGCCAGCCAGGTCCGTTCAAAAAGGCTGTAGATATTGGCCCACCTAACCAGCAAGTGATCAAATTGGGGGTACTAACAAATGCCTGCATCAGACCTCGATGCCGTAGTGAGGATGTATCAGCGACAAAGACACTGAGACTGTATCCTATGCCGTTGATTCCAACTGTGTAGAAGACTTGAGATGCAGCATACGCCTCGACATTCTTACAGCTGGCTGACATAATAAGACCAATAACGCAGAGCACGGCGCAGAAGGTATATCCCTGAGGGCGACCAAAGATATCCAGAACCTTCGCAATACTTAGATTGGCAACTCCGCCAATTACAGCGCTCAATATACTTGTAGTAGGCGTGAGCGAGTGGAAAGCGAAGTCAGACGTGATGTATGGAAGAAGAGAGCCAGTAACTCCAGCCACTAGACCTTGAACAAAGTAGGTAATCCAAATCAAAATATAAGCAATGATGAGCCAGGTCCTCGACCACGTGATAGTTATGGCTTCAATCTCCAGGATACCTTTTTGTACCGTGGTGTCTACATGTGTTCTGTCGGGATTGCCGTCAACGGTATTCTGGCTAATTTTAAGCCCTTTCATGTCCACCACGGTCCGAGATTCAGTCGAAGGTGCCATGATCATGCGGTGATCTTGAGTTCCTTGGTTGGTTTTGTAATGTGTCTAGCGATGAAGGTATGGGCCAGTAGAGCACAAGGTTTTTAAGAGAAATTATACGAGCTCGGATAGCTGGAAAAGAGCCTTGGGTGGAATTTTGGAGGAAAATTTTTATGCTTGCAAAACAACTGGTTCGAGTCTGACATAAGAAGCAGAGCAAGAGTTTCAGGTGAGTTGGGTCAACCAGCAAATAGAGTTTTTTTTGTTCATCAAATCTTTCCTGAAGAATCAGGAGAAGATATAGAAATATTCTCTGGTAGCGATAAAAATGGTCTTTCCTTTGCATACTAGAAATCATACTTGCGCTAATGTGCTCAATTTCTGTACAGGGGTTCTAGTCGGGGAAGACTATCTGATGATGGACATAAAAGTGGATGGAATTGGCATTTCTTTCAATCGTTTTGAAGCGTCTGCAAACAGAGCAACGATACAGAACTGTAAAGACTTCTGATTTTGTATCTATGTAGCCTTAAGAAGTTGGGGCTCAAACAAATTCTGGATTTCTGAAGAATTTCACGTCCGAGTTGACGATTACTTGCTACCACAAAACTATTCGCTCTCCCAACAGTTGTCGAAAGTGGCAAACCGGAGATAAATTCTGCTTCCTGATAAAGTAGATTAGAAATTGAAGCATGAGCAAGTTTGAGGAAGTTTGTAAGTACGAATCCGAATTAGCCGCTGCTTGGCAACTAATGAGATTCCTTCCTTCCCATGTACGCCCCACATAAGCTGCTTCAATGGTTTTTGTCACAATCAAGAAATATATAACGCAACGAATTCTCATGTTCCTGCGTACGAGTTACTGTCTCAATCACTATTTTTCGGAGGGCGGCTAATAACTAGGCAGAGATGGGTTTTTGGCTGATAAAATGGCAAAGATGGGGCTTGTTTGAATCTGTCAAAGTCTTTAACTCTGCAAAGACGATATAAGTTTCCTGAAACCAGCTATTCTCAAGAGCCATTTGCTTGTCTTTGCACGTTGCCAGCTACCCTAATGGAAAGAAAGGTTAATTTTTCGACTCAGGAAGTAAGCCTGCTTGATTTCTACAAGTATCTATGACTCAACGACGGCGTGATTTGTGGTTGTTATCTCCTCGCTCAATCGGTACATTGTGTTACCCTAAGCCAACACGACCATATTATCACTTACTTCTTCGAAAGCTCAAAGAATCGGCTTAGCGAGGTGTCTACACGCAAATGCTTTAGGGTATCGAGTAATTTTCCGGAGGCATGCGGGAAGAGCCTCAAAGAAAAGCACGATTTTGTTCCCAATTCATTCGGTCAATTAACCTCCATCTTGCGTAGTTGAGCATAGTCTCACGGCACTGAGTGGAACTTAACAAAAGTTAATCTATTTGCTGGCTACATTTTGACTCGATGGAAATGGATGATGTCATTAATGTTATTATTCAGAGAAGAAACGATGCCTATGCGAGAGGAGTATCTAACTATTGCTCTTTCTAGCAAGTTTTAAGTTTAGATATGGTGTAAGTAGCCTTCATAGCACCTTGTATTAATAGGTTACATCAGATATCGCTTCAAACGTCCAGTCATCTGCATAGTACGCTTGAGAGCTGTGTACTTCACTGATAATTTCCGATATCGTCCATCAGGTATACTGAAGTCTAGTTTTTGTGGTCAATGCTTTCTTAGTCTTTAGCTCCAATTTTCAAACTTTCTGTCGTTTTGGAATATATCTTACTACCTTATCTGACTGGCCGTAGAGCAATCATACAGCTTTTTCAAATTCCTTGCAGAACGAATATAAGCGTGCACAGAGATCTGTCGAAACTCATTTAGAACATCATAAAAGATCGCGACTGCGAATGACACACGATCTGGTTCGTTGGCATCTACGCTATTGATAATTTTGTGAGTAGTTCCCTCGCCATATATAGAGACCGTATTGGATGTCGTGGTGATGATTGAGCACAGTATTAAATTTTGATTAATTCTCAAAAGAAGATGCAAATCCAGTGAAATAATGTTCTATGTGGTTAAAGAGAAATTGATACATATTTTCCAGTGCGAAAAAAAAAGTGTGTCATGTTCTCAACTTTGGTGCGTCCACTAAAAATTTGATGGTGTAATTGTGAACTTTTCATAGTAAGATACCCCACACGTTATGTACTTGCCTAGTAGATCTGACACTTAGCAAGCGGCTTAAAAAAGTGTAACTCGGGCCAAGCGGGAACCCGAATGACAGTACTCGGTTCAATTCGTGATTTCTATGAAGCTTTCTCGTACGGTTGATTATCAATTCTGCGGAGAAAATTTTGGGATCGTTTAAAAGCAAGGGTCCGCATTGGTGGGTTTTTGGGTGCACACGAGCCTGCAAGCCGAGGGGTAGAGCGGGTGAACTGATGATAAATTTGGGATCTGGATATCTAGATCTCCACATCCAACTTGTCGAATCATTCGAAATGATGTTCAAGGCATTCAAGTTCGGCATGAGTTAGTATCCACATTCTGGAACCTTCTGAACATCCGAAAAGTTAAGAGCTGGAGCCAAAAAGGCCGGATTTAGCTTGAAAATGACTCGCGACGCACAAAAACTCATGATATTCATTCTGACAGATGTCGAGCTACATCATAAGGTCCCAAAATACTACTTTGACATCGCTTCAGCATTTTTGAGCGTAAAGTCAACTGGATGTAGCAATGATCGCTTTGATCGTGGAGAGTCATTGGTTTGACTTGTATGCCGCTGCGGAATCTCAAGAACTGTTACCTAGAGTTCGTCTATGCAAAAGTTTTCATAGCTACCCCAACTGAGGCCATTCATGTTCTTGAAATATATAATAGGAATACTCGAGAAGCGTATGAGAGATATCAATTTGGATATCACTGCTTCTTTTCTTGTTCTTGTGCAGTGACTACGGTCTTTCATACACTCGATTTGTACGAATTACTTTCATAAGGATATATTCTTGAGCATAGATTTTGGCTTGAATCTTAGATCCAACTGTGTGCTCCGTCAAGGTACTATCATGTGGTTCAAAAAGTCTTCCATCACGGAGAAGTGTTCCACAATGACATCTACCGCTGATTCTTCTACCACGGTGGTATGCAACGACATTTTGGATATCGTTTTTGATTACGCTCTTAACAAATTCGACGACACGAAGGATCGACATAACGCGGGCAAGCCCAAGTTCTTGTCAATTATCGAGAAGTTTGTCAGCATTGAAGCACCAGTGGAAATGTGCCTTCCAGCATTCCCCTTCAAGTCTTCAAACAAGGTCCATAAAGTTTTCGGCATTCTACCTGACAAAGCCGAAGAGATTGCTCTCGATAGACTGAACACAATGTGTCTGCGTATTGGAGAAGTGTATCAGCCCGGAGCTAAGTGCACAATCATTTCAGATGGGCTCGTTTACAATGGTTTGTTTGTCCCCTAGTAATTAATGATCTTGATCTAGACTGCGAGCTAATTACATACCAGATCTACTATGTGTATCGGATCGCGATACATGGGCATACGGAGAAGCTTTACGCACAATTTCTATTAATAAGGGTTTCGACAACATTGGCTTCTCCCGAATTCAAGATTTTGTCAATTTTCCGTTGCCAGAAAAGCTAGACGAGATCACTTACGTGGCCAACGCCACAAACTTTCGCCTATCTATGATGAATAGATGGGGTAAAGAAAACATCAATATCGAAGATGAGATCACCAAGAATCCTGATACAAAATTGACTTATCTGGGATATCGAAGATTTCTAGAGTCGGATTTACGATACATTTTTCCTCTTGGCAGTAGTCGAAGCAATACCAATTACAAGAAAAACGTGAGGTATCTCGCTAAGCAGATGCTGATTCGAGGATATGTAAGTTAGAGTACTACTAAGACCGAGCTTCTGCTTCCTTTGCTAAATTTTCCAACGCAGGCTTTTGCTGGCGCAGTCAAATATGCTTTTCCAAACCATTTACGCCTTTCTATTCATCAGTCAACAGGTGATCACAAGATATCCATGAGTTTGCTTAATACCAAAACTGGCTTTACGACCCCTTGGCACTGCAGTGTGGCTTTGATGGCAGACGGGGAATGGGTGAGCGCTCCAATGGGGGATTTTATGGAAGATGATAATTTAGAAATTATCTACGAAGATAGCCGCCCTAGCTACTTCCAGGAGAAAAAGAAAGTTCTCGAGAACCGAGTGAATGATAGGATATCAGCAACTAACCTTCAAACATCGAAAAATTTTGAGGGCCACTCTACCAGATTCATAGCCGACAATGACACTGCTTCCGAGAAATTCCAGCAGCAGCCCTCTGTAGTAGTATCCATATTAGCAGTATAATATACATTTGAAAGACAAGACGAAGGTATTTTGGGACTTGAGGAAGTTTTCACTCGCACGTTGGAATTGGCTTTTCTGATCAATCAATCGATTGTATTTTATTAAATTAAATTGTTTATTTGGAACAACACAAAGAACATAGCGTCTCGAACAATCAGTGAGCCCTGGTGCTATGATGAAGAGTGGAGAGATGCTTGTGACAGTGGAAACTAGTAGTAGTTACCTAGGTACATAAACAATTTTATTAAGATAATCAGCCGACGAAAATGCGCGTTTCACTTTGCTCTATCCAATCACTGCTCGGCCACACCTTCACAGTAACCCAAATTTGTGTCTACTCTATCCAACCATAATGTTCTAAGTTGTGTAATGACAATGGCTCTCTAGTCCATCCGAACCAATTTCCTTATCGTTTTCCCCAGGCATGTAACACAAATTGTTCAACCTTTGCAGTAGGATGTGGCTTATGAAATACTATCCTTCCACCATCAACAGTGTTAGGGAATGTAACAGCAGAGCCACCAGACTTCTTTGCCATAAATCCAGCGTTTTCCATGGCTATAACAAAAGTTCTCCAATCCAATGGTTCGGCAGAGTACTCTTCTACTGTGTTGGGGAACATGCGGGAAAGAATTGGTAGATTCGACGACTTGATATGAACGGTTTTGTGTGGATGGGCTGGAGAAAGTTCTTCTTTGATTCTTACACCGAGGGATTCTTTTTGAATAGAGGTCTGCTTAGGTCTCGTCTTAGTCTTCTACTTTGAGGGAATAGAGATGTTCAAGGTTGAAAGATCTTCGGCAGCACTAGTCAAATCTCAAATTTTATCGACAGCGATGGATTGTTGGACTGGATTTTTAGGTTGAAGAATGGTCCCTTTGTAATTTCAGCGCTAAAATTTGTTCTGGAGCACTATCTAGGACAACATAGCTATGTCGTGTTCGTAGTCCTTTTAGTCGAGAACTCATGTTCCTTGAGCATGTCACCATGAATTGTCTGTACATGGGCCCATAAAGCCGAAGTGTTATGTTTGACCTCATTCGCTTTACTTAACTACCTCGCATCCCTTTTGCCCTTTGGAAAAGGTGTTAATTCTACGATTTTGAGAAGCTCTGCTAAACGCTTAGTTCCTTGTTCTATCTCTTCGTCTGGCATCCTTCTCCAAGCTAAATGCTCTCGGTCTTCCACTCGAGCAGTATCCATATTGATGGCTCTGAATAGAGGTCTATGCTGTCGTACCGCCGCAAGTAAGTCGTAGTGAGCTGCGTATTCGGGTGAGACTTCAAGGATTTGTGGCTCAATTTGTCGTCTTTCTCCTACCGTTGTAGTGTGCTTGTTTAGCGAATCTGTCAATAATCCAAGTAACATTGAAGTTTTATAATTATTTGGATCTTCTGGATCTTCTGGATCTGCCGTCATCTGAACTATGCATCAATGGAGTGGATCATGGTAGAACATTGTTTTCCTTGTGGGATATTTGTCAGCATTCAATTGAGCAGTGACAGTGTCGCCTGTATCAGAAATCTTGTAATCTTGAGAGAATCCCTTTTATATCGGAAGACAATTGCGGAGCTTTTTAATTCATTGAAGTAGAAAGTCGATCAACAATAACTCTAGACAAGCAAGAGCCAAACTGTATCTCCTTGGTATCTCTTCGCCGCAATTGATATTATCTCGGGGTTTATTGCGTTGAGCTTGAGCATATTCAAACTCGTCGACCACCCACGTCCATCTCTGCACGGTGGTAAATGCTTTGTAACAAGGCACCCAAGCAGACTCGGGAAGGAATCTATTGCCAGTATCAATGGACGACTATCCTTGCCTAGCAAATCTAGCACGATATTGCAAGTAGACTGGATCAGTTTGAGGAAGCCACAGGTGATCATCAGCCTCTTAGAGAGCTGCTTTTGAAATATTCAAAATTCGATCAAGATCAAAAATAGGTGCGGTGAAAGCTTAATCACTGAAATTAGACCACACGACAGAGCCGGCAGCGCCACGAAAATTATTGTCGACAAGTACATGCCATTTGCTTAAGGAACTTTCTGTATCAGAAACTAGAAGAAGATCTCCGACTGTACCTCTGAGTGTTTTCAGAAAAATTGACTGAGCCTCTAGGATCAATCTTCCACGGGGAAAGCCAATAATTTCCATTCTATGGACTTTCGCGGTATACCAAGAAGTTAAGTCACCGTAATTTGGTCCATAAAGAACAATACAGCAATCTGCATACTCAACGCAAAGCCCTCCAGTGTCCCACATTCCTCTCATTTGATGGTTATCAAATGCGACTCATTGATCCGGAGAATGTTTTTTGCGCGCGTGCAAAAGTGCCGATAACTTGTATGAATCATCTCTCAATGTCTCAAGATTAAGCCAAGGTACCCACAGAGCCTCTCGATACTCTCTTGTCCGTTACCATATGACATCTGCATGTCAAGAGTGCAATACAGAGCGTTACAATATGTGCAAATAGCCGTGCAGGTGGACCATAGAGATCGAAAAATTCGTCGAGTTCCGAATTGTATGCCTTCGCAAAACCCACGGGCTTTACTGTCGACATTTTATGAACTTACGCACGATCTGCAGGATTTCAAGTCTAAGGCAGCAAAAGGGAAATACTTGCGAGAAAATTGATGAGATTCAGAAGAAGATGGCAAGTAATGACATGGGTATGACGAATCTTAACGTGGAAAGGACATGCAAAGAATCAAGGATTTCTAGGTCTTCCTTGGAAAGTTGTGGTGAATTCATGGGATATTAGACAAGAAGATAAAAGAAAGTCAAAAAGTGTACAGGAAATTTCAATAGATGAGTGAATATCTTATGGTAAATCGCAATGCTTGATGAAGAGTAATTACACCGCACAAAAAATAAATGTCAAAAAATCTACAAAAATTTGATTGACTTACCCTTTACCTACAAAACGGTTGATGGTCGACGATCGATATCCCAGAAATTTTCCACTTAAAATGTAATAATTCAAATTCGAACTAGGGAAAATCTAGTCTTGATCGATTGAACGTTAGAAGATGGACAGGCTAATATCTGTTGACTGCCCTGCCCGAGACTAAGGTCACGTGTAGATCCGAATAACTAATAACTCTTGGAGATTCTAGAAAATTGGAGTCACTAGCAAGATTTGAACATTGATAATTGTTTTTATCTCGAGATGGACTTGACAATTTATAAGTGCCTAATTATTAATCGCCTTGAAAAGAAGCTTACGAGATCATGCATCTTTGAAGCTACAGCCAAAGAGGAATATGGGATAACCAATCAAAGACCCTTGTTATTTGTCGGCTAATCATAATATGGCCAACAACCCTGACACAGTGAGCTTTATTTTATAAATCAGTAGTAAATCAACCACAAGCCCAATTTATTAAATGAATATACCAAAATATTTATTACGAAAATATAATTATTTATAAAAAAGTTAAATTATCATAAGAGTTATCATTAAATTAGCTTTTTTGTGATAAAAATCGTAACAATTCTTATATTACGGGAGCTGCCTCTAGAGTCACGTGGAAGTAGCTAGAGATCTTTCGAAGTAGTTTAATCTAAACTTCAAGTAGGAATTCAATAATGTTGTAATTGGTTGTAATTTTTGTAACTATAGTATAAAACTAATGATTGTTTTGAGTATGAAGCTTTATATTATAATGAAACCTTTTCTTTAATATAGATTTTCGTTTTTGTAGGATAGTTTAAATAATTTGTTTATTCTATTTATTTACAGATAGTCTAAATAGTTATTTATTTTGTTTATTTATTATGTAATATTTATTTTGTGATTCTTGATGATTTTATTATTTATTTAATTTGTGCTTATTAGATAATTTGTGATTTAACTATTTTATATTTATTATAGGATAGGTATTAATAAAGATAGATGTTTATTTTTTTTAGATTATTGATTATTTGTTTAATTATTTTTATTCTTAATTATCTTTTAATTTTATGGTTTTTATGGTGTTGTTTTTGTAGATCATAATATCAAGGCTTATATTTATTTTATAATCTATATTGTGGTATGGGTACCTTTGTAATACTATTTCCTTCTTAGATTAGTGCTTATCCTAAGTATTTATATAGCGGGGTTTTCCTTATTAATATTTTAATGATTAATTAATTGTTTTTTTCTTTAATATGTTTGTTGAGTGTATCAAAAAACGAATAGAGTAAATATCTTTTGGTTAATGGATTGAAAAATTAGAAGTCGAAATGGTTGTGTGTTTGTATTGTGAAAAATCAAATAAATGTTGTATTGGAATAAAAGTTGATTTTAATGTTAATTGTTGTATTGAATATTGTAGGCAGGGCAAAACCTGTAATGTAAGAGAACGAAATCAAATGCTTTTTATATTGAATTAGAAATCCATCGATTGTTAGCGGTAGTGCTTTTATAACAAAAAGGAGAAAGCTATAACTAAAATCCTTTGATTATATAAACAATAATAATTCTTGAATAAATGGGAAAAGAAAATGATTATTGCTGATCTCAGTTCTATAGATGAGCTTAATGTTTTAAAAAAAAAGGAAAGATTGGAAAAGGAGTATATAAATAAAGAAATAATAGATACTGTTGTACCTGTTTCTAGTAATTCCCTTTCCTTCGATTTCTTTAATTCTTTGTTGTCTTTATTGTTTGATATTAAGCTTGAAGCTTTATAAGCAGATATAGGTACTTCAAATGAAATGCCTATAGTTTTTCAAAGCAATTGAGATCTTCCTTAAGTTTTTATATATTTTCCGAATATGAGTAATCTAACTATTTGATCAAATATTTAATTTTGTTTTTAATATATTTATAATCTAATATTATTTCGATATTGTATATGGCGTTAGGGTTAACTAGTTCGATTTTGATGAATAATATATTCAATATTTCTGGTGATACTAATTCGAATAAGAATATGTGGAATACTGGGTGGATATTTATTGTATCTAGTAATTTCAATTAATAATTAATTGTTTTTATTATCTTATTAATTTTGAATGGTTCAAGTTTTCTGTAATCGAATTTATTGCTTGGTTTTTTGGTTTCGATATTTCATTATAGCAAATAAACTTTATTTCTTTTTTTAAGTATAGATTTCATATTATATTTCATATTATAATACACTACTATTCTAAATAATATAAATCTTAAATCAAAAGCAAACTATTCTTATAAATCTTTTAATTATTCGACTTATATTATTACTAATTTGATATTAACTTTTTATAATATCAAAATCTTATAGATTTAAGAATTAAATCCAAAATTGACTTTTACTAGAATTATCTTTGTGATTTCCGTTTCCAATATATTATATACAAATTATATTATAAATAATAATTCTATCCAATTGTTTTGTTAATAATTTATATAACATTTAAGATATATTTTTATTATTTGATTAATCCTTTTTATTTGATTATTTGTTTATGGATAAAAGAATATTAATAATTTTTTTTTGATATCCATTAGTGTTAATAAGGTAATCCAGAATTTCAAGATAAAAAGCTTGTTTCGATCCAAGATTATTTTATTTGATATTCCATGTATACCTATTATAATTTTAAGGAATATATATACTAGTTATTCAATATTCCATATTTCCTTGAATAATATTATATATACAAATTTTGTTAATTTATCTACTATATTAAGTATCACGTTGTACTCAATTTCTATAATAGAATCTTTTAAGAATAATAATTTAACCACAAAGTCCTATATAATGGATTTCTATGATTGAAAAGATATATCTAGAGTCTAAAACTGATTATACAAAATATATTATAATAACTTGTTTTGTATATAGGTATTGCAATTTCTAACAACTTCTTCAATTATTGTTTTCATTTGTGGGAAGTAATTAGTTTCTTATATTTTTATAAATATTCTTATAATTTTTTGATATCTATATACTAGTAATCTATATTGTTTTGTCATAAATTTCTTGATCATTTGATTTAGAATGTATACTTTTTTATAAAAGTATATAATATCATCTTCTATTGTGAATCCTGGTTTTAATGTTTTATATATATATATAGTTGTAATATCCTTGTTATAATATAATTGGATTTGCTTTCTAAAATAGTTATCTTTTAATATATATATAATTATAAGTTATAATGTATTGTAAATCAATAAATCGCTTTTCTTTTTGAAGATAATATATAATTTATATATTTTATTTTCTTGATATTCTGATTTTTGATTGAAAATATTTGCTTTAATGTTTTTTAATCCTTTGATATATAAAATCCTAAAATTATAATTAACCATAATCTCTAACCATCTGATTTATTACCTATTCAATTACTTTATTATAATAAAATAAATCAAATTTTTGTAATCTATATATACCTATATAGTATATATTAATCCTGCCAAATATACCCATTATTTTTTGAATATATCAACTATCGCCAATAATTCTTTATCATATATTTTATAATTTAATTCAACTAATAATAACTTTTTAAAATAGAATATAATTAATTGATATTTCTCATCTAGGCCTAACTAGTTCAAAATTGCTCCTATAACGAAATCTGAAGAGTCTGTTTTTATTATAATTTGCTTTTCAGAATTGAAGATTAACAATATTAGTTTTTCTGTTATTGCCTTTTTGAATACCTTAAATGCTTCCTGCGATTTAGTTATCTATTTAAAGATTCTTTAATCTTTTCTGGTTAATATAATTAAGGGTATAATAATTTCTAAATAACCCTTAATAAATCTTTTATAGAAATTAATAAATCCTAAAAATAATTATACTTCTTTAACTGTAATAAACTACCTCCATTCAAATACTACTTTAACTTTATCCTTACTTATTTTGAGCCCTTAACTTGATACAATAAATCCTAAGAATTCCATTTCAGTAATATGGAATTCATATTTACTTAATTTATACAGCAATTTTGCCTTGACTAAACTTTTAAAAATATTGCTAACATCTTTGATATACTGAATCTTGTTATTCAAATATACTAGAATATTATCCAGATAGTATATATAATATATATTTAAATATTATAATAGAATATTATTCATAAATTTTATAAAAATAGCTGGTACATTAATTAATTTAAATAATATAATTTGATATTTGTATAGTTTATATTTAGTTTTGAAAGCAGTTTTCTATTTTTTGTTTTCTTTTATTCTAATTAGATAATAGTTATTATATAAATCTATCTTAATAAATATTGTTACTCCACCTAATTAATCTTTTAATTTTATAGTTAATAGAAGTAAATATCAATCTTTTTTAATAAATATATTAAGCTTTTTGTAGTTTACAATTAGTTTTTTAGTATTATCCTTTTTGGATATCTATATAATTGGATTTGTTATTTGGGATATAGATTCTTTAATCTATCCTTTAATTAAATTATTGTTGATATATTTTTTGAGTATTTTTAATTTATTGGCCAATATTAAATAAATTAGAATATACACAGGTATTTTGCTTTCCTCTAATATTATTTTATAATCCTATAACTTATATTCTGGTAAAGCTTTATAGATTTCTAATTCCTTAAAAATATATTTATATTTCTTGTATTATTCTAATATTATAGGTTCTTTTACCTTAATTACGATTTCTTATTTTGTTATTAACTTTTGTATTTGTAGAGGAGGTATATTAGTTTTCATTTTTAATAAAAAATTCTGAATAGAATATTCTATATCACTAGTATTATTTATATTTAATTCTTTTTGGTACATATTATATTTCTCGAATACCTCTAGTGTATTATTATAATTATTCTTGTATTAATCAATAATTACTATTCCTTATAACTAATCTATTCTAAAATTATATACTTTTAATTATAACATTCCTAGAATAATCTATTATTAGTTTAATGGCACAATATTAAATTGAATAGTCTCCGAATGCTGGAGTATACTCATTTATATTGATTATATCTCCTACAAAATCTTTCCATTAGATTTTACTAATTATTTATTAATTAATTGTAATCAATAAAGTTTCTGTTTTGTTTGGAGTTGTATTCCTAAGTATTTAATTACTTCTAATGTAATAAAATTTCCTATAACTTTTGAATCTATTATAGCTATTTGTATTTGTTTATTTATTTTGATCTTGTAATATATCTATCCTATTTAGCTTATAGTATTCAATTGAAATATAATTTGCTTATCCTTATTAATAAATATTACTTATCGAGATTCTTCTTTTTTTAGATAAGCAGCGTTTGTCTTTAATTTAGTTTTATTATTAAATAAATCTTTTTATAAAATATATTTATAGTTCCTTTGGATAACTTTCATTATTGTATTTATAACTGGTGATAGTAATATAGCCTAAGTTTGAATACAATATTTTTTTTCAATTTATCTATATAGAAACAAGTTCTGATTTTCGCCTTGTTCTGATATATATTGATAGAATATTTCCTATAGTTTTTCTTGATCTGGTTATTGGAGGTATTCTTTATTAATTCTTTTCACAAAGAATATATTTGTAATGATTCCGAATTATAGAATTCGATATTAATCAATGTATCAAACTTTATAAGTTTCACCTTTTTCAATGTTTGTTATATTAAAATCTTTATTAATAATTCCCTTATCTATATCCTTGAATTTCTAGATATAATAATTTTATTAATCAATTTCTTGAATAGACTATAATTCTTCTAACTGTGAATCCTTACATACCCATAAGAGACTTTCAATTTCTTCTTTTTCTTCAAACTCTTCTATATAAACTGATAATAATATGGCTAGCTCGGTTATACTGATGGTATACAATTGAAATATAAAAATAATATTAAGTTAATCTTTACCAAATTTATTTTTAAAGTTGCTCTTCTTATCTTCTGTTTTTTTACTTTAACAATCTATTACCCGATACTCTGCTTTTCCATATTCAAAACATAAATTGTTTTCCTATTTATACTTTTTTTTTTAATTATTATTTCGGGATACTTGATATATAGCATCCAGTTCTATAAGATCTCCATATCTTTATAAATTATAATATTGTTTATTCTTATTCTTACAATAATATTCTTACTTTTGATTAATTTAAAGTTTATAAAATCATTAACTTTATTTATATTTATACAACTAATTATCAATCTCAATAAAACTTTCAATTAATTTATTCAAATTATAATCCTCACTTTCCTAATCAAGTTCCAAACAAACTTCCAGTTTGAATCCTTTACAATAGTAACTCATAATAACGATTTCATCCCATTTGATAATTCCTACATATCTTCAGAATTCTATAATATACTTCAATACTAACCCTATCTATTTGAAACTAAAAATCTTTTCTTCTGCTACCTCTAACTCATTAAAATTTCCGAAGATTTTATAAATCTTTATTTTGAATCCTTTGAAATTATTAAAAATGATTTTGATAAATTATATATATTTTTTATTATTATACTCAAAATAGTTATATAAATATAGCTAAATCCATTTATTTGTTTTGCCTCTAAAATATAACATTATTCAAATACTTTTAAATTCTTTTTCAATAAACTTATCTTTATTGAATCTAAAATAAATCTCAAATTACAAAAGGAATAAGTCAACTACCCTACTTTCCGGCCACCCCCTCTTTTCGGCCACTTTTACCACCAAAATATCGTTTTTTTGAGGTTTATAATTCTACAAATATTGAATGTAATAAATTGAAACTTTTTTAATACAATTATTATATAGTTATTAGCTTAAATATCGAATTTCAGATTTTTCGTGATTTTATTTAAAAAGTTATAGAATGTTGAATATTACAATTTTTTGTTTGTATATAAATTATATACAAAATTGACTTTTTTGAAATTTACTAATAATTTTTCAATAAAAATAATTAAAAATAAACTATATAAATTTTCAAAAAATTTGAGGGATTTGAAACCTCAAAGTGTAAATTAAATATATATCATAATTGATAGTTTCGATATAGTTTAGAATTATATATTTTCTCATATAAAAAATTTGTTAGCAAAATCGAAAATGCAATATAATATCTTAACTACTAATTATAATATATTATTATTATACATTTTTGAGATTTGTATTTGTTAAAAAATCTAAAATAATATATAGTTTATTTTTAGCTATTTTCATTTATAAATTATAAGTGTTTTAATAAAATTGAAATTTTGTATATAATTTATATACAAACAAAAAATTGTAATATTCAACATTCTATAACTTTTTAAATAAAATCACGAAAAATCTGAAATTCGATATTTAAGCTAATAACTATATAATAATTGTATTAAAAAAGTTTCAATTTATTACATTCAATATTTGTAGAATTATAAACCTCAAAAAAACGATATTTTGGTGGTAAAAGTGGCCGAAAAGAGGGGGTGGCCGGAAAGTAGGGTAGTTGACTTATATCGAATTCCTATCGACTTCTTTGGTATTTATTTAATAAAGTAATTTTGAATATTTCATTGATAATGATTTCCTTAAAAGTATTAATCATTTTGATATTGTTGATATCGATAATAGAAATATATTATTCTTTAAAAGAATTAATAGATATTATATTAGCGGTTTAGTATTGAATTGATATTTAAAACAGAGAAGGTACTCAAAATATTATAGGAGCTACTTCTAGGATTATATAAAAGTAGTTAAAAATCTTTTGAGATAATTTAATCTAGATTTCAAATAGGAATTCAATAATATTGTAATTAATTACAATTTTTATAATTATAATATAAAACTAATAATTATCTTGAATATAAAGCTTTATATTATAATAAAATCTTTTTTTTAATATAAATCTTTGTTTCTATAGGATAACCTAAATAATCTATTTATCCTATCTATTTACAAATAATCTGGATAACTATTTATCCTGTCTATTCATTATATAATACTTATTTCATGATTCTTGATAATCTTATTATTTATTTAATCTATATTTATTAAATAACTTATAACTTAATTACTTTATATTTATTATAGGATAGATATTAACAAAGATAGGTGCCTATCTTTTCTAGACTATTGATTATTTGCTTAATTACTCTTGTTTCTAATTACCTTTTAATTTTACGGTCTCTATAGTGTCGTTTTCGTAGGTCACAATACTAAGGCTTGCATTTATCTTATAATTCATATTGCGGTGCGGGTACCTCCGTAACATCTTAACTGTTTTGAATAAACAGTAAGAATATATATGAAAAATCAAATTTTCGAAAACTGAACTTTTTATCATTATCAAATCGTTATTTTATTACAAAAAATCCTAATGAATTATGAAAATATTAACATTAAAAAAAAGACTCATTTTGGTGTATTCGAAAGTGGCCCACTCGCTGAAGTGGCCCGCTCGCTGATAAAGCACGTTAGTGCAAGTGTAAGTATAAAGTTAATGATAAATTGGAAATCATTCGGAGCTTCGGAACTGAGATAAAAATACTTACACCACCTCATTGATACCCTGCCACGCATGGCATTACATTTTATCCTTTTTAACTCCACCGGATCTATGATTGAATTGCCTATTATGTTTCAAGGTCGCTGCAGGTCAGAGTTGGTGCTACCGACCACGATCACGTTGATCAGTACTTTTTCCAATATCCGGCAAGTAGCTGCAGCTTCTCATAAGCTATCTGGAACTTTATTAGATTTGAGATTGGTAATCCTTCAAGAAATTTATAATCCAAAGTCTAACGTCTCATGCCTTGCAATGTCAATGGCTCAAAGTAGTCGCTTTAGGCAAATGGTGTCCCTGGTGAGGCTTTTGAGATAAAGAAATGACTAGGGGGCAGAGAGTACAAAAATTATAAATTGCAGTTCTTTCCTCAAGTAGCACTATCTCTCAACAAACATCGCCAGCTTTATTTGTGAACATTCATTCCAATTCACAATTCCCGAATCAACGGCAACAATCTACAATTCACAATGTCTAACACAAAGACATACATTATAACTGGCGCGAACCGAGGTGTGTATTCTCTAAGAACATCTACAACAAATTCTTTTGATCTGACTATCGTAACAGGACTTGGTCGTGGCCTCCTAGAAGCTCTGATTCAACGACCCAACACCACCGTTATAGCTGGCGTCCGAGACCTCTCCTCCACGACCTCAAAATCTCTCTCTGATCTCCCTCTAGCCACTGGTACTCGCATAATTCCGCTTCTAATTTCCAGTACCGATGAGCTGTCTCCATCTCAGGCTGTCGAAAAACTCCAAAACACTCATGGTATTAAACACATCGACGTTGTCATTGCCAATGCCGGCATAGCACAATACTATGGCAAGGCCTCCGAGACCCCTATATCCGAAGTACGCGAGCATTTCGAAGTCAACACCATCGGAGTTCTGACTCTATATCAAGCCACACTTCCCCTCCTTCTGAGGTCTCCAAATCCCATTTTCGTGGCCTTGTCATCGGGTGTCTCGAGTATTGGTACTATGGGAGACATACCAATTCCGGCTACTGCATACGGGATGAGTAAAGCGGCATTGAATTATATGGTTAGAAAGATCCATTTCGAGAATGAGAAACTTACTGCCTTTGTCATGTGCCCAGGATGGGTACAAACTGATATGGGAAACAAAGGAGCGAGTGTCATGGGAGTGGAGAGTGCACCAGTAAGTGTGGAGGAGAGTACAAAAGGCATGTTGGAGAAGATTGATAATGCAACGAGAGAAGGAACATCGGGAACTTTTCAATCGTTTGATGAAAAAAAGTATCCTTGGTAGACGAAGGTTAACCATTTATTTTTCCCTACCACAAGCCTTTCGTCGAATCAGTACAGCCTAACTCTATACTTTCTGTTTCCAATTGGTTGAATGTTGATTTGTTTGTGATTGTGAATCCTTATTCCATTTCATTTCCTTTTTGGTGAAAGTTGTTTCTGGCCCATTCACTTTGACGTGGACAGTTGGGGAGTACCCCGATAGACTTTAGTAGAATGGCGGCCCGGTCTTCGTGACCTAAGCGAACGTGAAGTTCCCCAAAAAATTGCTTGTCGGGCTTGAATCCAAAGTCGTCAAATGCCAACGAACCAGAGACTCCCCGATCATACAGATGGGAGAGTGCGGTCATAACCTAAATTTGCTCCCTGAATGGGAAGTTCTGATCCTGGAACATTATTTTAATGACTTTATCTAGCTTTGAGATAGAATCATGTCGAGGTCTCTGCAATTGGGACCAGTTGCTGAACATCATATCCTTGAGTATGTTTCGGCCGCCTTGAGTAAAGTCTGGACCCCAGGTAAGTTCAGTACCCCACTTTTCGGCCACTTTTTTACACCAAAAATGACGAAAATTGCGATTTTTAATTCCTTTATTTGTTGATATAATTAGCTGAAACTTGAACTATGAATTCTTTATATAGATATAAGTCAACTCTGAGATTTTCAAATTTTTAGCAATTTTTTATAATAAGATATAAATAGTTAAAATATTGAATTTTAGGTTTGTATGGGAATCACATACAAATTTGAAGTTCTATTAAAAATATTAATGACTTTTCAACAAAAATTACTAAAAATAAACTACAAAATTTAATTATATTATTTGATATGAGAATACATAAATTACTAGGCTTTGAAATTTTATTAATTGATACCAAGGTTCAATTTGAGATTTTAGAATTTACAGGGATTAGAAATCAGTGATATCTTTATAAATCAATATCCATTCATTTTTTATATACTTTTTTTGAATTAAACTACTATCAATGCTTTGAAACCATTATAAAAATTTATAATTTATTTTTAGTGATTTTTTTTGAAAAGTTATTGATATTTTTAATAGAACTTCAAATTTGTATGTGATTCCCATACAAATCTAAAATTCAATATTTCAATATTTTAAATTTCAATCAAAAGAAATACAAAAAATCTAAAACTTTTAAAACTGATTAATATCTCCATAAAGATAATCCATTCAAAATTTTATTTGTAAATATTCAATTTTGAGGAAGATATTAATACATCAAAATAGCTAATTTTGGTGTAAAAGGGTGGCCCAAAAGGGGGGTGGCCGAAAAGTGGGGTACTGAACTTAAAGATTTCATTATCATTGAGAACTAGTTGGGGGAGATTTGTAGGATAGGGAGTTTATCAGGAAGATCGATGTAGGGATTTTCCCGGCGGATGTCAGGAATGTCGATTGTGTTGTTGTGGCCTTGATTCCGAGCAATTAAGTTGAGAGTCTGATGATCGACTGGATGATGAGTTCTGCCCTCTTGGTCATCTTCTCTACTCATCTCATGAAGCTCGGCCTCAATCACGATCGTAGTATTCATGTTTTATGGTTACCTAAGATAGATATTAAAATCTGGGATGGAGACGAAAGGCAACAACGTGCAAAATTGAAGTTCATTCAAAATACAAATTGCAATTTAACGATATGAGAATAAGATACAATAGAACTATATCTAACAGTGAGAATTTTTTGAACATTCAACTCTGCTCGCAATTCAAAATGTTTCTAGCACTAAATCAAAGTGATTTCAAGGTACAAAGGGTCCGAAGATCAACGTTGGCAGTAAGAATACTGATATTGCTGGGCAAAGAACTGTTAATCACGCGATGGGTAATACTAGCGAACTTGACTCCTGGAAGCTTTGCTTTTATATGATGGCTATCGGTTGATAAATGAGCTGCTTAGGATATATGGCTTTGGTTATTTCGGGGGAAAAAGATTACAGAAGTGATACTCTCTAACTAATATGATCATATGCGGTACAATTTTGAGAGCAAAAGAAGGGAAAAGGAATCTTTGTATATATGCTCATCGTACAAGAGACTAATATTCGTAAATTAGAGCTTGGGCCTTAAAGCACGTTTCTTGGAACTCTTATTCTATGTTAGTATGGGACTAGAGGTACTAGGTAAACTTTATAGTCGAGAGTTTAATGGTTGTGACGCAATTCCGGATTCTAGTACTATTTGAGCCTCGAAGTGGTGCCTCAAATTTCATTCATTTGTGATAATGAACGTACATTCCCCCACCTTGCTTTCTTTAGGTCTTTGCTGTTGTGTTTTAGAGTTCTGCTATAGCTTGTTAGGTGGTAGCTAGTCAGAGTGAGCTGCACTAAGAGCAAAGACGAAGGATGACAGGTCTGGAGACAGATGTTTATTCCATACATAAGTAAACATTCCTAAAGAATAATTCATCAACTGAGGTATGGTTAAAATTATTATATTTTGTACCACTGCACCAGTAGTCCACACCCGGAATGAAGAATATTTCCGACCAAGAAAATGCCTGGTAATGATATCACATCGAATTCATTGACATAAAAAATCCAAGCACCGTGTCCGGAACAAGAATCCCCTGAAGCTAGTTCCTTAGTCTGAATTAAGCGATTACAATGTCGGTTGTTCAATTTTAGTATCCATACTAGTTATGCTTAGCTTATACTTTATTTTTTGAGCAGTCACACAATCCTGTATGCTCAAATAACTATCACTTCTTTATCTCTTTTTTTGATAAAGAGAGATGATAGGTAGATAGGAACGGAATTGAAAATTACCATCATCTTTTCAGGATTTCAAAATTTTGGGACCTGTTGGTAGGAAATTTCAACAGTATTTTATTTTCCATCGAATTTTGATGAGTCGCCTATTCTATAGGGCTGAAATATTCTCCATTAGGTAAGGTAAAATTCCACGGCAAACAAAAGAACCCATCCCAACAGAATTTCGACCCATCTATGATAGGCTTGCTGGAATATATCTACCAATATAGATATCATTTTGATCATATCTCAGCCAATCAATCCCTTGATAGATTGTGAACAGGAATAGATCGCCTTTTAGGTACTTTCGATTTTCACTGATCAGGGATGATCTTGATCGGTAGCAGCCCGCTATAATTCGTAGTCACAACAAGTGATAGCTAACGTAAATAATCTTTATTAGTGTATTAAGAACACATTCTAAATCGCCGTAAGAAATTTTCGAGGTACCAATGTTTCTATACAGGCCAGGCACAGTCACGAGATCAGACATGTTAACCACAATAAGGTTCTCTTTTGAATATAATGGGTGAAAAGTAGGTGCAAGTTGCTAGCTCACCAACCGTACCCACTCCTCTTGAGAACTCCCTACCCAGTTTTGGAGTAAAAATGAGTATCTTGACGAGGTTGTAAGCTCGTGAAAACTGGCCGGTAAACTTTTAAAAAAGGACACTCATAATCGATGTTTGTAAGCTGTGTTGAACCCCACTTCTTGATCTAATGGTGTCAATCTTGACTAAGAGCCATGCGAGATTATGATCTTCACATTTGCCCTCTCAGTGACCGAGGGATGATTTATGGTGTACAGTCATTTGCGTTTTACGCCTTGAGAGAGCTCTAATATTTGTTTGTCGATAGTAAATTTACTCAATCTGGACTGAAACCCGCACGTCAAGAAGCTAGAATGTAACTCTTAGATTCTTATTAGGTGGTGAAGTATACCCCCTTTCTATTCTTCCTCCCAACACAGCCCTGCATGTCACACAAACCCGGCGACTGTAGAGGCAAGAGTTTGTAGTGCGGGACAATTCAACTTCACTACCAAATGTTTACTTGAGAATGGCCAAAATGTGGGGCAAATACTTGGCATTAATTGCGGGGATCATCTGCGATCGCCAGATGAGAGGGTGAACTAGAAATAAACTAATCATGGAGAACCTGCGTCAAATATCCCGTATGGAAATGGCATTGGGACACTCCACAATGTCGATTGATCAGAAATTTGTCGGACTGACGTTGCATCGTGGCGTTCTGTCGAGTTGTGAGCTGCGGGGTATCTGCTTGACTGGGGTTCAGGTGGATCTGTGAAGCTACCTTATTTTCCATGGAGAATCTCTCTCCTCCCTCTTCTTCAGGTATCATTCAATGACTAAATTTCTCATTGCATACCTTGGTACGAGAACTTGCGACATTCTCCCCTCATCCTCTTGATCAAAGTGTAGAAAAATATACCCGACAATTAGGGCATCTCTCTGGAATCTCAAATTCATCACATGTATTCAATGTCCTCGGAAACAAAAGTACAGGTTGAGGCCTTTACCAAATCAAGTCATCATACAATAGCATATCAACTGCGTATATCGAAGCTTACATTACTTCCTCATGGGACGTTCCCGAGCAGATACAAGAAACTCGACAGCAACCCTACTGCGGGAAACCTAATTCCACTCAGAAGAGGCTTTCAGCGCCAGATGTGTATGCTAATACTCGCGCAGAGAGTTCTGGGTGAGTACTAAATTAATAAGCAAAGACAGTTGTGATTCTAGCCTGATGTCCAAGCCTCACCCGATTGAACTCCAGTCGATTGATTCTTTTACAAGCAGGCTTAATATTGCTGATACAGATTCATAAATTATGAGCAAAAACTAAATGAACAACTATAAACTTTGCTGAATCATTCGACCACGCAGTTCACGCAACTAATTGGGATCGATTTCAACTAGAAAACTAATGCTCAAAAGCAAAAGAGTTTCGTCTGAGTTGACTGGTATTCCATCATCACAAATGCAACCAAAACAGGGGCCTCCCGAGTTTACCGTAAGAGGACATTAAAAAAGACAGTTAGACAGGAAAATAAGTCATCCTCGGGATTATCATTTCTATATGCTTAAAATTGGCCTTCGGTATTCCCATCGCCCATACTCTTGCCACTGCTACTACCACTTTGGATAGCACCTAGAATGCCATCTATGTATGACGCACCGCTCCATTTTTGGTGTGTCAATACATCTACGCCTAGCTCTTTTTCTCTCCTCTGAATTAAGTTAACATATGCGAGCATACCATCATCCTTGAATGCTTTTGATAATTCACTGGTAATTGTTGCCGTAGAATGAAGTCCGGCGAGCGAGATCAATTGTAGGACGAATCCATGCTTTGCAATATCCCAAATGAAAGATTTCAAGGCTTCGTCAGTGAAACCATGACCCATCCAGTTAAATGAAGGAGAAAGATTGTACACTAGTCCTTTACCAGGATATTTGGCACGAATCTCGCCGGAGAATTGTGCTGCATTTTTGACGTTAGGGTCTCCAGTTTCAACCCACAGAAGGTCAGCATATGGTGCATATTGAATCGCTCGCTTTGTAGCGGCTTCCATACCAGCCTTATAATGGTAGAAACCTTCTCGTGTTCGAGGTATATCGATATCGAATATGATTGGGGTTTTGCTGTATTTTGTAGCTAAATTCTTTCGTTTCGTGATCGACATGTCTCTGTCCTGCTTAGTAGCTTCAAGGTACTCGTTGATACTTGTCTCCGAGACACCTTGTTCCTTCAGCTGCTTGACAACGGCTTCATCACACGTCATGAGTTCCGTTTTCTTCACCCATTCCGCTTCGAAAATATCAATCTCGGCGCCTGTAGCTCCTGCCAATTCCATGGCTTGCAAAGTCTCCGCCAATGATTCGATACCGTCTTCTGCGATTCCTTTAATGAATTCATGATCTCGCACATCAATCGCACTACTGAGAAGCTTTCCGCTTTCGGAGTCTGTTCGTGCAATCACCAAGTTTTCCGAGCCCATAACATCCCACTGGAATCTCGCGGCCACCAAGCGATTAATGTGTTCTCCGACGGGCACTAAAACTTTGCCAGCAAGATGTCCGCACTTCTTTCCACCATGCATTTGATCCTCAAAGTGTACAGCAGCAGCTCCATTCTCCGCGAAAAGTTTGGCAAGCTTCAGGACAGCCGAAAGTCCGCCATGCCCTGTGTCTCCGTCCGCAATAATTGGTCTGAGATAGTCGGTATATGGTGTCTTTGCCCGTTCTTCCTTACTTAACTTCCTTCTGGCATCCCATTGTTTTCGATCGTGCATTGACTGCGCTTTTGCCAACCGTTGGACTTGATTCGGTACGGTATTGTAAGGGTAATCGCCAAAATCTGGAGATACCTCATTCGTGCTTGTAAGTACAGAGGAACATGCCCATCCAGAGATATACAAGACTTCCTGATTTGCAGCTTGCTGGGTCATTTGTACAGGGTCAATAGCACCCACTATAAATCTGTCAGCATATGTCTTCTAAGCTCCGAGCCTCATGATTTATCTTACTTGTATGTATTGGCTTTCCATTTGCCTCCCTCTCTTTAATCAAATTGAATAGTTTCCGAGCCATGACGGAGCTCGGGTACGATTGCTGCTGACTCCCACGTTTCGAGACAACATCTGCCGCAGAATATGGTCTCTTGATTCCTTCATATCTTGGACTATTCCACCATGTTTCCACTTCCTTGATTTGTTGTTCGTATAATTCATCCTCGGCCGCGCCAGCTTTCTGCGATTCCGGTACGAGCTGGAATGAATCCGATGCTAGAGGTCTCGATATTGGGTCATTGAGAGCTTTCAAGCTGGACATCCTATAACCAGAGGTAGATAAATGACGAACAGTAATGATTGAACTTCTAGCAGACAAAGCTCTGCGGGGCGCCACAAAAGCAATTCTGCGAAACATTTTGGGATATTCTCCTTGAAATGAGATTTTCAATAGAGAGATAACTTATACCTACTCTTACCTATGCCGCTGATCAATCAGGAACCATTCATGCTATACCGTCATCGGGGCGCATTATGTATGTATCTTCGGTTTCGTTCGGTTGTTTGTTTGATGATCAATCGATAAGGCCGAGATGTGTGGCTATAGTTACACCCCTGGTGTGATAAGATAAAAGCACATGTCGGTGCGAATGCCGGTCTAGCCATTTAACCGCTTGATTTAGTCACACCCATGCATTTACTAGATATAATTTGCAAATTGCGATTCGTCAATAATGTCTTGTCCTAATGTGCTCCGTTTATCCTCGGCATAACCTACCGATGATCTGGAATGTATTATCCAACATCATCCCTTATATATTTCTTAGGTTCTTGGTAGTTACTTTGGTTTTATTTTACATCTACTTCCATCAAATGTTGAGACGTACTTCTGATGTGAGTTGTATAGGAATAGTTTATCGCTTGTGCCATTACTGACCATTCAAGTAATATCCAACATTTGAATTGAGTTTACCCCACGGATCTGCCCCACGATTTACCCCATCCGAGCTCCACAGCCAAAATATACATCCGACGTTATGGCGATGAACGGCAGAACTGCGTCGCAGGCTTTCAGATCTTTGCGAGTATGGCTTCTCTTGCCGATTGGCTATATCATGCTTATACTGATATCTTTATAGCCTGCCAGTGTTCGTACCTTCGCCCTCCCAGCTCATCGAAATTATGCTACATCGTCCGAGCCAGATCTCAAAACTACCTTCAAGGACTGCATTCCTGCGAAGCGAGAGTTATTGAAGAAAGTTAAAGCAAATGGCAACAAAGTTATCGGCGAAGTTAAAATCGAGAACACAATTGGTGGAATGAGGTACGACGAATTCTGCACCGACATGACATAAACGACACTAATGATATGATAGAGGATTAAAAGCCATGTTATGGGAAGGATCAGTTTTGGATGCCGATGAAGGAATAAGATTTCATGGTAGAACTATTAAGGACTGCCAGAAAGAGCTCCCAAAAGGAAAAAGTGGTACAGAGATGCTTCCAGAAGCCATGTTCTGGCTGCTTTTGACCGGACAGGTCCCTTCTACATCCCAAGTCAGACAATTCTCCAAGGAATTGGCAGAACAAGCAACACTTCCGGACTTTGTCAATAAGATGCTCGATAACTTCCCCAAGGATTTGCACCCGATGACTCAATTCGCGATTGCTGTCTCAGCACTCTCACACACATCAAAATTTGCCAAGGCATATGAAAAGGGAGCCAATAAAGCTGATTACTGGGAGCCAACTTTCGATGACAGCATATCCCTTTTGGCAAAACTACCAGCTATTGCTGCTAAGATTTACCAAAACTCATACAGAGGTGGTGGAGCTCTTCCTGCTCAGGTTGATTTGGAACAAGATTGGTCCTACAATTTTGCCGCCATGCTTGGGAAGGGAGGCAAGGAGAATGAGAACTTCCAAGATTTGCTGAGATTGTACTTGGCTCTTCATGGCGATCATGAGGGTGGAAATGTTTCAGCACATACCACTCATTTGGTCGGAAGTGCTTTGAGTGATCCCTTCTTAAGTTACAGTGCTGGTCTACAAGGTCTTGCTGGACCTCTTCACGGGTGTGTAGTCAAAGCGTTTAGGTGAAGTCACAATTACTAACTGTTCATAGTCTGGCCGCACAAGAAGTTCTTCGATGGATTTTACAAATGCAAGAGCACGTCGGAACCAAATTCACCGACAAAGACGTATCTGACTACCTTTGGTCAACCCTAAACTCGGGTCGTGTTGTTCCAGGTTACGGCCATGCTGTTCTTCGTAAACCAGATCCCCGTTTCGAAGCTTTAATGGAATATGCCTCTTCCCGACCAGAGATTGCTAAAGATCCCGTCTTCCAACTTGTGAAGAAGAACTCTGAAATAGCTCCTGAAGTCTTGAAGGAGCACGGAAAGACGAAAAATCCGTATCCGAACGTAGATTCTTCTTCTGGTGTTTTGTTCCACCATTATGGTTTCCATGAGACACTTTACTATACAGCGACGTTCGGTGTTAGTAGAGGGCTGGGACCTTTGGCACAATTGATCTGGGATAGAGCTTTGGGATTGCCTATTGAGAGACCTAAAAGCATCAATTTGGAGGGATTATTAAAGTTGGCGAAATAGAGCTGGGCTAGAAAAAAAGCACTAAGAATTGTACAAATAGATGACTTCAATGAATTAATAGAAATTTTCCAAGATATTATGCGCACTTGTTTGTGGTTACTGACCCGTAGATGTTTAATCGGATAAGTGTAAAATATATCCACTTCCCGGGGGTACAGAAGATTGACATAATTAATACATAAGATTTGTTATTGTTCAAATGGGATTCACATTTTCTACAAAGATAATTAATGAGGAGAGCCAAATCAAATTGCAAGTCAACCGAAAATTACGACACAACTAATCCCATATGCCATAGGGTATGAATTTCGAAGGTGAGCTTGAGATTAGTCCGAGTATTCTCAGCTTTCAGTCTCACTTGAGGGAATCAGTACCCCCGATCCGAAGCCATGGTGAGTGTGAAGCAAATGCAGTTCGACCAAAACTCGTTGAGCGATACGAAAAATCTCGCTCAAAAACACTACTGCTTGTGCTCGCCTACGTGCGTCTTAAATTGGCGTTTAAGCGCAACACGAGCGCCTACATTAATGGTAGCATGATGCCGTGTGAGTTCGCAGGTTCACGAGAAGATTCCCGCTATAGGGGCTCAATTCCTGCTGATCTTCTGGTTTCAGAGCCTACCTAGCGTCTAAGAAATTAAGTCTGTAATCACGGACGACAGCGATATTTCTATTTCAGTGGCAGTCCATAGGACTCTTGTCGTATTTTTATTTTTCCTGTGCAAGTGATTTTTAGCTATTATTCACTAATATGTCCACAATTTTGTACTGTATATTACTATTTGAACTTCACTTTACTATTCCGTTCTTGCATGCAATGACATATACGACTCTTAATTTGCGCTCATGACAATAGCTTAGGAACATTACGGTACCTCTTGTAAGTGTGCTGTATGTTCTTGTCAACTTTCGATTATATTAGACATCTTTTCCAACCCTAGTATTACAGAAAAGAAAGAGTCAAATTCTTGTTCTCTACTGCGCTACACAGCACACCCCATGCTTTCTATAAGCAGAGAGAACTCTATATTGAAGGGAAAGTCACCTCAATGTCACCTCCACGAAGCGAAGGCAAGGCTCTGACCGCAACTGAGGGAAATGGTGCGCAGTCTTCTCATCTTTGCTGTAAAGCTCTGCTCCCAAGTCACAACATGTCGCAAGCTAACAAATTGATAGTTGCAGCTCAGGGAGCAGGCAAGAAACTTACACGCGGCAAGCGGCTTAGTAAAGGTAAGAAAGATCACCCCTAATCATTAGAATTCTTTCAATAGCTAAACGCGTTTCTTCCAAGAACAATCAGTCAAAATCCAAAAAGAGCATCTAGAACGTCTTCAAAGAAATCAAAAGCGACGAGCTGACCGGAAGATCACAAGAATGCTAAATAAATTGAGCATAAATCCAAATGTTGAGAAGAAAAGAAAAAGAATAATCAAGCAACGAAGAGAAAAACGTGTGGAAAAGACGATAAAGATGGATCCGGATCTCGAGCAGGAAAACACTGTCAATCAACACAAGTAGAAGATGAAAGGAGTGGGAGGGGATCATAACAGGTCTAAAAACAACGGGCAGGAGCTAGCTCATGATTGATCTTTGAATTATAAGGGCTAGCAACAGAGCTGAGAGGCCCCAAGGTGTTACATCTGTGACTTCAAGCATGCATATTTTTGATTTCGTCTAGCATTCATAATTCAAAAATTTAGCATTACATACTACTCTATTCCAAAACTACTATAACTCAATATACTGTCATGAAAGTGACTGGTAGGAAGGTACACAAGCTTTTTTGCTCCATAATTTTATCATAAGTTCTTTCGTCGTCAAAGAACACTTTTCCATCTTGAATCTCAGATAAAGTAACTTTGTCACCAAATACCAATTGTAGTCGCGGCGGAGAATTTTCTTTCATGGGTTGCACTTATCTCTTTACTAGCTCAATATCTCCATTGATGCATTGATTGTAAGTTTTAAAATAAAAAGATGGCTTTTTGGAGCAATACCTACTCCCTTTGATAAGTTGACTACTAAGTCAAAGTATCCTGATTATTGGAGACGCTGTAAGCATTGAGGAATAGTGTACTAAAATATGGCTCTTACGACAATGACCGTTGTTTGGAAGCAGACTAGAGAGGGAGACAGGATCTAGAAGACACGAAACTTTATTTTGTATGTGCGGAACATGATAATGGCTCAAATAGATGTATGCAGAGTAGGATATTCACTTCTGCGGGAAATGGATGAAGGCAGAATGGTATAGACCCACTCAATAGGTCGATTATAGTCGATAAATTGACCATAAAAAGCTGTTAGAGAAGATTAGATGTTAAGAAAACAAGACGATAATCTGCGCACAAGATATTAATAATACTTGAAAATCACTGAAATGACAGCACCTTTTACGAGAACAAAGGAATTTTGTTACAGAATAGAATGGTTGACGGAAAAACCTACATATATTTCAGAATACTACATGATTGCAAGCACAGAAGCAATCATCATAGATAACAGAGTTTTTTTTTTCTTAAAAATAAAGAAAAGAAGGTATTGAACAAAAGAGTGAATCTACAAAAAGTTTTGACTTTTATTTCTCCAAGTGACCAACAGCAGTTTGTCATGCTTATTCAGTATTGAAGTGGATTGTCAATTTTACAAATTGTAGGAATTCAAACCCTCACGGTAGGAGTACTGGCTATTCATCGTCCCTTGAATGATTCAAGCTACCAACTCGAACAAACAAGTGCGCTTGCGATTTTCGATGTCAATATAGCATCTCCAGTTTATATAATTGAGGACAAAGTGGTCACAGCTGTCCGCTTATGAACCTTCTGGATGTGTTCAATGCGTTGAGAAATTTTCGTACAGACAGAAATTGTATATCACGCATCTCTACTCTCCTGTATTATTCTCTAATGATGGAACAATTCTAGTATTCACGGTATTATAAAGTAGATAAGGTCAAAGGATGTAAGCTACAGGAGGACAACCAGTCGGGTCGAAATCGTCTAGAATGAAAGATTTAAGTGGCAACAAAATTAGAAAATAATCAAGACTAGGACATGGAGTAAAAGAGAAATTACAAGTGTCCAATAAAAGAAATAATATTAAGAGCCAGCTGATAAATATGATGAGAACTAACTTTCAAAGATCGAGCACCACGTTCCAATTACTTAAAATGCTATAATAGCACTATACCCCAGGACTATATGAACATTCAACCAACTAGAGAGTTTTATCTCTCCGAGGACAGTGATTGAGATGATGATGAGATTCTTAGTAACTTTGGTTTACTCTATGTTGATGTTAAATGGATTCGCTGTTCTACATGCACAGTGGCTAGTATTAGTCATCAAGAGTTCTTTTTCTCTTCATTCCGTTGTCTTCAAAAGGTAGTCATTACAACACAAGCCTTTCGTATACCCATGATATTGTATAATATTAATCTATTCTCAGACGATTCAGTCATAGAAATCTATACGATGATATGATTTGAGGAGATACAGCGGAGGTTTGGGCTGTGTCATGATATTATCGTAGAGTTTGCATTGGACTTTATTATATCAAATAGAGTTGGTTTTATAGCCAAAGTCAACGCCTTTCTTAGATTAAATTCGGAGCGAATTCAGGTTCTAAAGCCACATATGAGTGCTTTAAAAGCACTAATTGTTTACTATAAATGTACAGGTACTGAGATATGCTCATCTTTCTTTTGGTAAATCTAATTGTACTTGACAACCCGATGTTTACACCGTTTTCAAGTATCAAAAGTCGAGAAACTAAAGAGCACAAATGAAACTCTTTAATTGTTCATCTAACATTGAAAGACCTGATTGTTCGATAGGCATAAAAGTTGTAATCTTATTACTACCCCATGTTATGTATACCACTGAGAAAAATCGTCAAAATTTCAAGCGGTTGTATCGATGTCCGTCTAGCATTAGCCCCAAACCATTAAGCGAGTATAAATTGTCTAATACCACCGCTCAACAGCTTGGAAGAAAACACAAAATCATAGATCTATGTTTAACCAGACTGATAAGTGAAAGCAATTAGATAGATAAGAAATCATGTGATTAAATGTTTCATGACGTATTGGCCAGGTTAATTATCACCCATCCTTATTAATCACGAGCGTGATTTAGAGCATTTGACACTGTAGCTCTAGCAAAATTGGTGGGTTCCGAGCCAAAAGGAACGCTTATCTCGCCATGCTGCTTTGCGCGAGCTCACCGGCGTTCCATTGGCTGCCCTCGGCCTTGGCCTCAACCTTGGGGGCATGATAGCTCCAGGTATAGTCGGCAATTGGCCATCAGAGGTCCTCGGAGACGAGTTGCTTGGAAGCGATGACGAAGGTGAAGATGACATGGAGGACGATGATGATGAAGAAATGGAGGATGTTCAGTATGATTCTGACATATATGACAGCGAGGGAAACGAATGGGCTGTGTTGGGGGTAAATATGAAAGAGGGGAAGCCATTTCGATTTAGATTCCCGTAGATATGAAGAAAGATTCCGCCTTTGATCGAGCCTGCAAGTGAGAAAATGTGACATTGAATCTTAAAGTTCCATCTAATGCGTAGGAGATGCAACAAATGAACACAATGAGAGTAATTCTGAACTATGAAGAGCCTCAAATAGCTTGTCTGATCAAATATCGAAACTTTCAAATACTAATAAATTCTTTGTTAAAGTTGTCCGTTACCATATTTAGAACAAGATGACAGTCGATGCACACTTATTAGATTAGCATAGATAAAATCAAGTGTAGCTTTCTTAATTTCAAGCCACAATCTCAACATCACCTCATCCCCCATTATTTAAAATCTCTTCTGGTGGTATCTTGATCAAACAAATGACCGTGTGTAATGATCTGTCAAAAGTTTTGATAGTACAGTTAAGAATTCTAGTGATGATATTATCACAAACACCTAAGCAAACTCCTTTGTTCAAACCCTCCCAACTTTATTTAGGACTTTCCTTTCATTGCTGTAGAAATCTGAATCGTGTAAAAAAGTAGTTCCGCTTTCGAGATATCCTCTCGCTTTTTGAACACTCAGTACATTCGCAGTTACTTGAGAAAGACTAGTGTTGAATCTGGAGCTAAAGGGACAAACATTTTTTAAATTATGGATCCCATTAGATTGAAGCGATGACCAGACCATCGTGTGCGGCGCCCTTCAGTAACTCTACCAGCTAGAATCTCAGAAGGAAAAACAAGGGTAGGTGTAAAGAAGAAAAAAAGATTCTTCTTAAGAAGATGGTGGGCTTCCAAAGATTGTTTGCTGATGTCCAAAGACTATCAATGATCACGGATTTGAACCATGAATTGAATTCGAGCTGTGGCTCGAGAATTGAATTGTAAAGTACTAAATTGGTTTCGGAGAACATTTGAAACAGGCCCTGCTGACTCCTAGGATTGCTCCTAGGAGACGGGACTCTTCATCGCACGGTTTATAACACCGAAACCAGTGTAAGGTAAGCAAATTCATTAAACGTGGCTGGGAATTTTAAGGCAACACTTATCAATAATCAAGTACCAAAACCACTGCACCAAAACGTATGCCAGTCTTGGTACGATCGTTTGACCTCTTGCTTTGATATATAAACGATGCGCGGGGAAAGTGAATATACTGATAGCTGTATATGTGATCGCGGGGATTATTCATCCGTACTATATTATCTGTGAGATTCCATCTCTTTAAGCATACTCTTGGAGTGAGCTGTACACAAAATTGAATGCAAATCCTGTATCTACACGTTGTTTTTTGGCCAAATGAAACTTCATTCTTCTGTTTGTTCGTGGTATGAAAGTTCTCTCAATAACACGCTCGCATCCCGAACTCCCATGGGGCAAGATTAATGGGGCAAGATTAATGGCGCCTCAATTCGGAGAGCGAAGCACAAAATGTATGTCTTCTTTAATGTGGACACAGAAATTAGACTGAGTCAGACTGTGAATGTCAACGTATAAACTCAATCGGAAGAGCAAGTAATTAAGAAAGGCGTTGACCTTGAGAAAAAGTGTGCAGGGCAGTTTCAGAAACAATGAAGAAAAAGCTGGGGAAGATGGGAATGGAGATGGGATGAATAGGGAAGGGTTTAGGGGACTTTCTAAGTCAGTTTCTCGTCCTAAGATTTAGCAAGAATCTAGTGGTCCGTGAAGTTTCTAGACTCGGATTCTAGAATTCTACTACAGTCTGGCCTTAAAGCATTGAATTAGATCTGCCATCCTATCTGGACAAATGATATCACTGGCTCTACCTATCCGCGAAGAAATATTTAGGAACTCTTAATCCTCCTAGAAGAGGATGCTTGGTGTAGCCGGTATTATTCAATAAGATATGGCAGATATTCAATTTGATTTCAATTGTCAATACCCCTATTTTGTCTGCCCGTAGATGAGGGTTGTCAAGAATTTACTTACCGAGTCACCCTTTCTTTTGTTGAAGCTACTGCGAGATAAGCATTTTAGATGTTTCAGACTCACAGACCATCCGTTATGGTTTCTAGGCAGTTGATATTGCTCCGATTAGCGATGAAACTGAATCAGGGGAAACACCATATTTATTCAAACAAATTATACTCCAACTCATAAAAAAATCAAAGTCAGAATAAGTCTAAATTTAACCCAGCCTACCAAATCCGAGTGATCCCCCTTTCTCCGCATATGATTCGTGCATTCCTCATCCGAGAATTTTAGCCTTATGCATCGATCCGATGAGGCGTCAAAGACCCGAAACGATCATCAATCAAAAAGTGGGACGCAAGCCACCACACGAGATGCCAAGATGTGGTACCTGGAAATCCAGACTCAATTCGGTTGGTGCGTAATATGTTGACTGGTGAAAGATTTTCTTTCTTCTTTATGCAGGTGGATTGGACTTTCTTTTCATGCCTTGGATTTCTTGGGGCAATTTATCAGGTGCAAAGATCAGATGCGATGATGATATATAGATCACCAGGCCCGAGCGACGAATTCTGGATATTGCAAATACATTGCATGTGAGCCAAGGATATTGCAGATGTGGCGTGCAACCGTGAAAATGGAAAATTGTTAAGTAGTTGCATATTTTCCTCAAATCATACCACTTTTTCCTTCAGCTTTTATCATTCATTCTTGTATAAGCATCTCTATAGCTCGACACGTTTAATCGTTGTCGGCGTCCTTTCTTTTTTCAATCCATAGTTTTTTTCTGCTTCTTCATCTAAATTTGGAGCTCACTTTCGCTTGAATTTGCCCGTTAACAATATGAAGTTATCGTTGGGTAATCTGGCTTGGGTGGTGGTGTCTTACGCTACGGTTGTGAGAGCTGCTTGTTCAAGTAATCTATTAATTGATAATTATGCGAAGTTTTCCAGTCATACCAATTCTCTTGGTCAATGGACAAGTGGTAAGTAACTCCTATAAATTTGTCACGATGGCCCTAACACACGATACAGACGATGGTACAACTACTAGTTTGAAAGCCGATACCGCAAACAAGAAACTCACATTCACCAGCAAAACCAACAGTTATTTCTACACCACTTTCGATTGCACGAAAGCGAAAACAGAGCAGTACAATGCAATAACATTTCCAGTCAAAGGGCCCGCCGGCTCTTCATTCAACCTAGAGCTACAGACTAAAAGTTCATGTACAGCGACTACCTATAAAAGCTACTACACCACTATCACTGGAATGACCGGAGCTACCCAAACCATTACGGTACCATTGAGTGCTTTCTCTGGAGCCAACTTGGATGCAATCTCTGGGCTTCTGTGGGAATCCTTCAGTGTCAAAGGTGCTTGGGAGATTGGCCAGACGAATCTTGTTTGTGCCGGTGGTGCCAGTAGTGTCGGAGGTTCATCAAGTTCAGTCTCGAATTCTAGTAAGATATCCACAAAAGGAGCTGTTGTGACGGGTAGCTCTTCGACTGTTTCAAATACCTTAGCTACCACTTTGAGCACAGTCACTCCAAGTGTCACCTCCAAAGTTCTGTCTAGCAGCGTCAGTGCTTCGGCTCCAGCAGGAGCTTGCACGAACTTGCTAATTGATGACTTTGCATCTCAATCTCGTTTGACTTTCTTATTTTACAATGCCATGCTGCAGCCATCTTCCGATGATGGTAGCATGGCGCCAGTGGCAGAAAGAGCAGATACCGCCACTTCGGTCATTGTGGCTAACAATCATCTGACTTTAACATCTCTCGCTGATGGATCGTCTTACTGGTACACCATGTTTGGCTGTTTAAAAGCAACCAATGTATATGGCGGGATTGGATTGACCATCAAAGCCGCAAAAGGAACCACATTGGGTATCGAGATGCAGACTTCGAAGACTTGTGATTCTGGCAACCCCACACTGATAGATGTCTCGTCTGCGGACCTAGGATGGACCTTTGACGGAACTGAGAAGTTCTATACCATTCCTTTCTCGAAATTCCCTGGCCTAGACACTGATCATTTGGTCTCTGTTCTGTTTTCTGGAATTAGCAAGCCAATCACTCTAGGCCCAATGTCCTTCTATTGTGGTAACACAGGGACCGCTTACCCAGTTCCCACTACTGTTCCGGTCGTTGAGCCATCTTCGACCATTCCTGCCACCACAGGACCTTCAGCGTATGTTATTGATACGTTCGGAAATGGAGACTCCAACAACCTTGGCTTCTATCATGGTGGAGACGAAACTACAACCTACAAACAATCTGGAAACAAACTTACCATCAATACTAAGGGCAATTCTGACCTTGGTTGGTACACTCAAGTTTCCAATGGATGTCTCGACTTTACTCCAAATGACAATGGTTATCTTCACATCGCATTTACCGGAAGTAATGCCTTTACCATTGCTCTTCAGCAACATAATCCTACTTGCAACCCCGATCTTAGTCCATTCCCTTTTACATGGGATTCTGTGGAAGCGTCAAGATACTCCAACTCGGGGAAGACCGATATATACGTACCAATCTCCCACTTCGAAATAGACCGCAAACTTAGCGTTGGTTTCGCGCTCAAAGGTTTCTATACCTCCGATGATACAGTCATCTCGAAAATGGAAATCGTCAACTCCGTTCCATCTGGCTTTCTAGTTCCATCCAAACTACCAACAGCACCTCTCATATTCTCTTGCACACGTCCTAACTCGTTCGCTTTCGCAATCGACGATGGTGATCCACAACTCGCCCAAAGAGTCGTCTCTTCTGTTGCAGCAGCAGGTATCCACGTAACATTTTTTACCGTTGGTGCAGCTCTCCTCGACCCATCCACGAATCTCTCAACAGTCTATTCCAACATGTTGAGTCTTGGTCACCAAGTAGCCTATCATTCCTACACGCATCCCCCCATGGAAGGTCTGCCCACCCTCGCATCTATCGATTGGGAACTCAGCAATGATATCTCCGCCGTATCAACCGCGCTCTCCGGTCACACATCAACCTATTTCCGCCCTCCATTCGGCACAGAAGGCGCACGTGTTCGTCAGCGTCTCGCTGCCCTCATTCCCGGTTCCAAATTCGTTGAATGGTCGGTTGATGTACAGGATTGGTTATGGGCCTTGAGTGATACGCCTGAAAATCAGCTCACGAACTTCCAAAGTGACGTGGATAAAGGGGGAAACTTAGTGGTGATGCATTATTTGTACGAGTCGACCGTGAACTATCTGCCACAGTTTATTGAGATTGCGAAGAAAACGGGGAAGCAGTTGATGAGGGTGGATCAATGTTTGGAGGATCCTAATGCGCCGCCTTTGTGAAAGGTTGATGGTGTGTGTGAACATGTCTAAAAATATAGCTTAATAAAGAATATTCAATCCTGTTATAAGAATCCACGAGTTCGAAGAGCAGTTGCTGTGATTGTCTACGCCGCTTCCTGGTCGTATCCACCACTTGAATTCATTTTCCCTCTACCATCTCTACCACCTCCAGTTATTTTCGTCCTGATCATGTCCCCTATTTAAATATATATCCAACAATATCTCTTCAATGTCCATACAATCTTGATTGTCATTATCTCTGTCGTCCTCGCTACTATCAATGCCCAAGCTACATAAACCTAATTCGAGGTCCGCTCCGATAGGGTCTTCAAAGGAAACATGGGGAGGTAATGATTTATGAGTAATAACCTTTATAATTGGTTTAGTTTTTGTCTTGATATTCTTCTTTTAACTGGAACACGAGGTTGATGCTGTGGTGGAAGTTTCTGCGAACTTCCTGGTAGATGAATAGAGTATACTTAGATATGCTACCATCTCCACAAACGGCTCTGTATTCTGTCCCAAAGAGCCAAAGACCTTTCATCTCCGTATCATCATTCGTAAGTTGTTCTGTATGTAGTGTATAGTTAGTCTGATGCAATCTGAATTTTGAACTTAGACGCGGCAAACACGTATACATACCATATCACTCATCCATGGTGGTTTCTCGACCCTTTCAAGGCATTTGATTGAATATTATCTTTAGACCTGGCTTCTGCCATTGTTGACGAACGATTATGATATAACTCTGAGATTTTTTTCGGGAATGTTTGATGCTTATGATAGCCAGATAGGATGATATTGCGCAGAGATGAATGGAAATGATGCTCTCATTTTTTTTTCAAATATCACAAAGACTTGATAGAGAATAAGTAGCTCGGCACGTATTTTGGTAGATAGATATGATTAAAGTCACTTCTGAAAGTCAAATTCACACATATTATGTAGGCTAATACTGCTAATTATCTACCAGGGTCGTCATATGGATTTAGAATTGACACGTAGACTTGCTACTCATCTGGAAGTTGGTAAATTATGTAATGGGCCTAAACCGTGGGACACAAGGATACCAAAATCATCACCGCAATGCACAATTCCGAAACAAACCCTATAACTTAGCTAGTGGTGGTAAGGGAGAATGGCTCGCAATTAAAGCATTGATTCAACCCCGTGTAAGATCGGTGGAGTATTAGAAACTAGCCACCCTATCAATATCAAAAATGGAGCGGTATTTGTCTGCACCTAAAATCCCAAAACAGCCTGAGACTCCGCCTACAAACCCTCCCATAGGCCTGTAGAGCTTATCGCAATTCTTCATCCATCTTAGAACACAAATCACACAAATCTAATCACCACATCAAAGCCTCGTCCCAGCCTTGACCTCATTCATCTGTTTCTTTCTTGCTTTCACCACCGGCACTTCCACCACCAGATTCATCTGCATCTCCATCTTTTCAACAGAGCCAAAACCAACCCGAAAGCTTGTTCTTCACTTCTTGTTCATCTTTTTCGTCATCATTATCATCCTCGTTGTCATTCTCGTTGTTATCCTAGCCGCCCTCAACTCCGCGCCGCTAACTGCAACTCCCAAAGCTGCTGAACAAGACTCGCAACTTCTGCTGCTCTTTTAGCTAATGCTTCAGCAGCATCGGCGGTCATGACGCCTCTTCTTGGTAGCAGCAATAGCTGCCGCACGTCTCTCCTTCCCCTTCCTGGACCCTAATATTCACGTGTGTCAACAGATATACGGCTATGCATGATAATGAACAATGGTATTGAGCAATATATCTATTACATTAAACCTGACGCACTCTTTGGTGAGGTATGATGGACAGGAACGAGTGCCTTTACACCTGACATATAGTAAATCAGTTCAATTGCACTCGGACTCGTCTCAAGTCGTTGTGGTCAACGGAGGAGCCTTTCGAATTACGTTGTTCATCAGCGAAAATCTCATCAGCCCTGATGATGATTCAGCAATTTGAAATTCTACCTTTCTTCAAACTCCCGAAGCTTGCATCTCTCTCTATCTTTAAAATTTTGTGCTTTTTCTACCATGCTGGGCGCTTGGATTAGTCATCCGATCCACACCTTGCATTCGCTAAGCTGTTTGAGGCCAATGCTAAACGGACGTTAATACAGTCGCTTTACATGTTCTCGACAGGCTTCTCCCATGTTTCTGTCCAAAAACAGAAAAAACTGTGGTAATCGGAGTTTGTGCGGTCACAAATCCAGATAAAGCGGTAAATCTATTTGGTTGGTTTGAATCTCGAATGAAGTCTTCAATAGGCAACAGACCAGTCTACGCCCTCAATGAGCAAATGCAGGCTCACAGAGTGGCAGGTTTCCACTTTCAAGAGTTTGTGTTCATTCTTCTTCTTCTATTAGTGAAATGAATAACAACAATGTTATTATCCTGCAAATATGAATGGGAATGTAAGAGGCTCAGAAATTGAATGACAGGTTTAGTGCTTTGATGTATAACGCTCAACAACCGATATAATGCTCGGGCAAGAGACATTGATTGAATGGCCAAAAAAGAGAAAAAGACCATAAAAGCTATTCACTCTTAAGCCCCGAATACCAACTCCAGGGCGTGCATATTCTGATCTATAGGCGATGGTATAGCTAAGGGATTCAAACCCTCTCGTTGGAGACTTTCCTGGCTAACCCCTGACCCACTTTAATCCAACAACCCACGATTACCAAAGCAACCCACTAGGCCAGGCGTGAGTGCTATGTGATATTTGATGCCAATCCAACACCCTCAAAGTATACAATCCCTTCCAGAACTTGAAATATTATCTCCCCATATCCCACCTTCAGTTTATGCCTGTCAATCAGTCAATAGAACTCGACTCAAAATAGGCGCGACCACGCAATTTTCCATCATCTCCAGCCCCAACGAAGAACACAATCATAATTCTCCTTATTACGACGGCAGATTCTACATCCGAATGACACACAAAGCAGAAAAGAAGAATTACTTAGGATATATAAGAATGCGGAAAATAAGGCGGTGTGTGAGCACCAGAGTTAGGAGAATAGGACAAATAACGGACATTTCAATAACAGTGCTGGAGAAAATGCTCATTGAATGCTGTTTGCTCGCAGGATTTTATCTTTTAGAAAAGCAGGTAGAGCTCTCTATCAGTGAGATTATTTATCTGCAGACTGTTCACCTACCCAAGTGAACATTCCTATGCTTCTCCTTCGGTCTTGCAGAGAACCTCAGCCTCGTCAATTCTACCTGCAGACCACCTTCCAATCTAGTCATCTCCACTAACCCCCCCAAAGTCATCAAATTCAAGATGGTATGAATGTGAAATTGTATTTCTTGGTTATCATTTTATGCGGGGGCAAGGCAATATTTCCCGCTATTTTGTACAAGACAACTCCAAGACACTCTTCTTAATTCCTATCTGGCCGATCGTCAATTCAAGGCCCAATATTGTCACCGTCGAAGTAGGTCAATGACATGTAGTTAATAGAAGCTTATAATGTACGAGAGTATGTAAGCAAGTGGGTAAATTAGGAATGAGCTGCAACATGACCTCATCGTCACCTCGAGAGTAACCCTTCTAGCAATGCTACAAATCTATCGATACCGGCTATATGTACAGCGAAGTAAACAAACGCTTCATCTACATTATTCTTTATCTTGCATTCCTTGACTGCTTTGATCTCCCACGCCTTTTTCTGGAGTTGAGATGGTTTCCAGCGGGAGTGCTAATTCGCTTTTCACTGGTACGACCGAAGACAGATAAATGCATGGGGATTCTCGGCATCTTTCTAATACTTCATCTCTTTCTTTTGCGAATATACTTCGATCTTTTCCGCATCTCTGAGAACGAGATGATGGAGTCTAATATAACTACACGTATTCATTATGAGCAAAACGGCACTCTAGTAATCACATTTCCCGTCATTTCTCTACACTATGAAGTGCTGTCAAAAAATGTTAGTATCACTTTACTAGCTTCATAATATCATATCTTATGTTCAAAAGCGCAAATCCATGACAAAATGTTTCATAATTTCTCATAATCAATGGTTGATTTTCACTTGCATATCTCTCTGAATCAAGAAAGACATATACCCAGTAAATCGCCTATTTACAACAAACAATATGAAAGCTAAGCATGCCTCTTGTAGCTGGTAGCACGAGTGATTGAATTCCCGTTATGAAGGATTACAGTCTCCAGGTTAATTCCTGTGTTCTGAAGGAGAGTCTCCAAGAGTGGTAGGCATTAGCTCACCAACCAATAGGTTTAATTCCTATACACTCTACCTACCATGTGACTAGCCAGCACAAAGTGAAATCCGTAGTTCAGTGTAATCCTCATAACTCAGTGTTCATGTATCCAACGTATATAAATCCTCCCTAGTGGGCCAAAAATGATATATGGAAGATAGCGCAATTCATACACCCTTTTTTTGCACCTGTGTGCAATCAAGATTCACCAGGCCCCATACTTTTTGCGAATCTTGCCAGCCACCACAAACTCATCTTTACATAATAAGTCTCCTCATGATTGATCGTCTTATTCTGATAAGTAAGGTTCACATTGAAAGATATCTTGGCTGAACTTTACATAACTTAAAAACGTCTTTATCATTTCCTTTCACATTTCTTGATCACCCAGCACAGTCTCCGAGGAAGATAATACCAACAACATATCATCGAAGTCTGCATAACCTTTACGCTTTCTCACCTGTAGTAATTGAAATCAGCACACCTAGTTGTTTTAAAATTCACGTTCAAAACGCTATATCATAATCGTAAGAAAAAGCAAACCACGCCTCCGCCTTCCGGCTCCAGTACCAATATTCCAGCATTCCATTATTTGCAATAGATTCCCGCCGATATCATCACAACCGTCCATCTAGCAAAAAGAGTCAAAGCCGAGATTAAGGTTAGATTCAAAGAAGAGTAGATTGATACCAGCAGCTTCAAGAACTATACACTTTATTTCTCAATTCCCCGAGCCACTTCAGAAAGGTGATCATGCTTATATGACCTGTGAAGATAAGAGCGGAAAGTAGGATTATATGCGCATTGATGCAGCACAATATCGGAATGGCATCAAATTCAAGCATAGCAGGTATGATATATGGTGGAGATGGGGGGACTCTAAACATAGCTATCTGTATCTCTGAGTTTAAAAAATGAAACCGGCACAGATTCTATGTCAGTTTCACGAATCTGCCAGTTCGATATTGAAAAGGGGGTCTGAAATGCTCGTGGAATGTTACATACTTCGTGGTTGAAATGTATGTATTAATCCAATCATCTAAATAATAAGACTTGGGACAAAACACCAATCTAGTAAAGATAAACCTAGTTCCCGATTTTATCTCATCCTCGCCCTCACCCTCCCTTTCCCAAGCACTAACAACACCCGAATCATCCTCCTCCTCTTTTTCTCCAGCTTCTCCTCAATCACCGCTATTTCGTCTTCTCTCCCGCTCTCTTACCTTCCAGTATTCACCCGCCCCCTCTAAACCACATTTTCCCTCTTATTTTCCTCCTCCATCGCACCCTCTACAAATATCCTCCCCCATCTCATACACACCCTATTCTCCTCTCTCCCCACCACCTATTCTTTACATCATACCATCCATTTTACCATCATCTTAACTCTCACACCCCTAGAAGAAACAAAAACCATCATAATATTATATTCGCCCACACCGAAAGCCGCTAGATTCCCCATCCCTTCATCCCCTCAGCATCTCCATATATATCTTTCTGCCTTTTCGTCTTTTTCTCGGTGCTATGAAGTGCTGATATCGTGCGCATGAGACTGTGTACTGGATATACGTACTATCCAAAGCGCCTCGAAAAATCTAGAAAAATTTCTTCGCCATCTATCATCTATCTACCTATCCATCATTCCAACCAACTCCTAAAAACAACCTCCTTCATACAATACCAAAATACCGAAATATGCTCCTCAAAACACGAACCCAAGTATCTCCTTAAAAAGCCCAGACCAAGTCAACAAATCAGTGAGCGCACAATAGTAAACCGCCCCCTCTCCCCCCCCCCTCAAAAAAACATCCTCAACATCTCACCAAATCCGATCATACCGATAAATCCAAGGAACATCAAACTTCCTCATATCTTATACCTATCATGAACTCCAGATAGGATGTAAAAACAGAAAAATCCTAGGGCCTCTTCAAACCCTCTTTTCATAAAAAAAAAATACAAAAGGAAAAGGATGCTGAGAATCTATCATAAATTCTCCTAAAACTCTCTGGAAATCAGCTCAATGAGAGGTATGCAATACTTACTCTAATACATATATATTAGCACACCAAGCCCGCCTAAGTTTTCTGACCATCTTCCATTCTATACCCGCTCGTATATGAAAAATGGTCTAACGAATCCGAGCCACGCTGTCGAAATTTACCTCCACCTCCCCCTTTTCCTGGCTTCTCTACCCCAATGAATGACGGAACTCATAACCCGATTCAAATACTAGTCTCATCTCATATCATCTCACAGATATCACTAATCATACCTTCAAAATCAAAAACCATGTGATATTGAAACTCAACGATCTTCATTCATTCTAGCGTGATATCTATCTAAGATGATCCAGCTTGACCTAACAACTGTACGCTAAAATCCAAGCAAAAAAGCTGATGATTCAAGAAAAATCAAGAAAATCTATTCAGGAATGCCGGTACCACGGATAGCATCGACTTGTTCGCTGAGAAGAGCGTTGTTGGATGGAGCGGCGAGAGGTGGTCCTTCTGGAGTAACGTAGGCTTTTGTCATACCACCGTCGACAACGAAATCCTGTGATTGATGTTAGATAAGCGGTTTTGTGGAGCCGGGAAATTGGTAGGTGAATAGGGATGGAGAGAATCAAGAAAAAGAAACATACCTGTCCGTTAACAAAGCTACTCTCATCACTAGCCAAGAACAGAACTGCTTGAGCTTGCTCAATAGCCTCTCCGAATCTTCCACTTGGGAAATGAATTTCACGTCTAAGTCTCTTAGGTTGGTCATCTCCCAACCAATCTTGGAGAAGAGGAGTGTTCAATGGAGCTGGGCATAGCGCATTGAATCTGATTCCCTCTCTTGCGTGAACAATAGCCAACTCTCTAGTCATAGCCAAAACTGCTCCCTTGGAAGCTGTGTATGCTAATTGAGGAGTGGCAGAACCGACGAGCGCAACAACAGATGCAGTATTGATGATAGAACCACGAGTCTTCTTGTTCTTACGCATAGAAATAACGGCATGTTTGCAACCAAACCAAACACCTTTAACATTGATAGCTTGAGTCAAATCCCAAATCTTCTCGGGGGTATCAATAGCATCGGCATCATCAGCATGCATAATTCCAGCATTGTTGAACATGATATCAATACCACCCCAAGATTCGAGATGAGCAACTGCGGCTTCAATATCGGATTCTTTGGAGACGTCGCATACTTTAACTTCAACTTTGTGGGCGGATGGGACTAGTTGTCTAAGCTTTGCGGCGGCTTTTTCGAGTGCTGGTGCGGAAATATCGGCCATGAGGATATTGGCGCCCTCCTTGGCGAAGAGGATACAGGTTTCGAGACCAATTCCTCTGGAGCGAGTGTTAGTATGTGTTGATGATGAATTTGGTTTTCGATATGGATGTTTTCGTGACACGGAATTCCCAATATGATTGGCTCACGGCTCGCTCAGATAATGTCGTCGCTCGACTCATTACAAAATTGATAAAGGTCACGTGGGTGGCCAGACCGAGTATTCTCATTACTGAGAAGGATTTGATAAGGGCACAACTCTGAAATAAGAGGGAAAACCAGATACGATACTCATCGACCCGAATCTTCAAATACCGTAAATCCCGAATCACACCGAAGGATCCATCTTAGGGGAAAGATAAAGACATGACTCACCCAGCAGCACCAGTGACGATAGCATTCTTACCATGCAGTCTTCCCATTTGGAAGCTGTTGATGGTGGGAACTTTCTCTCCGCTGCCGGCCATGTTGAATGTATTATTGATATGAATACTGTGTCCTATTGAAGATCTTGTCAGCTATTTATGAACTCTTCACCAAAGAAAGCGTTGTATTCATGATGTTATTGTGTGACAAACAAATGCTACTCATCCCTCACACAATGAAAATCGAAACTTACTCTTTGTTCTTGATATAGGTGTGTTTGATAGTGTAGAAAAAGAAGAGTCTCACGAAGTTTTAATGAAGTTTTGATAAAGTTGTTGAGAACTATTCACTCTTTGTAGAATCGTAGAAGTGTAGAAGTAACTCGAAATGATCAGAAGATTTGTTATGAAATATTATTTGTGATGACAATTGAATTGAAGAGAGAGAATGTGGATGCTGATGTGTCACTGGTATGAAGTACGGAGCACACACGACCTCATACACTTGGTCCGTTCTCGGTGGGCAGTGGATGGCAGTGGAGGGTGAAAGTCGTACAATTCATTCCTTATCGTTCCGAAGAACAACCATGGATTCATTCCCGAAACGCGATTCAGGTTGTTTAATGGCAGTGCAATGGCAAATGAAACTCACCGCTGCTTTTCCTGATAAAGCGAGATTGAACTGATAGGGAAAAGGAACCGAAAGGTAAATCTGTTATGATACAATGATACATCCCTAGATCCTCTCCAAACTCCAAAGCAACCCGAACCCGGGGTTCGATGACTGAATGTGGAAATAGAAAACCTCAGATGACTTGAGATATGGATGGGTGGGTGGGTTATGGACTGTTAGGGACTGGTTCAATTGATATCGCAGCTTTTGGGCCATGTTTCATGTCTTATACCTCATCTCATCTCATCTCATTGTGTGTGTATATTGAGTGCTTCGATGTACCCACGTAGGGATTGGTCGCGGTCGCTTTAGTACACCAGCCTTCAAGAGTTGAGAGTCTGAGTTCTAATGAGTGTGAGTGTGAGTGTGAGTGTGAGTCTAAGTCTAAGTCTAAGTCTAAATCTAAGTCTAGATGAGATGCAACCATCCTGTCGCGGGGTACAGTGGAGTGGAGTGTGCGTCTTGAGTCTTGATTCTCGATTCTCGATTTCCTTAATAGGCATTAGATCATAGATGAGGAGCAGATGATGATAATTGTCATGGGCGATATCCTCAAATGGCGGGCGCTATAGAATTCTGAGAATACAATCAATGCTGTCGTGTCGTTCTCGTTGACTAATGAAGTTTATAATGATAGGTTCCCGGAGTGTTTTACACGAATCTTCGTGTAATCAGTTCGGAAAGGATCAATACGTGTAGTTATCTATTCTCGTTACATATCATGATTTCGTGGAATAATTTGCTGGGCATGGAATGCATAGTTGTTCGGTAGATTGCTGCGTATCAATCACTTACAGCAACATCTATTGCCGTTTTAATTGATGAAAGCCTTCCGAATATTCACCGGCGCTGTGCAATCCGCCAAGTGATGGTCGTGTGAGGGATGACAACATTAAAGCGGCCCTTCCAACAGCCCCTCGCTTTATCGCAGAATCTCTTATCGCAAATTGTAGGGAAACTTCCTTGCTTTGCCTCACACACCCTCTCCCCCTCTTAAGGTGTTCAACAATCTAAACCTCCCTCCACATTCAACAAGCCAGATCCCAGATATCCTTCGAACTCAATCTGCCAATCGTTCCCAAAGTCCTCAAGCTTAACAATTCCATTCACTCTCTACGATTCCCTCTCAACTCAACTCAACTGAACGAAAAGATGCCAGATACTCCAGAATGGATAGCTTCACACAAGCAATGGGATGAAAAGACCGCCGAGAATCTCACCGCACTTCTCGAAAATGATACAAAAGTAAAACTGGCTGGGATTGATGTCGATGGTATATTGCGCGGAAAGCTTGTCTCCAAGAAGAAGTTTCTAGGTATCGCGAAAGAAGGGTTTGGATTCTGTTCAGTCATCTTCGGTTGGGATATGCATGACCAGACATATTTCAAAGAACTGAAAATCAGTAATGCGGAAAATGGCTATCATGACATTATTGCCATTCCAGATTTGAGTAGTTTTAGAAGGATACCTTGGGAAGATAATGTGCCATTCTTTTTGATTAGCTTTTATGATCCGGATTCGGGGAAGCCGGTTTCTGCATGCCCGAGAGGATTATTGAAGACTGCAGTGGAGAAGCTACAAGCAAATGGTTTGGGTGCAATGGCTGGAGGTATGGGCATTTCTGAATACGCGTCGTGCCTATAACTAACGAGATTCAGCTGAATACGAGTTTTTCCAATTCAAAGCGCCAGCAAGTAATCCTCATGCACCAATCTCGGAACGAAATACATCTTCAACCGCAACTTTCTTACGAGAAAACCCAGTCGATTCATTACCCTCGTTGACCGAAGGAATGTTTGGATACAGTTTGACTCGACCAGTTCACAATCAAGATTATTATTATGGGATATATGATGCATGCGAGCAATTCAATTGCGGAATAGAAGGGTGGCATACAGAGAGTGGACCTGGTGTTTTTGAGGCAGCTTTGGCATTTGGGGAGATTCAACAAATGGCAGACAAAGCAAGCTTGTTCAAGTAAGTTTGGAGCTTTCCATACTATTCCAAAGACTGGAGACTAATCTTTTTTAGATATGTTGTTAAATCAGTAGCGACTAAGTATGGTATTACCCCATGCTTCATGGCCAAGCCACGTCAAGGGTTACCTGGAAATAGTGGACACATGCATGTTTCGATTGTTGATAAAGAAGGCAAGAATCTTTTCTTCCGAGAAACCAAAGACACGGAAGCAAAATGGAAGGATATTGAGAATCTTTCGGACATGGGTCGTCATTTCCTTGCTGGAGTATTGGAAGGACTTCCATATGTCATGCCACTCCTCGCACCAACAGTCAACTCTTACAAACGTCTAGTCGAAAATTTCTGGGCTCCAGTAACAGTATCTTGGGGTCTTGAACATCGTGCAGCTTCCGTCCGTCTAATCGCACCTCCGACTTCCAAACCCGGGGCCACACGTTTCGAGATTAGAGTGCCAGGCGCAGATACAAACCCATTCTACGTTCTAGCAGCTATTTTAGCATTGGGGTGGAGGGGAGTAGAAAAGAAACTAGAAATCCAACAACCACCATTAGGAAAAGGTCAAGATGTAGGAGGAAAAGCAGACCCGGGGGTCAGATTAGCGAAAAACTTGAAGGAAGCCACGGAGAAATTTATGGAGAAGGATAGTATAGCAAGAGAAGTATTCGGAGATGAGTTTGTAGAGCATTATGGAGGTACGAGGGAACATGAAATTAGATTGTGGGATGAGGCAGTAACGGATTGGGAGGTTAGAAGATACATTGAGAGCGTCTGATTCTTGAATGGCTACTATATTAAAGAAATATGAAACTTTTATTTTAAACGCCCGAAATTTAAAGCTTTTGGCTGATTTTATGGACTCGCACTCGCGTGGTATATGTGTGTTAGTGTAATCTGATTTACAATAGCTAGTATCTCCCTACGACAAAAACCTTGGACTGTTCCAGTGCCGTCACAACATTCCATCCTTGGTGAATAATACTGATAAATGAACACACTTCTGGTGTAGTTTAATCTCCTAACATCTTTCCTATATCACAAAATACGTATCTGACTATCAAGCTGAGTAAGCACATACATAACAAGTCAGCCTCGAAGGTGGGATGGGTGGGTGTTTGGCCGAAATGTTTCAATGAGGATTGTATGATTACCAACCAAGTACACCAATTGATACTTATCATTCCCAGAGTCATCCAAGATACGGTGAATTGGTTCAGAAATACAGGGCATTTACGATGGCTTTTAATATATCTGATGGGGAGACCATTAATGTCCTATTCTATGGCTTTGGAGCGTAAGTCAATTTTCAAAGATCATACAAAGACTTGGTCCGAGCTAATGCGGGGTCTCAGGATTGGTTCCGTCTATGCATTCATTCTAAGTCGAGTACCAAACGTGCGATTGACTGTTGTAGCGAGGTCAAATTATCAGGCCGTGAAGGAGAACGTATTTTTAGTTCCATGTCCCGAGTAGCTCATCACGAAAGCTAACATGTTCGATAGGGATTGAAGCTTATCAGTCAAAATCACGGAGAGAACACATTTTACCCAGCTAACGGTAAGCTCTCACCCTTCAACCTCATACTCGTTACTAACGTCTGGTAGTCATCAAAACACCTGATGAAGCACCAGGCCATTACGATTACATAGTTTGCTCTAACAAGGCTATTGGCCAAGAGGCTGTAGCTAAGTCTCTTGCGCCAGTAATTTCTGAGTCAACAACTATAGTACTTATTCAAAATGGCGTGGGAAATGAAGACCCATTCCGAGCAATCTATCCCCAAAATACCATTATTTCCTGCGTTGCGTGGACTGGCGCTATTCAAAACACACCTGGTATCGTTCATCATACCAAAAACGAGAATCTGCAACTAGGACTCTTCACAAACCCGAATGTATCAACAGAAATCGAGAATAAACGATTGAAACTTTTTTCGGATCTATTATCAGCTGGAAACACACCGCATGAAGTTTTCTCTCCTTCCAGATTGCAGACCGCGCGTTGGGAAAAAGTCATCTGGAATTGTGCTTGGAATTGTCTAACTACACTTACACGTCTTCATACGCACGAGTGGCTCAATTCTTCTCCAGAAGCTATGAATATGACGCGAACACTTATGGGAGAGGTAGTTACTGTTGCAAGAAAAACGGGAGTGGATATTAAAGATGATTTGATTGATAGATTGATGAAGAGGATCCTTGGGATGCCGAGTATTGGTACGAGTATGTTGACTGATGCTTTGAGTGGGAGACAGTTAGAGTTGGATGTTATACTTGGAGTACCGGTCAAGAGGGGTAGAGAGTTAGGGATAGATATGAGGGTTTGTGAAACGGTTTATACACTGCTCCAGGGAGTGGATTTGGGGTTGAGGCAAGGAGGACCGAAGAGTGCTTGAGATGGGGGATATGATGTGATTGGAAGGCGAACGTTTTGCGACGTGGTTTAGAGAATTAGAAAATTAGATGGAAGAGTTCATGTTTTTTTCATGATTTGTGATGAAGATCAGATTCTCGAAGACACGTGCATTCGTGTACCAGATTGCTAACAATTATTTCCTCGGCGTGCACACCAGGAACTTGGAAAGACATGACTCGGTATTGGCGAAGCTTTTGACAAAGAATGAACTTCTTGACCAAACTTGTCCGTCCTGGAAGTAAAATCCGATATCATTTATAAATCTCATAGTTAAGTTAAAGCAAATTCACCACCTGGTGAACATTTCCATCTGCTTATTCCTATTCCGGATAGCTAGATGTACGGATACATCCGATGTGCATATTCAGGGATCACCGGAAGTAGTGGGGTATCTCCGGCTAGGCTACCCTTTTCTCAACATCACAGCATTCCAACATCACAAATACTGCTGATTCATGTATAGGCATCAATATTATATACCTTCTGAATGATTATAGTGCGCTATTGAAATGTATTAGTGTCTGATTGAGTTTTCAAATTCAATAATCTAGGCAGAAGTTTTCACTGCTCTCCTTAAATATCCTTGATTTTTCGCCGCCCTTGATACCTCACTCGCCTTCCTCCAAACACTCAACTCTAAAGACTCTTCCAATTCTTCCCCCTTTACCGTAGCCGACGCAGCCTTGGCACTATCACGCCCCTCCCCTCCCACTGAAATACCGAAAATGTCACTCCAAACCTTCCACCTGTTTTCCGCCCTCCCAAAAGAACTTCGCGATCTGATCTGGTTTCATGCCCTTCCTCCTCCTCGTATCATAGGGGTTGAGGAAACTTTTGAAACACTTTTTGATTTTGAAAAGAGGACTTTCGGAAAAGAGATTGATGATCGAGATGTTCATCCCGATTTGGAGTATTTTGGAATTGACATGACGGCGCCGATGATACGGGAATTTGTGTTGGATAATAGGTTGGATGTTGAGATTGGGGACTTGGAGTCTGGGGGGGAAGTAGGGATTCAAAGCGGGAAGGGGAAAGGAAAAGAGAAAGAGAAAAGGGAGTTTGTACCGCTTTATTTGAAATCGACGGAAACTCATTACCGACAAGGAACCACTCTCTTGCGCCTTTCCAATCCCCTCCTTTACTCCTATTACCAAGCCACCCGCCGTGGATCCCTCTATTCTCATTCCACCATCCCCTCTCTCCTAAAAACATGTCGTGATTCTCGCTCCTGCATGCAACGCCTCGGATACACTCTCACATTCTCCACGCGCACTTCTTCTCCCCGCGTCTGGTTCAACTACACCCAGGATATCCTATTCCTGCGCGCCCTCGATTCCGATATCAACGAAGGAATCATGTCTGAGCTCGTCGACGGCACCGGAACAAATATCGGACAATTTCGTCCTGTGGAATTCACACAGGTGAAACGACTCGCGCTCGATTTCTCAAAATGGATCAGTTGGGATGAGCATTGGCAGTACGAAATTCTCAGGACTGTGAAACTTTTCCGGAATTTGGAAGAGTTATTCTTGGTGTTAAATTGTGATTGGTGGTTCCAAGATATTCGCGGGGGATTTATTACCGGACTTCCTAGACATCCTACCTTTTCATCCGCCTCTTCTTCCCCCACCAATCCCTATTTCTCCCCCGATTCCGCCTGCTCCCGCCAGTTTCCCATCGCGGAGCATTGGAAATCAGGGGATGGAATAGATTGGAGCCATGGTGGAGGAACCACGTTGAAAACTCCTGCTAATTCATCTTTTCCGTGGGGATTTAAAAATATAGATGATGAAGGAGATTTTTGGAGACACTATGTGACGCCTACGCCTGGGACGTTTGCGTTGACGAATGATGGGAATTATCGGTTTAAGATTAGGGAGTTTGAGAGGAGGGGGGAGGGGAATGGGAGGGGAGAGAAGAAAGACTTTTTCGGGGAGTGGAAAAGAGAGGTAGAAGGGATTTTGAGGGAGAAGTGGGAAGAGGATGGAGAGAGGGGAGAGGAACAATGGAGAGTACCCAAGATACGACTGGTCTTTTTGAGACAGGAAGATGGATCGAATAATATTTAGACTTGAGTTATCATCTGTTCGAATATCAGACGAGATATCTCCCGAAACATTTCGTCTGATGAAGCAGTGAATAATAAACCCTGGCTAAAATGTAAGCAAAAGAGATTAGACACGCGAATTCTTGTTCTCTGCACTCGACTTTCCATCTATCCACTATTCCGATATCACCACGTTCTTAATCAATTGTTTAGGTGAATATTTACTTGATATTCATTACCACTCATTCATAATTGTAGAGATGGTATGCGATAATCAAAAATCGGGGAGAAAGTTCAAACCAAGGCCACGAAGGGCAACACCAGCAGAGAAGAGAGCGAGAAAAGAAGCTGAGGAGAAGAGATTGCAGTCTGTGGCTGATGCTGTAGCTGTAGACCAAATAGCTTGACTTGGTAAGTTTGAGGATTTCTTGTAGAGAGATTAGATATGTGAAGTGGGAAGATATTTTTGGATTCTTTTGTAAGGGTTTTTTTTTTTTTTTTTTTTTTTTTTTTTGATATATCAAGGTTTTGTGTGGAGGCTTGTGATTGGGAATGTTGATATTATGCTTTGATATGTTGCGATGAAATAAATGAGTGTCTACAGGGTAACATGGAAATCATCTTTGCTGGCACTCTTATATTTGATGTGTTGAGGATGAACTAGAATGTTTATTCAAGCAAATCTGGTGCTAACCTTCCATCTTTTGGCAGAGGAGCAAAGAATCAAGAGAGATGCTGAGGAGATAGAAGAAAGAGAGAATACTGTGAACACGGCCGCAAAATCTTCTGCCATTCGTCGTAATTCCGTTTTTTCTACCAGTATGTATATCATTGGTGAAGAGAATGGATGAGACGAGAATGAGGGGACGAGAGAAAGAAGTGGTGCTGTTCTGGGTGGAGCTTTGGAAGCTGGCAGCGGAGCCATACATCAGAATTTGGTCTCACGGCCAGAACGTAAGAAAATCCCCTTCTACTATCTCTGAGAATCACTTATGAATCACGCAACTTTTCAGATATTTCTCTCAACATCTTAAGATCATCGATAGACATAGCTATTCATCTTTCTACTCCTCAATAGCCTTAACCTCAAAGCAGCAATCTGCTCGAAGATTACACCTTGCGCTCCTCCGTCGAGCCGCCGACGCTCGCCGTAAAGAGGTACGTCGTATTGCGCGGAGAAAGAAGTGTGCGGGTTTCATCAAGAAAGTGCGCAATCTGCGAATTGAGGAGCACGCGGCATCGGGTGGCAATATCGATGACGACGAGGAGGAAGGTGAAGGAAGAAGATGAGATCTTTGAGTCTCTCTTTGTGGGCGGTGATTGGGGAGATGATGATGAGGTTAAAAATGGTGGTGGTAGTGGAGGTGGAGGTGGTGTACTTGGTGGAATGTTTGGAGCCCAGGCCACGATGGTCTAGGAATTTAACTTTTGTGTAGGAACATCATGTAGAGATCAAGGTGAACATTTGATACATTCATAATCGTTCTTTTTTGTGCATCTGCTTTCTTTCCTCCCTCGATATCTCCAACTTTGTCATCACAGCTCACTTTTTAATTCTTTTCCATTGACTCCCTTGCGTGAAAATAAATGAACCATCAACAGCTCCCCAAATCCTTGACTTCATGTTAAATACTCCCTTACCACCAAAGCTTTCTGCCGAGGCTTTGTTTTCTTCTGATATGTTTCAACCAAATAGAATCGTCAACCACAGAAGTTTTACGAGGGAATCAGAACTTCCGCGCTACTAGAAACTTTGGGATCTCTTCATGTAGAGTTGAATTGAATGTAAAAATGACATATGTTTCATGAAAAATCCATTAGTTCTATACGTCGTTTCAACATTAAAATCAGCAACTCTTAGACGCTGCCGCCATGAGATACTTAAGGGCTCTTCGCTTCCGCTACATGAAGATACTCTAAGATTCCATGTAGCCATGCTAGTTCTGTAGCAAGTTGATTTCCAAATTTATGCTATACTTGATACACACAAAACAATACTGCGAGTCCATCTAGACACAAGATCATAACCAGCAACATCACAATGAAAGATTACTCGCTAAACATTCACCAACTCATATACCCTCAGCGTTTCCATACCTCAACAAACTGAAGTGCACAATACAGGCCTGTTTTAATGGTAGTATATCGCGCTGTGGGTGATGTTCAAAAGTAGTTCCACACGGATTCCCGACAATCCATAGGTTTGATTTCTAGCAAGTGCAATCTCGAGCAGATTCAAGTCCTTCCACGTGGATCTCACTAGATCTACAGGGTCAATCTGGTCCATTGGCGCATATATGGCTTAACCGTCATCGACGCATGTTGAGACCTTGATTGATTCATTGATGTGGTGATATTGACGAAACTGCAAGTCACGCGGTACTGCACTTGTGATTTTCTTCTTGCTTCACTTTCTCCTCTTTTCATTTTTTTGCTTCCATCTAGATGTAACTCCTCTTACCTTTTCGCTAGCTTGACATCTGTAAATCCAGACACGAATGGAAAACGTGTGGTTCTGCACTTGAGTTCCACATTACTATTGTCGTCATAAGTTTGACACATACATACTCACTTTCTTTCCTTTTCGGCGAATTGAAAGTATACAAAGAAGTCAGCCCATCCATCGAACACCCACAGCCCCCAAAAGTGCACAGCTTCTCTCACAAAAATCAGCCCCGTGTCTCCTTCTATCTTCAAAACCATCACATTTATAGACCAAGTCGTCCTCGCTTGTTATCGTTCTGAATACAAATCAGATGTTACAAATTTCTACTTGAGACTTAGATCGGAGACGGCAACCCGTTGAACTGGAGGAGGCACGCAGAGACCAGGAAGTTGCGATTGCACGGCTCATTGGGAACTAGGAATGTTTGGGGAAGGAGAGTTTGAAGGTTGGAAAAATAGTTACCATTGACACCACTGAGTGCAAGTTAGGGGAACGGAGGAAAACTGTTTGAATAGGGGCACTGGGAAGGGAGTTGAAAACGGACGGTAGAAATTTGAATTGAATTAATTAATATTAATGTACTTCTCAGACAAATCTAATCTCTCCAATTAATCCATTTCGTCATCTTCCTCAAAACCAGCTTCATCTTCGAGAACCATTTCCCCATCTTCCCCGTCTTCCCCCTGTTCATATTCTTCTCCATACCCCATCTCTCCATCATCCTCCGCTTCCAAATCTTCATCTTCTACATTTGCATATGACCGTGAATTTCTAGTCTTGGGAGGGGGCCTGTCAAGACCCATATCCACTTCTTCTTCATCGTCATCCTCTGGAGCAGCATTATTCATCAGGTAATTCGTAAGTCCACCAGGCGGTCGTCGAAGAATCGGTTGATTTTCTGCGTTCACAGTCTTTTTCCTTCCGCCATGTCTTATCTTTCTCCCGTCAGGTCCAATGCCTCTTAATTTGTCTTCCGCGGCCAGAATCTCAGCGTCCTTAGCCATCTGATCTAATCTTTGCTGCCCATCTGCTTTTTTCATTTTCCCTGTCGCCATGGCTTTCCGAATTCGTGCCACTTCCGCTGCTTGTTTCTGTTTCATGACTGCCCTCCATTGTCGGTTGGTGTTCCTTCTTTGAGCCATTACTGTAACATGATCTCTTTCGCGCCTGGATTCTTTAATTTGGATCAAGGATTGCAAAAAGAATGCTTGGTTTTTCCGCTGCTCAGAAGCTGCTACACCGACTGGTATCTTAAGCTCACGAATATTACCCGATCTCCAAAAGTAACTGCGACCTTTCCCGCTAGAATCTGGATCTTTGTCTTCGACTTTTGTGTTGACGGAAGTTATGCGGGCCGAACTCGCAGCTAGTAAGTCGACATCGTTGGACACGGATTGTAATATAGGTAATTTACTCTGTGGATCATGTGCTGTGAAAAGTAACTCTGTGCCCATATTTTCTTCCCATCGACAGTGATATATATTTCCCTCATAAGACACGACCGGATGATCTTCATGCAACCCTAATATTTGTACTTCTGGTTTGGACGCCGCGGGAGCTTCTCCTCCGCGTTGGGTATCTGCGATGAAGGTCGAGTATTGTTCTCCAGTTGATTTCTTGGGAGCTTCGACGGGTTTCTGTTCTGCCGGTACTTGTTCTGGTGGTGGAGCTTCGGCTTCTGAAAGCTCTTCTTCTTCATGTTCTGCCAGTTCATCATCATCCTCGTCGTCCTCGGCATTGGGTGATTTCTTCCCTCTTCCCTTTCCCTTGCCTTTAGCTTTCACAGATTTGTCCTTATCAGTTACGATAGTAGTCGAGTCTCCAAGATGTCTTCGATGTTTTCCAAGACCAGGATTTAACCATTTCTTAGCATTGCGACGCGGATGCGTTTTCACCAATTTTCTTTTGATAGGAACGTTTGGATTCGTTAAATCGAGAGTCACATAGAATATCTATTGCGCATGTTAGAATTGATAATAAAACAGAGCTCATAAGAATAATTGCCTCTTTTTCAGTAGTGGAATATTCGTATTCGTACTCATCTTCATCTTCTTCTTCCTCGACAATGTCTGCGACATTAATACTTATAGGCATTGAATATGGATTTTGAGGCGGGGCATCTGCGATAGAAGCAGAGCCATCTTGATCAGCCATCAGGGTCTATGATATGGGTGTAATGTCCGATGTATGATTAGGAGCAGAGGCATCTGGTATGATGGTCGTAAATTTATGAAGAAATCTAGATGAAATTTTGCCAAAAGATTATAAGTAAATAATGAAGTTTGGAGATAAGAGCTTGAAGCTCGCGGGAATTTGTATGTGCCTCAGGCCTGACATATTTTTAACCTCTATTTAACCTCTACTCAAGAATCTCAAAAAAGTGCCGGTTCAAAGTATATTACAAATGGATCTGATATTATTATCTTCTTCTTTTCCTTTTATAAAGTGATGTTTCTCTTCTTCTTCGAGAGGATTAAAGATGTATAGCTTCAGCTTGCTCAAAGGCTTCCATTCATGTCAGTCAAAAATGGCCTCAAAATATCATTTCGGATGTGCAAACGAAAATGCTCTGAATTTCTGCAACAGATCCCAACCAAGAACTTGGTGATTCTCAATTTTCTATTTGGAGCCAGAAGCCTACTAAATAGCAGAAGGGTAGGATATTGGTGGTACTAATGATTGCGATTGCTGTGGTCATTCTCAACACCTCCATGAAATGTCAACTGTTCCACTGTGTTTACAAAAGCGTTGTAAAACAATGAAAGGGAGCTCTCAAATGAGCTTATACATCCATCAAAATGATGATAGACAGCCATCTATTCTTTTCTGAAAACAAACTTTGCAACCTCTTCTGATCAACTACGCAATGATTCCGCAATCTTCTTAATCATTACAATCTCCCTTATAAGAAAGCATGCGTCCCTCGTCTCCACCCTTTGGGAAAGACGGCCATAGATTCCAAACCTCACAGGAGCTACCTCTTCGAGCATACTTTTAAGCATGGAAATCACTTCTCCAGTGTTCCCATGATATGTGGAACGATAGCATAAGGAGCCTCTGTAGCAGGATGCTTCAAATCAACCTTACTCCATTTTCCAACTCCTCTCAAAGACTTCTCCGTATCCCTCTTAAGGGAACAACCGCCCAAGAAATGAGGCCAAGCGACATTAACCAAAGCTGGATATAAATTAGTCTTACTCGGCTCATTCTCATAAATTCAAACTTACACTGATACTTGGCAGCCCAGTGTCCCTGGTCCTTAATCACATGTTCGTAAACTGCCCAGATGCCTCCCTTTCTCAATTTCTTATACAAATCTTTAATCATTTCTTCGGGTTGTCCAACACTGCATAAACACAGAATGGTAACGACAGAATCCACACTATCATCCTGGATTCCCCATTCTGTCAACCCTTCAACTCCACATTCAGCAATCTCATAAATGTCAGTGAGACCCGCATCCTTAATTCTCCTCCTCAAAGCTTCATAATGATCACGGTTCGGTTCTACACCATAAATCTTTGTAACCTTTGATTTATCAAAAACATGTAACCACTGGTATAAATTAGCCACTGACATATGTACCTCAGCCGTCCTCTCGTCGACATCAGACAAGCAAACAAACATACCTCGCCACTACCAGGACCAATGTCTAAAACAACGCCTCTAGCAGCTTTTATCATAGGCTCTGCGTTTGTACTTGCAGTTTCCCTTACGCGAGGCCCATACACACTCCAAAATCGTGCAAACCATGCATCTTTGAACCTGTCAACAGAACTTAGAGTAGCAATGTTTGAAGAGGCGAGAAGAGAAACTATGGTGCCGGGTAGAAATGTGGCAGAGGCAAACATGAACTGGACGGGGAACCAAAGGTGTTGAAACACATCTATAATATATTCCTTGGTATTCATCGTGAGCAAGAAAATGGAGAAAGGGAAGTGGGGTAAAGTTGAGATTATGAGGAAAATACGAGGAAATGGGTGGGTGGGAAATCCAGCTTTTTTATATTGCAGAAACACTCGTCAGCTTCGAAGGGTAGGTGGGAAAAGTACAGATGAAGCATGGTTGATATCGGAGAGTGGATGCTTGATTGGTCAGTCGAGATGTCTAGGTCCGATGTGATAGTCCCACCTTCATAAACTCACCCCTTTGACGACGACATCGAACTTTGTTCTTATATCTACACATGTTAGAGACCGCGCATAGCAATGATTTTTGATCCTGTTCCGCAAGGTGTTATGAAGCATCATCGAATACATAAGAAGTATCTTGATGTATTCGAGAATGTGCTTTCCGGAGGGTTTCGGTCCCACCATGTTTCTGTAGTTGAGAACAAGCGTTCGGCACAGAACTGCGAGGTTATCACTTTCCTAAGGGATCTGACAGATCTCCGAATCATTTCTTTCGTTCAATGTACTTATAATGCATATTTACCATTGTTACTGGGGTAAGATATCGAGTTTGGGACCTCCTGATATCTAGAATCTCCTCATCGCCACTTCATCAATTTTCACACAGATTCTACATAATGCTCCCAACAGCGGAAGAGAGGGAAACAACGTGTGAGAAGTGTTGAGTGTCCGTGGCTCTATCCGCAGGCTACACCCGAAATCTATTCCTTGGTTATCATTTGTGGAATTACTGAAGGTATGGAATCCTGTGGAATTGAAATTGTTGGTAATCTATGAGGAATTTCTAGATATCTATAGGATATCTCACCTAGCTTGATACCCAAGATTATATTGGCTAATCAGACAATACTCCAGCGAGTTCTAGTGTGGAAGGTGTCTGATAGTTAGTTTAAAGACTTCGTAAACACCATTCACATCGGGTCGACTGTAATATTCGTTCATTCAAATGCGAAATATATACCATATCTGAATCGGTCGAGCATGCCCACGGTGATATCACTCTCGTGACGAGATTTTCAATGACCAAGTACTCACTTCATCTTTACTGTCAATATTGGTATATCTGCTAAACATATCTTTTCGACTTTTATATTCGCGTCACATTTTCTTCCACATGTTCATCGTCCATTCACTTCTAAGTATCTACTCTTCGAAGACGCCATTCAACTCTTATTCTCTCCCAAGAACCAATCACTATCTTCTTCGTTTTATGTCTCCATCAAATTTCCACCAATTTTTCTTTTCATTTCGAGTTCCGAATTTGTGCACTCTGAACCCTTTCGTTCCATCCTTAAACATCCCTACCCGTCTTTGCTTTACTGAGCCTAGAAGTCCGTTGTCTTCTAGGTGTTGCTGACTCGTAGAAAATATTTACTCAATTCCACAATACCAAGATATTTGGCAGTTCCTCACTCAAAAAGTAGGACTCAAATAATCTTCATGAGATTGGATCGAATTTAAGTGATGGTGGCACCATACACCTAGGAAATTGCAGACACAGGGGAATAGGTCTCTTCGCTGACCTATGTGGTATAATAAGTACTGTGTGAACTAGTCGTAATCTAAACATGGGCTGCCTAGCAATGATATGTATTTAGTCACTCAACTCCAATATTACTCAAGAGATTAATGGATCTCGATCCTACCATTCGAAAGCACACAATACTAACTACCTCCTCTACAAACTCATATAGTTATCATCACTCTTAAAGCGTTCGCTTAAGAGCCATCCCATCTCATTCATACATGCCCATAACTCTCTTCATTCATCTAAACTTAGCACCCTTTATTCTATCCTATCCTCAATCTCACAATGTACGCCTCCCTGTGTTGTGACACTACATTACGGTTTACCAGCCATGGTTATTTTGTCGATTGGAAATCCTGTGGAGGAATATGATGAGGATTAGGCCAGATGTAAGGAATATGAAAGTGTGAGGAAAAGAAGGTAGGAAGAGTAATCACAAAAAGTCGGAGAAAGCCGGATTGTCGAAGGGGACGAGAGGCAAGTGATGGATGAAAAAAATTGTAAGGCCTGGGAATAGGAAAATGGTAATTTTGGGACTGAAAGGTGAATGAGATCAATCACCTTTTTCGTAAAGATCGCAGGTCAAATGTCTCGGAAAAATGGATTTTTTTAGAATTTAGTCCTTCATCACTAGCCATCATGGAAAACCATATCAATGCAAAAATTTGATGATACAAGGATATATACATACGAATCCTCATCTGAAAACTGTATCCTCTATTTTCAATCCACGCTCCACCACAATTGCCCAAGATGCAAAAACCTATTGCCATTCTGGCTTGAAAACCTCCTTACTCCATGGCTCACTCGTCAAATTCGTCAAACCCTTGATATTCTCACAAGTCTTTCTTCCACTCATTGGTCCTGGACTTGGTACCTTAACACCTCCCTTATTATAAATTCTTCCTGCGTCCTCTCCAACCTCAGCTCCAGACTTGACGTTGGCATCTTCACCTGTAATGGCACCTTTTCCAGCTTCCGAGTTGGCAATTTCCGAGGCGCTAGATTGAAGTGCCTTGAGTAATGTGACAGTTGACTCGGGGGTCAAATCTTCGTAGAAGTCGTCGTTGATTTGGACCATTGGAGCGTTTACACATGCGCCCAGACATTCGACTTCGACGAAGGTAAATAATCCGTCCTTTGTTGTGTGGCCAGGCTTGATGCCAAGGTGCCCTTCAATTGCCTTAACAATCGCATCACTTCCACATCCACCCAATTGACAAGGAGTCTACTCATGAGAGAATCCATTAGTACTTGTCAAGAAGGCAAAACTTTGCCGGAACAGAGAAAACATACCGTAGTACAAGCTTGCACATGGAATTTGCCCACTGGAGTTCTGTTATACATGGTATAAAAGGTGGCCACTTCATAAACTCTCATAGGAGGCATTTCCAATAATCTAGCAACTTCGTTCATAACACTCAAACTGGTAAATCCATGCTGACGTTGTCCAAGATCGAGAATCGGCATAACGGCTGCCTTTTTGTATTGTGGGGGATATTTCTTGAGAATCTCTTCGATGATCTTCTCATTTTGAGGTGTGAACTTGAAAGGAATGGAGGCATTATTATCGGGTGTATCGCGATGCTGTAGGACTTCATGTCAGTAGCTAGACGGTATAATCGGAGCTCCATGAGGAATACATACAACCATGAGGGAATCGCTGGATAATCTGCTACCGGCAACAAATGACCGACATTGTGATCTTGAAGCTATTCTTGCTGGTCTGAATGCTGATCGAAAAACAAAGGGTGTTATTTTGGAGGCCATTGTCGCGGTGATGTGGCGCAATGGCGATTTGTTACTTGAGGAGATATTTATCTATGATGTTGATTGATTTTAGTTCTCGGATGGTCGCCGTATTGGTATCGTCCATTGTTTAATTGGTCGATAAATTTGGTGGTAGATTTGAGCATGACACGCGTATATCTCGGTATTATTAGGATACGTCAAATCTTGCTTCCCCCCTCTTACCATTGTAATCCAACTTCTATGTTCATACTTCTATAAAGTATCAAAGTTGTGTTCCTAAAACTCTGGTATAACAGTTTCATTGCCAGCTTCCTCATTTTTCGGCCAAACTTGGAAGATTTCCATCCAGTCGATTCCTTGTTCCTCGAAGTATTGCTATCCTATATGAATACCCGTTTTTCACTGCCCCTCTTCACGGGGTTTCATTCTACGATTTTTGAAGAAGACTCCATCAATCAGGTTTCGGGCATAGGTCACTTTTCCTCGTTACTTAGAATTCCGAGCCGAGAATCAAGTTCTGAAGTCTTAAAGTTTCGTCCTGATACAATTTACAATTTCCTGATTTAAAACATGAGGTTTTATATTTGGGCCTCAGGAGATCTACCCCGTTGGCTATATTGATCGTCATGGTCATAGAATCTTCTACACAAGTCCCTGTTCTAGACGGTAGTTCACCACTCATAACCCGACCACTGTGTATAAAAGAAGACATCCTCAGATCCTCTACAGATCATGTTGAATGCTTTCTATCCCCCCTTTCCCTATGATATGGTGGAGCAAAATGATACACCGAGCTTTGGATTATAGCTCCAGTGCCCGGACCAAACCACCAAATCCATTGATCTTGAGGTGTTTGTTAGTAGCGACTTAAGCTTAGGGAGATGAAGCCACACTCACAAGCAAAGTTACCTCTCGCAACTGCAAATGCAAAGCATCTGGCGGGATTCAATCCCGCTCCCGGGTATCCAGGTGCAAGATTGATACTAGAAAATGACACAAGGCCTAATGTACAACCAACCATCAATGGACCTAGACGTGGCCCAAAAAGCTGCGCCTGTCGAGGATCAAGAGCAGTGCCAAACGATAAGATCCTACTTCGTCAGATCAAAACGAAATGTCAAGGTTCTGGGACTTACAGCATAATACATGACAAAGTTGACTCGATCAGGAAAGCCTGTCCTTCGCTGACGTTTGTTGTTTCAAGGAAACATCCCCCTCCATTGTATCTTTCGCTTGTTAACTTACTACTCAACGCAAATTTTCATAGAAAAGCTTTTTAACCTTGCCGACTCTTTGCCAGTCTATCACTATTTGGTGTCTTGTATCTTTCGAATCTCAATAATGGGAGTCAACTCACATCAAAGTCCTCTGCTCTCCTAAACTTCCTCTGATCAAGCCTCCCGCAAGCGCTGCTCCGGTGGTCTGTCCGATCATATACAATACTCCTCTTGGAAATCCGGTAAGTCCGGTGATGACGGTCGCAAAAGTGATGATTGGATTCATGTGACCACCAGAAGCTGGGGCGAGCGCACATATGAATAATGTCAAAAGAAACATATTTGTAATGCCAACATATGCCGCAACTTGTGTAGTGTCAGAATTTCGAATCGAGATACTGATAAAGGCAGACAGATAACATAGGCATGTTGTTCCCACAAATTCTATAAACTATAGAAAAGAGACTCAGTGGTGGGTCAAGAAAAGGTCTACAGGGAGTGACATACAGCACTTTTCCAAACCGTCACATCGTCCCATCCATCCGTTAAGAAAACATAAACCCGATCACTGAATCCACCACGTTTTGATACTCTTCGGTTGTCCCTCCGTAAATCTGGAGCAAAAGATCCTGGAAATTGCGCACATGATGCAGGGATTAGTTGGGATTCTTCGGTTGGAGGACTTTCCGATACTCCAGAAATCGGAAGGGTAGCTTTGAGACTTCCTGTGACACCCATTGTGAAATGAGATACAAACGGAAGAGATAAGACTTTGGTTGAATTGGCGTTCCTATTCAAGACTTTTTATAGGGTATAGGTTGCTGCAAGTTGCTGATTCATCAGAAGCGAGAACGGTAAATGGACCAGGAGTGGATGTCGACCACACACCATTTATATCCACAACAAATTCATCATTGTATTATCCAAGTGAAGTATGAGATTTTATGTCTTCACATGCACTTCATCGAAACCGTCTTCGAGAGACAAACGATAATTCGGTGATTTCCTGTCATCAATATACACTGAAAGGTCTCAACTGCTCCATCGACCCCACCCGGAGCATTTGATCGGAGAACACAAACATCAAAAGCGCCACATATCTACACATTCAGTGAACTTGCCACATTCTTCAAGAGTTGGTTCTGCACGATATCAATCAGTCAATGTACTGTTGCACAAAAAAGCAATTTTCGGTAACCCTCAGCCACAACTGCAACCACACGTCAAGCAAAGTCGTTCAACTGGTCGAAATTAACCAATCATGCAATACTGACATCTTCCCAACAAATTTCTGCCATATATGAAGTTCAATCTTTAGGAATCGAATAGATTTCTTGAGGCCTGAAAGATCATTTGGTCGTTGAATTCAAAGATCCATAAATCTCGCCTACGATGTATTGCACGCATCACCTGCTTGGCAGCTGGCCTTTTTTCTCTCTTACGTCACATGTCATCTTCTCCGCTGTCATTTGAATTCCAAAGTATGGGATATTTCTATTACTATCAAATATCCATATTCGGACTGGATGTGGTTTGATAGTCATCACCATATCTTTTGAGGATATTTCTTGGCTTACGGAACCATTGATGCATCCAAATAACGAATAAGCCTTTCTGGCATGCAAACAGATCATTGTGCGTTGTCACCTATACCTAACTTCATTTCTCTACAGGTCAATCACATAAAGTAGCATCCGGAGCAAAGAAGCCGTGCCGTTTCATCTCATGTACCTTTTTCAAAACGCCACAATCGTATATTCAGGAAATTCCCGCAGATATGCCTGTCTGCTATTTCGGTATTTCCAAAACTCTTGCTAATAGATCGGTATTTCAAATATAGCCATTAAGTCTCTCGTTCCTTGATTTCCGAAATGTATTTACTACACTTGTGTTCAAATAAGAATTCACAAGTTCTAGGAAACAGGAAAGTGGCATACCGGGCGGAGAATTCAATCCGGGCTTCAAGAGAATGCTTGAAAATAGAGATAGGATTGAGCGAAAGCATGGTAATGGCGTAAGTGCGTGTCGGTCGGTTGCAGGTTATGAGTGACTTGTCCTGGTTTTCTTTGCTTCTGTCCACCAAAGTGGTGTGGTGCGTGCGGAGGTATAAGTCTGGACTTTATATCATCCCCTCACTTCCTTTCTCCTTCTTCAATCACATAGAGTCCAGCGACTTTTAATCACGATAAGTTGAACTATCAGCCAAAACACACATAAACACGAAGCAAGATCTCCCAAAACATTGCCGAAATGCACGGAACCGATATCTTAGCATTGGTCTTTCGCATAGGCCAATTTGCGTTCAGTACTATCGTCGTCGGTCTTACAAGCTCACATCTTCACTCAGCCAGAACTGAACCACCATGGTCTAAGAAACGATTCATCTATACCGATGTTGTTGCCGCCCTAGGTTTATTCGTCTCCTTCTTCTTCATGTTGCCGTTCACTTGGAACTTCATTCATTGGCCGATCGATTTCTTGATGTTTGTTATGTATATGATTGCTTTTGGCTTACTCGTTGATGTAAGTTGTATCTTCCTTCATTCTATTCCTTCGTCCTTCCATATTCCATATCCTTTCTCAATCCTACCCCCCATAATGACATGAAATATGTATAGATACATTTAGCTAATTCCAACGGATAAATATAGTTCATTGCACCACTCAACTGCGGCAGTATATTCAACTGGTACGGAGTCTTCGGTTCCTCCGCTTGTGCGAGATGGAAATCAGATGTTGCTTTTACATTCCTGGCTTCCTTGTTCTTTCTCGGTTCCTTCCTCCTCGTGAGCCCCCCCTTATTTTTTCCCCTGCGCCTTTCCCGATTTTACCTCCTTCATCCACAATCCCATCTCCGCACTCACTCAAGAATCCCACCCACGCATTCCATAAATCTATCTCTCCCCTCAACTTGATACTAACATATCATCACAAAGGGAACATACATCCATTCCCGCAATCGCCGCACAGTCGTCACCGATCAACCGGCCAATGGCCAACAAAACAATGGTCTCGGCGGTGAACGCAAGAAATGGTATCGATCGCGTGCTGACCCATCGCGCGTCTAATTTCTGCACGGCGTGCTTCACTCTCAGGTTTGATTCGATCCATCTCGATGAGATATTTGAAGTGAAGTGAGATATCGTTGGACTTAGGAGATGGAAAATGGGGGCATGGGAGGAAGTAATAATGAGATGATGCAACTGGATATGATTGGATAGGATATGAACGATACCCCTCTTTTTCTTCTTTTCCACCCTTGCTTCTCTGCTTTTTTCAGCGTCTTTTTTCCTTGAAGTCATTCCCTGCTTTTTATCGACAAAAAAACAGGCAGGCAGGCAGGTTGGCTGTATGTCTGTCACCGTACATTACGATGGGAAGATAAATGTTATCATTAAATTTTCGTTGGACACTGTTGTCGTGTACTCTTACCCAAATATCTATTTTGTGAGTAGGCCTCTTAATATGGATCTATGAGAGCGCACATTCGATTGATACATGACCTTTCCGCTCCTTATTCTTGACATGGAAATAATGTGATTTGATGTGATAAAAAGAGAACAAATGATGTAACATCAAAAAGAACTTCTAAATCTGGCTCCTGTATTTCTGTGATATTCTTACATATTTCCATTCCCATTGCATCACTCGCTCAATCAGTTTCCACTCCCTACACTTTTATTTGATGACCACCAGGACTCCTTCAACTCCAATTCTGACTCCCTATTCTCTTCTCCATTCTTACATGCATGCATCATAGTTCATCCTTTCCTCCTCCAGTAACTGGCGTATCAGGTCTTCCACTATCCTTTGCCAAATCAACGCCATTCTTCTTCCTCCACTTCTCCCATAGGGCCCAAAAATCCTTCTCCATGCCCTTCTCCATTTGATCCGGCAACACGACTGTGTACTCCACAACCAAGTTTCCGAATTGTGTATCGTGATAAACGCTATCTCCATCCTCATGCCATTTTGGCATTCCCTCTCCTTTCACATGTTCCACATGACCCGGTTGAACAGTTTGTCCTCTTTCGCGAGAAAGCTGCACGATGTGTCCGTCTAAGTGTGTGAGATTTCGAGTCCATGATCCCATCCATGCTTCTCTCAATGAAAGGACTTCGCGCCAATGGAGATCATCGCCCTTACGACGGAAGAATGTCCCGTCGACTCTTAATTCGTTGTCTTCTTCAAGATTCGCTTCCTTCTCAACTAAAGTAACGTGAAGATCACCGGCGACCCAGTCGGGAGATTCATCGGCTTCGTTTTCATAGTTTATTGTTTGTCCCTTGGGGGCTCCACGCTCAATAACCAGTGAATGTGTTTGGACTTTGCGAATGACGCGAGAACCAGAACAGACAGGACATTTGTGCTTGATTGTCTTTCCTTTGCCGTCGCAGTGATCGCACTTTACCTGTACTTGTTGGAATATTCCAGGCGCGAGTTGATGTTTCTTCAATTGGACTCCGTGGCCGTGGCATGCATTACATGTATCAACTTGACCGTCCGCAGATCCAGATCCTTCACATTCTTCACATATCATTTGTTTCTCGAGTTGAAATTCGGTGGTATGTCCATTGTAGAAATCACGGAGGGGTATTCCTACTCGCACTTCCATATCGGGTCCTTTTCGTTGTCCATGGCCGCCGCCGAAATGTCCACCTCCACCAAAGAATCTGGAAAAAAGATCGAATGGGTCGTGGTGACCCCCGCCTTGCCCGCCTTGTTGTCTTTGTTTTAGTCCTTCGTGTCCATATTGATCGTATATTTTGCGGGTTTCTGGGACGGAGAGGGCTTCATAAGCTTCGGCGATTTCAACAAACTTTTGCTTGGCTGTTTCGTCTCCTCTATGTATCGTATTAGCAGTGGTTTTAGCTAAAAGCGAGAATTTATACATACGGATTTTTATCCGGGTGATATTTCTTGCTCAGAGTCCTATATGCGCGCTTGATATCTCTTTCTGAAGCTTGTTTGTCTATACCAAGAAGCTATTACAGAATTAGCATTAATTCTATCCTCTCAACCGCCATGCTGGAAAAGCTTCCAGAAACTACATAAAAAGAAGGACATACTTGGTAAAAGTCCTCTGCGCAAGCTGCCAATTGCAGTATGCAGAGGAATAAGAAGGCAAAAGGTAGCCACATCTTTGCGCCAGATATGCGCTCACAAGGAGCTAGATAGATATTTTCTCTACACGAATTGAAATATATGAACTACAAGAAACCATGCGTATGTAGTTGTGGAATATCTGGAAAAAAAAAGAATTGCAAAACAAGTTAATGTATTGCTCAATACAAGGAACGTTAATTTCTATGTATTGTGTTAGACTTACAAAGAACACTGGAAAAGATACCAAGCTGGCCTTATTGATAGCATCGATAAGAGATTACAAGGGTCGATGAGATTTTACACGTCGACCTTTAGCGTTGCATGGTGCGATGGCTAGTCACGTGTAATTATCAGTATCCCAAGTTTGGCGACCTGCAGTCGAATATTGACCAGAGAAGGGACATTCTTAACGTTCCAAATCGATTTCATACAGAAGAATCATTCCGAACATTTGATCGTTCCAAAAGGAGAACCTTCTCCAAACATCAGTGCAAATTGAAGGTTGAAGATCCATACAACCTTGAAGAGCAACATGCTTTTAGATCTAGGCTTACTGCGTGGTCTTTGACATCCTCAGACTACCCAAGAAGTCTAAGACTGAATATTCTGAATTATTGAAGAAGCAAATACAAGATTGAGGGCTGTCCCTCGAGCGTTATGAAACGACCTGCGAGTTGTGGGCTGGACTACGTGGAAAATCAACATCTTTCGCAACTACTGGAAGGAAGATTTCCAGAAAATGATCATTGTAAGAGATATGCCAGTGCTATCCCGGAAAATCAGATTGCAAAGCCCTTGGAGATCAACCCAATGGGGTCCCGAAATTCTTTGTAAGAAGTCACCAGCGTTAGCAGTAGAGCCTCGATATCTGGATAATGCAAGAAATAACAAGGAGGCAAGTTATGATGGTCAACTATGGTGTTACAAGAACTTTGAGAGCTAGTTTTCCTATGACAGTCTAGATTGTACAGTTTTGGAGGCCTGGGTTGTTGTCTTCAAACTTCTAACACAGGATACCAAACAAGTTCAGAGTCCTGTACAGGTAATCAGATTAGATAAAAATTCCGCAAATCTATTAGCCGAGTTTCTTCAAGCCTTCATTCTTCCATTTTACCATGCTACTCCGTTTCACCTCATTGGACAGATCTGACAACATACCAAATCAAATCACCAGCGTGGCTATGGTTCCTGATGACCCTTTACGAGGCCAACCAAATCCCTGTCTTAAACCGAAGATCTGGTTTTGACCCCTGCGATATTGTGACGTCAGATCTTAGATTCATCATTCCTGTCGCCTCTGCATGTGTACATAAATATATGTGTATCCAGAGCGCGCAGATCAGTTCCCATCAATATCAAAATTACAATCTTGATTTAAACAGACGACATACTCACAACAACATAAACCAACAAACGAGGAAAAAAGAAAACAATATGCCTATCAATGATAAATCAGGAGTTTCGGGTGGTGTTACTTGGGTGACTAGTACTGTTGGGTATGTTGTTTATCTCCTTTTCTCCATCCTCTTTCCCTCCCTTCCCTTCTTCTTCTTCACGTCCACGTTGCATTTAGTCCTTTCGCCCTTCTTAGCCATGCTCTCATTCATTCTCCAACTACTTTAAAATCGATAGCCCACGGAACGAAACTTAAACTAACATGACTTAACAGCAATGGTGTCTCAGGTGTCACAAACACAGTCGGAGGTGTAGTCGGAGCTGTTGGACGAGGATTGGGAGAGACTGTAAATGGAGTTACCGGAAACGCAGGTTTGTCATCCTTTTACTTTTCCTTGCTATTTCAAAGTTCCTCTCCTACTTTCACCCTTTTAACCATCTCTCGCGTCTTTCTCAAATATCTCAAATGATGGGGAAAAGAATGAACATGACAGAAGGAAAGGATTAGAGGAAAGAGAATACAGGCTAACAATCATGTATTAGGTAAACCAGTAGGGGATGGAATCAAAGATGTAGGAGAGGGTATTGAAGGTGGAGCAGCACGTGTAGCGAAGGGAGTCAAGAATGCGGGGGAGGGTCAGCATGGGCCTTTGAGATGAGGACTATCTTTTTCGGGTTAAGGGTATGGGCAGTCTGCGGATTTGATATGATACCAATGCTTGTTTTCTAAATGGGTCGTCGCCCAGAAATATGACAAATTTGTTATTTGAGATAGCCATCCTCATTTGATACTTATCTATTCCACCGGAACTTTCCATCGCATGCTGTGAACGGACGTGATGATATGGCATTGCCCCTATGTTTTATAAGAGCTTCAGATAGCCATATTTTTTATTGTATCAATACTTCTAAAGGAAGCGCGAGCATTGATTGGTTCATCATTGCTTATGGCATTTTGATCAATAGCCAACAAAACTACATAAGCGTACCATTATCTTCACAGGCTCAAATACTGAACTAATATCACTCCCGAATTTACTGATGTATATACAGTTCTTAAATGAAAGATATGAGCTTCCATCACAACACTGACTTGGGTCCACCTATATCCCCAAACCAGCAAAAATTTCCCCATGTCTGACTGCCAAGCATCTTATCAGCACCCCTGACATCCACCCCCGAGCTTATCATTATCAAAGTTTCGTAAAGCATAGGAAGAATGTAGTGTCGGCGATCTAAAATAACCAGAATAACATCTTTTGTGGTTGGTGAATTGAGATAAAAAGACGGACGGAGAAAATGCCAAGAAGGTGACCGCTGACGCGAAGTTTCTTATAGGTTTCCGAGGAAGTGGTTTGTGGGATTCACGATAAGAGACTGAAGGGTTTGGACGAAGGTTGGGTCCTTGAAACGGGGATCAGAGGGATGGGAAAGATGGGATGGGGTACTTAAAACTTGGGAAATCCTCCCCTTATATACGGGAACCCTCGATTCCTAAATATATTCACTAGGAGCGAAGCTCCTTTGTACTCAATCTAATATTGATCACAACCACCCAGAACCATGAGTGCCCCCGTCTTCAACTCCTCCATCCCCGATGGCGGAAATCCTGAACTCGTAGACGTCAATGCCCAATACTCCGGTTTCGAATTCCACTACACATATATAGTTTTCTGCGGCTTCATCGTCTGGCTCATCATTCCAGGCATCGGACTCCTCTACAGTGGACTCGCACGGCGAAAATCTGCTCTTACCTTGTTGTTTCAATCGCTTCTCGTAGCGGCAGTGACGACTTTCCAATGGATGTTCTGGGGATACTCACTTGCGTATTCGCGTACAGCTGGACCTTTCATTGGCAATATGGCGAACTTTGGACTCAAGAATGTGATGGCTGCTCCGTCGCCAGGTAGTGCTGTGATTCCAGAGATTGTTTTTTGTTTGTATCAACTGCTTTTCTGTGCGTGCACGGTTCAAATTGTAGTTGGTGGTGCGTTCGAGAGGGGAAGAATTATACCGAGTTTGGTATTCGGGTTTTGGTGGGCAACAATTGTTTATTGTCCTATTGCTTGTTGGACTTGGAACTCTAATGGTTGGTTGTATAATGTAAGATCCTTCTTGGTCGTGGATTTTATAGGAATCACATAACTGACCCAAAAAAAAGCTCCCTTCATTGGATTTCGCTGGTGGTGGACCAGTCCATATCGCATCTGGGTGGTCTGCATTGGCGTATGCTCTTGTACTAGGAAAGCGCAAGCACACCGGCGAGAAGTCTCATGGAAGGCCACATAATACAACTCTCGTATTCCTAGGTACAGTCCTAATTTGGTTTGGATGGTTTGGATTCAATGGAGGCAGTGCTCTAAATGCTTCCGTCAGAGCGATGCTTGCTGGGTTTAATACCAATACTGCAGCATGCACCGGAATGCTTGGATGGGTGCTTGTCGACTATGTCAAGCACGGTGGTCGATTTAGTCTTGTGGGGGCTTGTGAAGGGGCTATTGCCGGACTTGTGGGAATCACTCCTGCTGCAGGATATGTTTCCGTTTGGCTAGCCGCAGTTATTGGATTCATAACTGCAGTAGTTTGCGCACTATTACAGAATGTAAATGAATGGCTTCATATTGATGAAGGAATGGATGTCTTTAAGCTTCATGGTATCGGTGGGATGGTGGGAAGCTTTTTGACTGGAATTTTCGCAACATCATCTAGTATGTATCTTGATCCTTGAAAGTCCAATGCCCAAGCTAACTCCAAAACAGTCAGTATGCTCGATGGAGTGACTTCAGCCTCGGGTGGTATTGATGGTAACGGAATTCAAGTGGGTAAACAGTTCGCAGAAATCACCGCCATATCAGCTTACTCATTCCTGGTATCTTGCGCACTCCTCTATATTCTGAAATTTATTCCAGGAATGCACTTGCGGGTAACAGAGGAGGCTGAGATTCAAGGCTTGGATATGGATCAATTCTTTGATGAGCAAATCGGTGACTGGGCAATATTTGATGAACTGGATCAACGAAAAATGATTTTGGAGGCAAGCTCGCCTGGAACCCCTCAAGTACAAGAAGCACAAGACCAGATAGAGCAAACCAAGAAGGTGTAGAATATTGGCGTAGGATTGGGTACGTCACTTCATCCTATTAATTCAAGTAGAACACCCATTTTAATTGAATTCATTCTCGTTGTTTTTCGCCATTGACATGTGTGACTGCATGATAATGACACCTGGCTGTATCAAGAGGCATAGCTGAGCCCGTCACTCAAGGATTTAACAGCATTAAATCCGTTCAAAAAACCAGGCAAGAATGCAGGATATTTTTCTGTGGTTCATCATGTAGACTGTACTCACAGAATTTGCGGGCGAAGTCTCTTCCCTTCCTGAAAGAAATCTGATACCATTCAATAAACAATCCACGCCTTTAAGGATGTATATTACACTGAAGAACATGTAGCCGAGCATCTGCCAGAGGTGAAGCAGACCTCCCGAAGAATGAATTTTTGATACACGAGATCCCGGGCGCTAATAATCCAGATAGTTTGTAAGAAATGAGCTGAAATTGTGTTACACTTGATAGTTGAGTTCGAGTCAATAAAGCAACGATGCCTCTCTGGTCATACCTAGATCGCAATTGGGTTGCGTCGTCGTGAAATTTTGCTTGATATCCCATTTATGATTCTTGGTGCTCCATATTGGCTCAAGAGGCTGGGAATGGATATCTTCACGTTATCGATATTAACCGAACGCGTTTGAAGAGAAGAATAATGGAGTTCAAATTGAAATATCTGGTTAACGCGTGCTCCACCATCCAAAAATAGAATTTTTCTGGAGTGAAGTAAGAATTTAGCATGTTGAGTGAGAAATGGGGGTGGAATTGTTCATGTTTATGCTTCGCGTGCGCACTAACTTGCAAGACCCGCTAGTGGTAAATACCCGGAGCCAGGATAACGACACCAACACACGTGGATTCAAACGCAAAATCTTTGTACAACCGGAATTTAAGATTTCTACAATATGTATGCGAATCCTTCCGCCCACTCGGTATTGGAACGCTATTGATTAAAATTCTGATACCGGGCGAGCCTTCCTTTTTTCATTCGTGAAGGATCTCCCAGGATCAACACTGGCTAACGCACACATTGGGTTGAAGTCAATGCGGTGAACCTTCCTGCCTGCCAATCACTGACTACTCAAAATTCACCCATTTGAGTATATCACGGATCGTAAATATATACCTGGTCATATAGTCTTCCAGAATTCTTCCATTGAAGCAAGCGTTCGGAACTCATGATACCTGGTTGGTCAAAAAGACCCATAGGAATATGACTGAACTAAACCTCATGCTACTTGCCATCTAGTATCCTATAGAATTTGGACAAACGACACAGAATTCTTAGTGGGATGACATGACAGAGCACAGACGTCTTTCAATGTCTTGCCCAGCGTTTGTTTCTTGCACCTAGATATAAAAAGTCTGGCGTCACCTTTGATTATTATTCTGATTTTCAACATCGTCCTCATTATCTTCCTCTTCCTGCACTTCCTCTTAATATCCTCCTTCAAGTGTTAAAATCAATTACAAACATTCAAATGGCTATCTTCAAAGTTACTCCGTTACTTTTGGCTGCTGCCACAAGCTACTTCTCCCTTGGAGCTTTTGCCGCGGCATCAAACATTACTGCCTCTGTCACTATTAACAGTGTTATATACCACAACGTCGAACATGTCGAAAGGGATGTGGTAGTGATTGGTGGTGGATCCTCTGGAACCTATGCAGCAATTGGTCTCCTCGACGCGGGGAAGACTGTGGCAGTCATTGACAATAAAGCTCGTATGGGAGGCCACACAGAAACTTATACTGATCCTGCAACTGGAGTTTCAGATGACTATGGTGTTATTATCTTCCACAACATCGATCTTGTCAAAGACTATGCTGCACGTCTTAACGTCACTTTAGCAGTGGCCGACACAACAGAATATGTTCAATCAAGTGTATATGCCGATTTCCGAACCGGTCTAGAGAACTCTACTTACACAACTGCTGACTTTACCGCTGGTCTTATGCTCTACATGGAACAACTTGCAAAATACCCTTACCTTGAGAACGGATTTGATTTACCAAACCCAGTACCAGAAGATCTTTTGCTCACTTTTGGGGAGTTCGCAATTAAATACGATTTCGGCAAAGAATTCCTTGGATTCATGTTCAACTTTGCTCAGGGTCTGGGAGATCTATTGTCCAAGCCTACTTTATACGTACTCAAAAACTTTAGTGCTGGTGTCATCGAATGTTTTACCACTGGTTTCTTGGCAACCGCTGCACAAGATAATAGCTTAATTTACGAATCGGCGCAAGAAATTATCGGTGAAGACAATGTCTTCCTGAGCGCAACAATCGTCGCAGTCAACCGAAGTGGTGATTGTGCCCAAGTTCTCATCAGTACTCCTTCCGGCTACAAGTTCATCAATGCCCAAAAATTAGTCTTCAGCATTACACCTCAGATTAACAATCTTGCAGGATGGGATCTTAGCACCTCGGAGCAAACTCTTTTCTCTCAATTCAATAACTCCGGATACTACGTTGGTGTCTTTGGCAACACTGGCCTTCCAACCGGTATCTCCGTTGTCAATGTCGCAGATGACACCACCTACGGATTCCCACCTCTTCCAGCCGCTTACGCCATCAGCCCTACTGCCATTCCAGATGTCTTCAATCTTTACTATGGTTCTGCAATCTCTCTCACCGACGACCAAGTCCGCGCTGCCATATATGGCGAGCTTGAAAGACTCCAAATCACCGGTATGACTGAGAGCACCCCAGAACTCCTCGCATACAGCAGACATACACCATTTGAGTTGTGGGTTCCATCTGAAGCTATTGCTGCTGGTTTCTACAGTGATTTATATGCACTTCAAGGACAACAAAACACATTCTACACAGGGGCTGCTTTCCATGTTCAAGATTCAACTATGCTCTGGCAATTTACTGAAGCATTGCTTAGTAATATTACTGCTAGCTTGGCATAAATAGTTTGTTTTGAAGGGGGGACTTTTTTTGTACATAGTTTTAAGGGATTTTCACAATGAATGAATGCATGATGGATGGATGGATGAGAAGAATGAAGTGCATATATACATAGCATAGGGTATCAAAATGAAGCACATTGTATCTAATATAATAGTCGGGAAAGGCTCTGACGTGTGAACTCGCCACAGTTTAGAGTGATTTAAAGGGTTGCAGTTCTGAGAATACATTTGAATGTTATAACTTACTTCCACCCTTGCCTACCTGCATCAAAGGTATATAATTATATCATCTATCGCTTCAGCAGTATCTAGATACACAATCAATCAATCCACTATTGTCAAACTTATCATCATTATACAACATTAATCTGCTTCGGTCTTACATGTTCAGTCCTTACCAAATCTCGGCCCCACTCCCCGATTCAATTCCAGACCGATTACTTCTTCGCCATCACCCGAATCATCCAATTATAGAACATCCCACCTATGGCCCATCCAACCCACCAAATGCGCATTCGGTTATGCAACGTTCATCACCCATTCAATTAGCGCAGTATACTGATTTACTGGTAACTTTACCAGTACGAGACGATGACTCGGTTTTACGAATGCAGATGTGTGGGTACTGGACATGGGTATGTTCTGGGTTCATTCCGTCATCATGAGCTTTCTTGGGGTAAAGGGTGCTTTGATATCTGACATAGTGTACGTTATGAGATGAGCTGTACTGTAAGACGGGAACTTACTAAAAGTGTTTGACACAAAAAGCGCATGGAAGCATGAAGAAGCGGAGAAAAAAAAAGTATCACGTTTAAGGCTACACATATATCATGTGGATGACGTTGATTTGTGATGGTCTGTGCCTATCTTCTCAGCTACCTACTGCATAGCTGCATCTACAAAGCACGTTGCTGACATCAAAACAACTTAAGAAGGCAATGCTTAATAGGCTCGAATGTAACAAAGTGCTAACTATGTCTTGGGCCAATAAACGAGTTTTGCAATGAATTATCTTGGCTGTTCCCGACTTACTCACAATTTCCTTGATTACATCAAATGGAAAAGAAATTCCTACCCTTCACACTATTCCGGCTAGGAAACACCTCATCAATGCTAATTCCCAAGATCCAGTCCCCAACTCTCTGCGGATATAAAGTGGTAATCTTTACCTTCAAATCCTCGGCGCTCGTTGCGACGTTGAGCAACTTTTCCCAATCTTGGATATACTGTCGAGTCTTCTCGAAATGATCTGTCCCATACCCATCCCAAATTTGCTTATGACTCGGCACCACAATCTTTGGTTGCAAACTCTCGATCCTATCAATAGCTCTTATCCACTCTGCCCTCAGTTCCGCGGTATTGGTCTCAACAAGATTTTGAAAACATTCTCCATACACGGCATCGCTAGTTATCACGAGCTTTAGAGAAGGAATGTGTAAGACAGTCGTGTTATATGTATCCGATTGTCCGACTTCGACAGCCTGAAGCAAATGGCCCTCGAGGTAAAATTCTTCATTTGGAGGTAATGGCTGAATTGTTTCATTCTGGGTAGGTATCTGATCAGGAAATGTAGCAGACCAGAACTGAAAAAAACTCTACATAACTCAATTGTTCGGCTACATGTGCGATAGTTCGTTCAGTAGCTACAGCAATCACACCAGGGAAACGTTGTTGGAGAACTGGGGATGCCGAAGAAATGGTCGCCCTGGCCGTGAGTTATATAAACGTGAGTTAGGGTTTTGTTGCCGATAATTTCAGAAACCCAGTCTGCTAGTGCATGAGAGGTTTCGATGTTGGCTGAAGCATCAACGAGGACGGCGGTCGACTGGCCGTATAAGAGTGTAAAAGAGGTAGGAGATATGGTGTAGTTATGTGGTGGGTCAAAAACGGGAAGCTCGGGAGCGTGGAAGACGTCCCATGATAGTGGCGCTATAAGATGTCGGATTGTAGTAGCCAAGCCCGTCGGGGTGAGAATGAGGACGATTATGGATTTGGAAGATAACATTGTGTTGGTTGTTTAGCCCTAACTTTTGATGAATTGCTATTTGGATTGAATTCCATCTGCATTTTGGAGGGAGTCTCTCTTTATACACATCTTTTGAATATCTTTAAGGCATACAAAATTACTCGTCTCCCCAAACGACCGTCACAGCTTTGTCATATCACGGTGCATTAAGTCCGCCCAGCGGGAGCCAACATTGCAGACTGAAATCTGAATAGGCTGGACATCTCAGCTGATTCATCCAATACACATTCAGTAAAAATGTGGTTTTGTTTGCCATGAGATATAAAAAATTTCAAGCGAGCTTACATTTCAAGCATTATGAAACTCTGTAAGCTGCATGGAATGCGTGTGCTCACGTTGTGAATAGTAATCACGGAAACACTAGAGTGCAATCACCTCTTTTAGCCTGAATCTCTTGGATTCTATCATTAATCCATAAATCAAAACCGAGGTGGCTTCATGTATTATCTTATATGTTGTAAGTCGCCTCCCTATTTTTTTCTGGAAGATTGCAGCTGGGACAACGAAGACTATGAGTTCTAGTCTCACGATAGCGAATCCAAGGAGAGGTTATAAGGTTAGTTTTTCTCCTTTGCATATGCGAATCTAATTTGATGGAAAATTAGCAGTCCAATCCCTTTCTCCATAGTCAGTTTTCGAGTGATTTTTCCCATTGATAATCAACTTTATGTTTCATGAAGAAACCACAAGAGTTTCTCAAATTTCACAATATGCCACGCATCAGCTCGTGTGAGCTGTAGTGCAGCCACAAAATTCACCAGCACCACAATCTCACAGCAATGTAATCTTTGACTTACTTTTGCTCAAGGGAAGACTATCAGTAACTGCTGGAATGACATGCTTTCGTTCGATGGAAAGTATCCAAAGCCTTTTGATGGTGGAAGGGTTGCAGATACACTAAAACGTAACTATCCAGGTCTAGATCGAGAAAGCAAGAAAATATGCTCCTTTCTGTCCTCAAGCTCCCAATATGGAGATCCCTTCCAACCCGAACTCTATATCATTAACAAACATGAATATATCATCCATATCTTCGTAGGGTACAATAAACCCCTCTTAGAGTGAAGGAATGTACACTGAGTGTGATTGAAATTTATGTAAGTCTCAATTCCATAGGAACTATATACTAGGGAATTCTGATCTTCCATAAATCAAATTTTAGCAATTTACAAGAATGTTTTGCAGCAGAGAAAGTTCCACGATTCTCGATTTCGCCTCGAACATGAGCGGAAGTTTGCCTTCGAATCATACTTTCAGCTTGATGGGACAAACTTCTGAATCAAACAATGCTTTCATTCTCATAATGAACTGATAGAAAAAAGTATAGCAGAAAATCATGTTCATAAATCATCCTGCGCTCATTCAAGATGAGCGGAATGAAAAAAAATTCAAAAGTTAGCTATAAAATGCTTCGCTTCAAAATCAATTTCTTTTCTCGTCTTCCTTTCCAACCTTTAATATAGCTCGAGCTTTGAGGATGTCGTTTAATAGTTATCAAAAAAATACAAATCAGTACTGATAGCCAGGCTTTCGAGCCAAAGTAAGCTTTCAAGTCTAGCTTACTGAACAGAGCGTTGGAACTTCAGCCTGAGGTCAACTACAACTTCAACGAAAATCTACTCCACCTTCACTCTAATAATAGTCATGAATCCCTATCATTTTCACGTCTATCTCCACCGTCCAAGGACTTCTTCAAGAGACCATCTAACTCCCACCAACATCCGCGAATTTTACGCATTTCCTCATAACAGAATTCCAGCTCTTCGAATCGTGTATGGTAACAATCAATCGAATGAAGCCTGGCGAAGACACCCCATGAATTTGGGTAGACACATGGAGCCAGATGCGAGAATGAGTGGGCCATATGGTTGTCCCTATGTTCGATATGCTACTTATTTGAGAATGGGATGGGGTCCTTGGTGATAATAGACGGCTGTGAAGATGCGGTGTAAATTAGGAGTGATGACGGAAGATGGAGATCAACGTGAGAGAGAAGGATACCCTGAGGGTGGAAGCGGTACTTGGCAGGAGTGACATAGTTTTCACATGAATATTTTCAATTTTCTAGAGATATAGATGAATAATTGACAGTAGTCGTTTTATTTGAGTATCCTGTGCAATGGTGCGAAGTAGATAAGTTGTGTTGCTCGATACAAACAGTTGAGCCTGAAAATTTACAATCCATTTTTCGGAATTATTGCCGACTCATGAAGCGATTCCACAACGACCTGCCTCTTCTACAATACATATACCAACATTTGCCTGTTTAATTCTAGTAAATATTTGTTTGGATGGGGACGATGAAGGATATTAATAAGTTTTATATCCCTTTCCTATACTAAACTGTAGTATGCTTGAATGTGGTTAGTATGATGCATAAGAAGGAATACCAGGGCATATATGTTTCATCTGTTTAGAGCAAATTTCAGGGACTGGCTGATTACTTGTGGTACCGGTTTCAACACCTCTAAAATTGGGGGACTCTTTACAAAATCAAATCCCTCGAACCTTCTAGGATACTGTGTCGGTGAAAACTTCAATTCATCTTCCTTGAAGTTGGCATCAGTAAGATGCATTGACAAATCTTTATTGCGCATTCGAAAGAAACCGGATGGTCCGAGTTTGCATGGATATATCCGGTTATGACCTTCTCTTTTGTGGTCGTATGGGAACCTGGGTAGGTTTTCAGGGAGACAGAGAATGGTTGGTATATCATGGCCATGTTCCGATACATATCGCGGATCAGAACGTTTGTAATAGACTAGATACCACGAGAGTATTGAGTGTTTCAAGACCATCGCGAGAAATAGTAGATGATGTTGTCGTATGGTTTTGGTAATGATCCTGATAATGAACAGTATGTAATTGCTTGGTGTAAATTTTTGTTGGTATTAGAATAAGTGGTGCGCAGACGTATTGTATACCTTGATTGTGATTACAAAGTCATGTACTATGTTTGGATTTCGGAGATTGTGGAAGATCAAAGTTCAATTCAGAGTACTTTTTCAAGATCACTAATGGAAAGAGCAATTGCGATTGTTAGAACGATGGGAAAGAGGCATCGTGATGAAAAGCTGCTTCCTCATCAAGCTCACTCTCGCGTAGCTTTACCTTCACAGCTCTTTGTTCCCATGAAATTATCAACGTATACCATGAGACATCCAACAACTCCAGAGAATTGCGTTCGAATCAAAGTTGCAAAAGTTCCTTTCTTCACCATGTATAAGTCTTTTACGCCATTTTCTATCTGCTTCAATTTGATAGCGTCATTGAATCGGAAATCTTCTCTGAAATATTCTGGTTTGCATTTATAACAATTCTCATACAAGTTGTCTTTTTTGGTACTCAGGAATCTCGTATAGATGAGGAACATCAGGGTTGAAAATATTCAGAGCCATCAAACAGCAGTAGATCTCATATCCCCCATAAATCCATGCTGTCTTTACAGCCAATGGAATTTAAATGGAAGTCTGTTACAGGCTTCTCGAATTTCTGTTGAAGGTGCATTCAGAGCACGCTTTGAGAACACGGAAGAATCCACAGCATTCTAATTCTAGCTTGTCCGTTGAGAGACTCCCCTCTGTGGTGACTAATTCTCTCAGACTAGGTCCTCGATGTACTTCAATGCTCAGTCGTCTGATTGAATGAAATACCGCTCCCTGCGTTTCACATTCCAATGTCCTATCTTTGCACATCATCATTTCAATGTGCTTTTTTCATCACCGCTCGCTTTATTTACGGCAAAGCATCCCCATGCCATATGCTGAAGTCACCCATTTTGGCATTGAAAGCACCATAAGCGATACGGCAGTGGGTGGAGACGAGGGGAATCCTGGAAGCTTCGGTAGAAGTGAACGAAGTCTCGGCTCCCTCAAACTAACCCTGCTTTAACCTGGGGACTGAAATGCCATTGTGAGACACCACGGCTGGAAATTAAGAAAGTCGGAGGTAAACGCTTGCTATAATATCCGTACTGGTATATGTATAGGGAAAAACAATCGAAACTTAGATTAATTATACTTTCAGAAGTTTTCGGACGTCATAGAACCAAAGATTGTGTAGATGCTCAAAATGAAAATCGGTAAATTCCGCTTAACGCATAATTTACAGTGGCGCAGACATGCACTGACAGGTCAGTTTCCCATGCACGGACTCGAAACCCGGTAGATCATTGGCCTACCCCATCTTATGTTGTCCTAGTCAGGGGCTTCGTCCGATGTTGAATTCAACCTTTCCTTAAAATATCCCTTTACTTCACATACGAACGAAAAAATGTATGGGGTGTTCGGCGAATCAAGGTTGATTCTAAGGTTATGTACTTCGGCAAAACAAGGATGTTTACCCTACCGAGTGACATTCTGCTCACGTAAGTAACCTCGACTTAATTAGAGTTATTACTGATTGCAGTAGATGTCAATTTAACCTTCTGTATAAAGTTGCAAAGTCACATTTGGAGGGAGCCATTGGTGAAATTTTGTGGAACTTTGATCTCGTCATGATTTATCATCGATGGTGGTTCTTAGAAATCATTGCGTATTGATAGAAATGCTGCGTAAGACTCGGGATAGTGCCAGTGCACGGCAGAAATGGCGAGATGTTGTAGTTGGCAACGATCAGCCCCATTGGTAGATCTATCCATGCTTTCTTTTTTGAGAAACATATATAATAGCTTCCCATCTTCTACTATGTATGTTCATTCTCGAACAGACCAAGGGTTTTGGAGTCGTTTTCTAGTCATATTTTTCCTGCTTCATCTCGATCAAAAATGCGTTTCTCAACTGCCGGAGCACTTGCCTTGAGCAGCATCTTGGGCACTTCCCTTGCCCGAGTGAACATTGTTCCAATTGATAATTCGACTATCGATGAGCTTTACGCTGCAGCGCTCAAAGAAGATGGAAAATTGGTCGTAGCTTCAGGTGGTGATGGTCAGTAACTTTTTCGATGACTAGCTTTGATCTCATCACTTTCCTATAAAAAAATACGTGTATTGACAAACTTCTAGCTGGTGTCCAAGGTCAAGCCATGAAATCAGCTTGGGCTGCACGCTTCCCAAAAATCGCTCTAGATCTTACAATCGACCTCTCCAAATACCACGACAGTCGAATTGATCGAGCGTACTGGGCTAACAATGAAACGGTCGATATTGCCCTTCTTCAAACTCTCAATGATTTCCAACGATGGAAGGAAGAGGGACGTTTACTGTTTTACAAGCCTCCAACTTTCGCCGACCTCTACTCGGGAGAGACGGATCTCGATGGTGCTTTTTTGCCTGTCAACATTGGTTAGTAAATATTGCTTGGTTAATTATGCTCGAGTACATAATATTGACTACTTCCTCTAGGCAGCTTCGGAAGTTTCTCCTGGGACAGCACTTATGTATCAGAATCCGAGGCTCCAACCAGCTATGCTGACCTCCTAGATCCCAAGTGGAAGGGTAAGATTGTGGCCACCTACCCCAATGATGATGATGCAATCGGCTATCTTTTCTCCATCATCATCGAAAAATACGGGTTTGAATGGCTCGATGCTCTTGCGAAACAAGATGTTCAATGGGTTCGCGGAACCGCCACTCCCGGATTTGTCATGCGAGACAACCACAACAACGTCACCGCGTCCGCATCCGGTTCTTCCCCTAAAGGAAGAGTTCTCTCATTCACCACTTACCCACCCTCAAACGAAACATATTTCAAAATCGCGCAACCAGCAGCCCCAGAACAACACATGGCATGGGCACAGACAGCTGCGGCTATGGCTTCTACCAAGAGACCTAATACTGCTAAACTCTTCTTAGCTTGGGTTACCAGTGATGAATATCAGAAGGCTTCAACTTCTGGATCACCTAGAAAGAGCTTAGATATTGGAGGCACGGTTTATACGAGCAATACAACACAAACTAGTCAATTCAGACAATTTATGCAGGATCGCAGAAGAGTTGAGTGGTGGAAATTGCAATATGAGACTACATTGGGAACGGCTCAGGGAGTTAGTCCTTTGGATTTGTACCCTTAGTCATAGCGATGGGTTGGACAAGAATTTTCAGTGGAGGTATGGGGAGAAATGGAGAGTGCACGAAGGTCCTAGAGGTTATTAACAAGCTGTTTCGCATATATCTTTCAAACTGTAAATATAATTTTCATTCTTCACACAAGCTTAGGATAGTTATCAATTAGTAATTACCAACAATTAAGACCCAAGTATGACCCTAAAATTGATTCAAAAGAATCAACCCTGATCTTAATCAAATTGCCAATCAGAGAACAGCACCATTGGTGTAGTAAGATAGTTCCAGTTATCGTTTGAAGCGAAGCTTTGCCATCCCCATTTAAACAATACGCGTTAACACCGGCGTACAGACCTTCTTGAAGAAGGGGATTCTATATATTCGACAAAGTTAGAACAACGAGGCGTCCCTGGGGCTTTATGTTCTGTGGACTAAAATCCGCCTCATCAAGGAATTGCTGACGTACATCCAGCTCTGAAGTAACGCAAATATTACCATTCATTTCCAGCCAAAGAACTCATGGTTTGAATAGAAAGACCACTGCCCCGCTTGCCGCATTCATACGTGAGGTCAACGGCTCCTATTTCAGTTTTACACGTGATGATTTCTAAAATGAGCATCTCTTAAGTTCACATAGCCATCAGATTAAATCGTTCGTAAACCTAATTATTCTTCTCTAAAGGCAACTCCATCATAATCAGAACTGGAATTGCTCAATCACATCTTCTCTCCCCAAGAAGCCGCATCTCTCCACCAACCTCTCTCCCACTATCCCGCTATTCACCCCATCACTTCCAAGCTTACTCATCCCCTCATTCCCACCTCCAATAACAAAAACCTCTCCTTCCCCTCCCTTGGTTGGCCATGCCGATGTCCATCCCGCCATCGATCCATTAATCCTCGACGGATTCCCATACATTCCAAGCGAGATCCACGATAACGGTAAGCTTTTCGCTAACGCATAATCACTTTCCGTAGGTTCAAACACATAACCTGGAAGGTCAAGATCTGTGACATTGTAGAGATCAATATTGTTGAAAAGATACGCAAGCTCACTAGTGTGAACAACCCCAAGCCCAGGCTGACCCGTAGTATCGAGGTAGGAGGTCATGATTGTCTGGTTTCCGACGTACAAATACGATGGTGGGTTTGTGGTGTTGTACTTTTTAGCCATGGCTTGGCTGAAAAGGACAGTGGGGCAGACGAGCAAGATATCGCGAAAGATCTGGGCGCAGCGATAGTACTCGATACTTAAGTTTGCGCTGGGATTCGCTGTGAATTCAGATGCAGGATACAGATCCAAAAGCTCGTCAAATGTAGTGGTATTGACAGCTGTGTATATGCTGGACAGGAAATCTCTTGTATCATTTGCGGTTTCAATAATGGTCGGTGTGAAAAGTGTAGCGTCATCTTCCATCCATCCACCAATAATAGGTAATTTGGCAAATTTCCCTTGCGCGAGGAGTTTCGATGCTTTTTGAGGAAGAAAGTCTTGGTCCACAGTTGGGAGATAGACATCCCCATCATTGCTGTCGGCGCTATCGACTTCTTGGTAAATCATGTGGTTCAAGAGAGTCTCCATGGAGAGTGATCGCAAGCAGGCAATCGTGGCCATGGATTGATAATCAGTACTATTGCATCCAGCGAAAGCAGCGACTGCAGCGGTGGAGTTGAAGCTGATATCTGATGTCATAGTTGGCTCGAGTGCAGTACTTTCCATTACAGCTGCGTGAAAGGGTACAGGCTTCGAGCCTCCGTACGCGAGAATTTGCAGAGCGACGCTCAAACCTCCTGAGGATTGTCCGAAGATTGTCACTCGGTCTTTATCTCCCCCAAAAATTTCAATGTTTTGTTGGATCCATTCAAGAGCCAATCTTTGATCCCGGAGACCCGCATTTAGAGACTTATTTTGCCTCAGAGCTTCAGAAGCTGGAAACCCAAAAATGTTGACACGGTAGTTCATTCCAACATAGATTACAGGCTCACCGCCTGCAACCGATGCATGAATAAGTCCGTCAGGTGCAGTGGTCCTTTCATTGGCGGTCCCGACAATTAATGCACCTGAATCGGTTAGTGGATTCGAATAATGAAGTTTTATAAACTCACTTACCTCCGTAGATGTAAACCATGACTGGCAACTTCGAGCCATTCTTGGCCCAAGATGGTCTGGCAATATTTAGGTTCAAACAATCTTCTGAAAGATTTGTGACATTTGTTTGGAACAAGAAACCCGAGTCTGAAGGCTGAGGGCAATCAAAACCCTGGACCGTAGCATTGTGGTGATAGCCGTGGGGAGGGACGAAAGCTCGAGGAGGTGCGAATCTATTTTCACCACTTGTATCTAACCCGTATCGGATACCCCGGAAACTTTCCACCCCTTTGCTAGAGGTAATTCCTGTGTACGAGACGTTTGTCCTATGGTCCAGAACATATGGTTTAGCATTGACATGATCGGTCAGTGCAGACGAGATCAACAAACATGTCGTCGACCACAAAGAAGAGAAGAGCATCTTGACTTTGAAGTAGATTGAGGTGAGAATTGAGAATGAATGATCTAGGGAAATTTTCAAGACTATCACGTCATTTTGTATAGAATTTCTATATCCGATTATTCCATTTAAATCTATGAATCCCACTTTGATCAATGAGTGATATTTGTTCTCGTAAAAGAGATCTACGAATAGCGTCCAATTTGAGTTGGCATGTGTGGAGCTACTCGCTCCACTCAAAATTCCGGAAGACTGATCTCAACCCTTTGACCTCTGATACACTGAGGATTTAGCTTTCATTGTCAGCGAACTTCGAAGGCTATAAGCACGAATCAAAAGACTGTGGTTTTGCTAAAGTGTTTCTCTGAACTTTCATGTATCATCACACTCTGAGAATTGCCCATCAAGATTGCATCATAACCGATGTTCTTAATGTAGTCAATTCTCTCCACGCTAAAACCCTTTAACTAAACAAACCAACGGTGCGTTCAGGAGAATCAATTCATCTCTTCTGATACGGTCAGAAATTTTTTCAAAATTGCGGATTTCGCATAACCCCTGGTTGGCAATTGATTGATTAGATAAGATCGCAAGCATGTTGCTTGAGCTAATATGCTTGTGATCTTATCTGATTGAATCTCATCGCTGTCACCATCCACTGCCTGTCCCAGAAGGAACTGACTCTATTTTAGGCTACTTCTTCTTGAGTCTCGACCCATCGATCCTGGTGCAGAAATGCACATGCCGTATTAACTCAATGACTTCATGTTAATTTGGCGCTCTTGAAAAAATGCTGTGCTTTGTACCGTCGTCCTGAGTGAGGGAATCAATAAGGTGGATTGAGAATATATTGATTTCGATGTAATTTGTTAATAATATACTCAAAAATTTAGCCTCGGGCGAGTAAAGTAATATATGAAGTTGTTGATTAGACATGGAGATTCCTAAGAACTGACTTCTATCCAATTTGGAGGGGATATCTCTGGGGTCTCAATGCGTTCTAATTGAAGAATGTTTAGACGGGAATGTCACTGTCCCCACTTTATGACACACACCCTCTCTCTTCTCCGAAGTTGATCCTGATACTACGAACAGATTGTGTAACGTCGGCGGAAGGGGTTGAAATTTTTTTTTGCCTCTGTAAGCTGTGCGGAACACGGTAGACTTTATGGCGAAATGAGATTGACTGGTACATTCCTCCCGAGTGCATAGTAAGATTCGGCAAAGAGTATTCGGCAGTTATTCTAGCACATCTGAGCTGGTACGGGCCCTTCTGAAGCCGGTTCGGATGGTCGTTGGTGTTATATGGTGAATGTTGCTGAACACAAAGTTGTAGGGTACTGTGATGATTTTCCCTCATAGAAAGCGACCAGTTATTAAGAGGTTGGATTTCTCCAGTGGACCTGCGGAGATTGTGATGGCTGAGTTGCATATTGAATTGGTGTGGTAAATATTTTGCGCCTGCTTAGACACCAAGCCAAGTAGGTAAAGTTCCACCATAACTTCTTGGCGGGATTCCGGCTGCCGCTCGCCGTGATCGTTGTAAAGCTGGATACTCATTGGCCAATTGACGATATAATTTTTCTGGATATATCATCGATGTGAGACTTGTGAGTGATTTCAAAGGGTTGAAACTGGATACTTTGATGATGCTTTCATTGACGCGGTATGAGACTAGCTCTGTCAACGTCTAACCATGATTTCGTCATTATAGTTGTCTCAACCACTGAGCTTAATGAAGTATAAATATTCCGAGAAAGATCGTTCGTCCTGAAAAAGATACAGACAAGCTCTGGGTTCCAAGCCCCTTTTAAGCTTGAATACTACAAATTCTTTTGAATCTCTTTTTTCACACTTCCACAAGTTGTCACTATGCCCAAAACTATATTTGTGATAGGAACTACTGGCATCTAGTGTTATCCTATTCTTTACCTACGTAGAAGTATCCCATACTATCATATTTCATAGGGTGGTTCTGTCGCTGCCAGGTTCTCTCATTAGGATGGAAAGCCCGAGGAATCGCCTGTAATACCTAGTCGCCGGTAGCCCAGACTCTTTGCACTCAAGTTATCAAGGTTGTGAGTGTCGACTAAGATGATCAATCCTCACTCGTCGCAGCGTTCTCCGTCGCAGAGGTAGTATTCGCTGTTACTAATTTCCGGAAACCACTCTACAAAGAATGTGAAGAGCTTTCGAAACAGGGAGATCGGGTTGCTGGTAAATATGCTGCTGCCATTAAGATTAGTCGAGGGAAAGCAACTATCAATGTCGCGACCAAAGTGTTTCAGGGTGAAGGAAAGCTTGAAAGGCTCATTTGGAGTACTTTGCCCTTCTTTAAGGGTTTATTAAAGGAAACTATTCTTATGCCTATCATTTTGATGCAAAGGCAGAGGCTACGACATGCTTTCAGCAAGAGCAGAAGGATTTTTGGGAGAAAGGTAGACTATACGGCAAATGTGAAAGAGTATAGGGACAAGTTTGGACCCAAAAAAAGCATGACTACAGTTGCTATAGCCGAGAGATCGTGGAGTTGATACAATTGTGAATAGTAATGGCTCAGGTGAATTGCTTTATAATAATGCCAATTAAAATGCAATGGAATATCCATTTGTTGTCCCAACTAATGCAGGTGCTTTTATGGAGTTGTTATTCTGAAGTCCTTCAAAGCAGAACTTGTTGGAAATTAGTGAAGTAGCAAATTTCGTGACATTTTTTGAAGTCTAGGGAAAGTTGACTGAAAGAAATTCGCTTGCTAAGAGGTCACTGTCGAAGAGCATGATAGGACTCGTGCAGGAGGACTTGAAAGAGAGGCAGCGCAGTCTACGGCCTGTAGTGCGGAATTTAGACGAGGAAACTTGGTATTGCCCAAAGATGTAAGTTGGGTCCCATTTGAGGTAAAAGAAATGTAGGAACTGTCAAGATCAGCTTGGTTCTAATTTGAAATTCACCAGCTGAAAGGAGCACTCCATAATTGAAGACTGGAGCGAACGCAAATACATGTATCTAAAGATATTTGGGGTGGCTCTCGAAGCTTAAAAAATATTGGACCGATCTATCTGGAATTATAGATACCGTCTCTAGATATCCTTTTTCATAATGACCTCCCTCAACAGTAAATAGATAATGGCAGAAATGACGTTAGGCAGTTCGATAATCCATAAAGAAGAAAAGTTAGTGTGAGAACTATGAGGTTCGGATTACAGTCAAGTGAAGCATCTGTTCGGTCGATACATACAAAAGCAGCGATAAATTACAACAGCATGGATTTGATATTACACCTGATGTTACACCGCATGTTAAGCAGCAAGGGTTGATGGGGATGTGATAAGAATGTAACTCCCCACAGTCCCAACATTCCAAAAAATTCAAAATTGTCACTATGGATAGCCGACCCAGAGAAAGTGTTTGACCAAAAAGATTGTTGCTGGGTGATTTGGCAGTAGGCGGCATTTGAAAACCGTAATTCCATTAGATGTCCCTTCATCGTCATCTTTGCTTGTATATGAATATCAATACAAGCATGAGATCGACATTCCACAGAGTTACCAGTGAAATCTTTAGGTAGCAGCAAGAATATAACTGTATCCTGACTTTATTCAAAGACTATGGTAACAAAATGTCAAATTAGTAAATCGACCGTTCAATTTTAATCAAGATATCGCTGGAGATTGATAAAGCAGCAGAAGAAGCAACCATGAAAAAAAAACACAAAAGGAGATATTTAAATGTCAGATCAATTTGATCCATATCGAAAGCCGCACGATTGGATCTCTAGAGGTCTTTTGAGGCCGTTGAGCGAGCGGCAAAGATAGAGAGAAAGAGAGACCGGTCAGCAACGAGAGCGTCAGCACGCACATAGTATGATGCTAGCAAGCAAGAAAAGAAGAGGAAAGCAGGCAAGCAGCAGATATTGCAGAGATTACAGAGAGGTTGGTTTGAGATATAGATGTCGAAAGAAGTGCTTATATATAAATAGGTAAGATCACGATTTATTGAAAACGTGGAACTCAAATTTGCGATCAATTTTCGGCATGAGTAACTGCGTCTGGATTCGGATTGAAATGGAGAGGATGTAACATGATCCCACAGAGGAACGGATGACATACCACGGCTTTCGCACATATGCAGACACCCATATCTGATACCTCTTTACTATTTTGTAGAAGTCGAAGGCTTATAGAAGGGTTTAGGTGATTATCTGTTGTCTTTCTGTGTAAAATCTATCAAGCTCGAGATCGGCATTGAGAAAAAGCGTTTCCATTTCCCTTTTGCCACTTCACTTTGAAAAGTTCTTCGTCCGAACTGTAAAGATATACGGGCAAAACCACTGTACTGTGTCGAGTCGTCTTTTGACACTGCCCCAGATGATAAAGGATAAATGTGGACTGGATAGAAAAGAATTTCTATGACACATTTTCGTTTGACACTTCCTTCCTATTCTTGCTATTTGATTACATAATCACCTCGCCCCCAACGGATGTCAATAAACAAAACCACTGATGTCTTCGAATTTGCTTTGATCTTCTTGATATGATCAATCTCTAGTCTAATCGAAAAGTATTACACTCGCTGTCATCATTACATTTTCCCAACCTCATTTACATGGCCATATCACAAGATTTAAATTCCTTCATCTCACAGACCTCAAGCATGCTTCCAGCAACATATCGGCATACGAAACCTCACCTATCTTCGGATCAACTGTGCATCGTGCATATGTTTTGTCAGTCGGGGGATATCGAAGCCAATCATGTCGGGCTCTATTGCTATCTTTAAAGAAACATCATCACAGCTAGCACAATGCTCAAGATGAAAATTTAGCCCTCTCTACTTCATTGTTCCCGGCGAACCAAGTGAATCGCGTCGATAAGACAATAGACAACCCCTATCTATGTAAGTCTCGACCGATGACAGTATCCCAGCAGTATACTATCTATGGAAAACCCAATCGTAAGCAGATTTCAGCATGAGAATGAGGAAGGTCGCGACGGTGATGTCCCTGGAAGATGAGCATTTGATGCAGCCCTGTCTTTCTGATGATGGAGTTTGGGATGGGATTGGACGAGATGGGAAAATCAAGACGTCACGATCTTAGATGCCTCGCAATAAAGACTATCAAGTGGTGTCTTCATGCCTCGGTTCATCTTTGGATGCAAGCATTGTAGCTTTTATCCATTACTCAATTGAAATGCTTATCGGTATCGATATCTTTGAATTCGATATTCACACTTTCAAAGATAGTTCCTCTGGTTCTACATTTTCAGGGGTTCCTTATCGGTCCCAAACGCTGTGACCATTAGCAAGCATGCTCCCCCGGATTCCTTATCTCAACATCCCGAACTTCCTCTCATCATGGCTCGCATGTTACTGCGTGGCTTGTATTGCCCCCGTCGCGTAGGACATCAATGGTACTAAGTATGCAAGAATGAAGTCTTCATACTGCATGGCAAGGCTCAATGATGGGATGAACTCGTGGACAGAAGTCTTTGGTTCATGGGTTTGGATTTTCTTATCTCGGATTTTGAGGAAAGAAGCTCGGGACCTAATTTAAAAGAATTTCACACCCCATTTTTTAGGATCTCATGGGCTTACCTTCACAACAATTCTGCAACACATTATTCAAAATTAGATTATAGTCACCAGAGCTACCAGCATAGTCACAAGGCTTTGACAACGTCTTGAGTGCTTGCTTTTCCCCATGTCTGAAGAAGCAGGCAAGTTTCCCGAAAAGGGGGAACGTGATGGCAGCAACACTTCATCTATATCACGATCTGAACAGATTGCAAAGGCGGCCGAAATGCTGGGTGTGGAGAAAGGTGAGACAATATCGGCCGATGACGAGTTATTGGCATCTCTGGGATACCGAGCCGAGCTGAAACGCGAATTCTCGTACACCACCGTCTTCGGACAAAGTTTTGGATCTATGGGAATTGCTCCAGCAATTGCCGAAAGTATGGTTTTCAGTTTAGGCAGTGCTGGGAGTGTGGGGATGGTATGGACATATCTGGTGGGATGTCTCTTGCTTATCCCGGTGGCACTGAGTCTGGGGGAGTTAGGGAGCAGCATGCCTACTTCTGGAGGATTGTATTATGCAAGTCATCAATACCCGAGAATGATTAATTAGTTCATTATTGTTAACAAATGGCAGTGGGTTGCACGTCTCACACCACCACGGCAGAGGGCTTTTATGTGCTGGCTTGCGTACGTTCCTTTATCTGTGATCATGTCTACACCAAACTCCTAACCATGTCGTTTTAGAGGTTATATGAACGTCTTAGGGTACATCTCGATATACGCATCGACAATCTATGCAGCGACCCTTATTCTCGGCGCGATCTGTAGTATCAGTACAGATTCTTCGTTTGTCGCCACAAAATATCAAAATTACGGCATGTTCGCAGCAACCACCTTATTGACCTTTGCGATGACTTGCGTGCCGTCACAAATTCTCTCCCGTCTTAATATGTTTTATATATTCCTGCAATTTGCTATGCTTTTTGCTCTGATTGTTGCTCTCGCCGCTGGAACACCCCCGGAACTCAAAAACTCCGCAAGTTTTGTCTTCGCAGATTTCCAAAACACCGGGTTCTGGACAAATAATGGTTGGGCTTTTATGCTCTCCTTTCTTACACCAGTATGGGTTGTTTCCGGATTTGAAAGCGCAGCAACCATAGCCGAAGAGGCTAGTAATGCTGCCAAAGCAGTGCCATTCGCAATGGTCTCTTCATTGGTGACGGCTACAGTGACAGGATGGGCAGTTATCATAACTATTGCATTCTGTATGGGAACAGATGTGATAGGTATAGTAACGACACCATTAGGACAGCCTCTGGCACAGATTGCATTAAATAGTTTGGGTAAGAGTGGGAGTGTTGCCTTGTTGGTTTTCCTATGGATTTCGAGTGTGGCCAATTGTTCGATTTTAATGGTTGCGGCTTCGAGAGAAACTTTTGCTTTCGCTAGAGGTCAGTTATGTTATTCTATTACTGGCTAAAATAAGTAAATGAAAAGTTGCAGAAGAAAGCTAACTCAGTCTTACACAGATCACGGCCTCCCATTTTCATCCTACCTCCGTGTCCTCTCGTCCAACAAGACCCCTATCCGCGCCATTTCCTTCGTCGCTCTTTGCACACTCACCGAAGGTCTTCTCATGCTTGTAAACACTATCGCCATAAACAGCATCTTCAACCTTGCAATCATGGGCCTCTACTTCGCTTACTGTATGCCTCTCGTATCCCGTCTCCTTTTTCGCAATTTCACACCCGGAGTTTGGTACATGGGCGACAAGATAAGTTATATCAGTGCAGTCTATTCAGTAATTTGGATGACTTTCATCTTTATATTGTTATTGTTCCCAAGTTACGAGGATCCAAATGCGGATGAAATGAATTATGCGGTAGTGGTTTTGGGTTTTGTATTAGTTTTTTGTACAGTGTATTATTGGTGTCCGAAGTACGGCGGAAAGACATTTTTCAAGGGGCCAGTTAGGACAATTGACGAGATTTTGGAGGAGAGAGGTGATGTTAGGGAGAGAGTGGAGGCTGAGATTGGAGGGCATGAGGCAATGGGTGAGGATGGGAATGGTAGTTAGAATTGGGTGGTTTTAATTTTCCAGCGTCGGCGCAGTGATATAAAAATTGGTTGTTTCATGATAGAGCTTTTATAAATGAAGATGATTATGGTTTTTCTTCAGGTTATTTGACACAATATCAGTTTGCATTGAGAATGATAGTCACGTCATCAATTGATGGTACTCACGCACGGTCTTTGATGTTTCCAATCTATTATCCAGAGTCTTCATTTTTATTTTACCAATAATGCAGGTGGTTCTCAATGATTGTAGTAGGAACCTTGGTAGGTTCTTGACTGAGCTCATTGCGAGTCATCTACTTCGATAACGATATTGCCATGAGAGGTCCCATAATTCTAAGCATGATATCATCAGGGGAGACTATCATCATTTTTCAACTGGTCACAAGTTTTCTGTGTGTAAATATGAAATTTGCTTAATATAAAAGCATCTCCTCTCTCTATTCAAAAAAAAATAAAAAAATTCCTTCCAATGCAAGAATAATTTGAAAATCAATATCATGCTAAAAAAAACTAGATTCCCTAGAACAAATTCCAATTCCTCCTAATCCTCGGTTAACCATCTCGATTCATTGAACTCACTTGCGACGGTAGCTCCGTCATTCACTTCCCAAAGTATGCTGCTATTGTGGTGCCATCCCTTCCCAATCGCATCGATATCTCGAATGTCTCTTTGGAAAAATCCACGATCATGTTGCTCCTTGCTATCAATGACCTCAAAATATTTATTTGGTTCCTAAAACCATAAAGTCCATGATCCTCCAACTACATCATCTTCGAGGCGAGCATCTCCCGCAAATTGAAAATAATAATTTGAACCTGTCTCTTTCTCATTATCATCGTCTTGGGGAACATATCTAGTCTCGGTATGTGGCAGTCAGGGAATCGGCTCTTTTCTTTCTCAAAAGAAGACTGGAGGAGTCTGGCAGCGCTTCTCGCGCAAGCTGGTAGTATACCGTAGTGGAAGTCGCTTTCTATTTCCGTAATTTTAACTGATTCTAATGTATGGAATTGTACCACGCCGTTACCAAATGTGAGGAAAGTGCCTTTGTGAGTGGCGGCAGGCATTCTCTCCAGGATAATCATAGGAAGATAGAGATATTTTACCATCATTAAAATGCTCGGTGCGCGCTCTGCTAAGTCCCTCAGATTGAGAAACATCTTTTGGTGATTGCGAGTACCTCTCTGACATACTCAGCTTCGATCTTCCCCTGGTCGTGTTGGATAGTATACTTCCAAGGCCATAGTGTCGAGATCCAGATTGAAGTACAAGGGATCGCAGAATAGCGCTAGATTTTAGTTTAGTGAATCTTGAACCACATGGAGTTAGCATTTTCTAGCTCTTATCAAGTCTGTACAACCATTTCCATAGTCTGGGAATAGTAAGTGAACGACTAAAAAGGCTGAAAATTATACTTACAGGAAGGCTCGACGGTGCGGAAAAAGGATGATATCATCGATCCTAATATCAAAAAGAGGATATTTAAGGGAAAAAATTCTGAGGACTATAGGCGCCGTAAATACCAGAGTATTGGACCATTATTAATCGGAGATTTCTTAAGTGGCTGTCGGTCTCAGCTGAAGAAATGAGTGTGCAGTTTTATGTTTCGTTGTATCGAGGTTGCAAAGTACGATGTAGAAGAGTCACTATCTGCCGAATAGAGCGGGAATATGAATGTATGAATAGGCTGACAGACCATATATACACTGCCGAGAAGTTCAGACCGTAAATGGAACAATGCCGTATTCATGATTCGGTGATTCGTAAGACCGTATGAATTTTGAATACTCTGCATGTATGTCATGTTTGATGATTGGTAAGAAGAGGAGTGTCTTTGGATGGTATATGATAATATGTTGAAGGAAATTTCGAGCGATAAGAAGCCTTGAGAGGAAACATATATGACGAGTTCATTGTAGTGAGTGAATATCTCGAGTGTTTCTAAGGTATCTGGTACCATTGACTTTGTAGCATAGACCGAACCATGAGATCCACGCGGTTTTACGTGAGGGTGTGGCTAAACAATAGACTAGCATTAATGAAATTATGAAGGTAGGAGTTAAAACTAAGACGTGAAAGCAATCAAGCTGAGTTACATGCGGCGCTTCGCACAAGCAACCAATTGCATAGGATTTGTAGGTCTTTTATTGCGGCGTTGTTTATGCTAGAGTGATAACATTGTGGTCATCTGTTTGCGTGACTCGCCAATTATCATCTTCAAAAATCTTCCATGGAACACGTTCGAGGTCGATTGAAGGATCAGAAGACATCATGGCTTTCCACGTGGAATACCCCGCGGCCCAATCACCCTCTTTCGAGATGTTTTCGAGGACCAGAGACTCATTAACACTAGGCGACTGGTGCACAATGATTTTTAACTCATGATATACGGCCATCGATCTGAAACAATGAAGTGAGAAAAAGCCCCTTTGGCACGCCGAGCAGAAACCTCCTTGGTGAAATATGAGAAAATGCACCATCTCAGACATACTTTGTGAGCGTCTCGCAAGTTGGGACAAAGTTCGGAAGACTTGACATAAACATTGAGGAGCCATTCTGCGCCATTTTCTACCACGATGGTAGAGCTGGGGAAGACCAACAGTTGTTTTGGAATCGTCGAGAATATGTACGGCGAGCTTATCAAGCTTTGGATTAAAATATACTCGATCACGAAATAATTCAGGGTTTTGGATCAAGTCTGGGTAGTTTGGAAGTGTTTCATATCGGCTTTCCCTGTTGATACTAAGAGTTATTGGCATATTTGCGTGGATTGATGATATGGCCGGACGATCACGCGAGAGTAGCGTGATGGTAGGGCCAGGATAAGCGCATATGGTGACTACACGAGATTCGAAGCAAGCGTGCCAAATCATTCGACGAATCTCGCCAGGAAGGTTTGTAAAACATATAGACTCCGGATCGGTTGGTTCTGCTACAAAGCGCTTGGAGTCATCTACGATATTTGTCAGAAACTATTTATTCCCGAAGATCTAGCATATTAAAGTAAAGATTTGCTCCGACTGTTACGGGCAAGCGACTGGATTTAGGAGCAAATACTTACTTCGTTTAAAAATATTCGAAAGAGAACATTTGACAAGGGCTTTAGAGACGACAACCCTCCTTTTGGGCTTCAAGCCACCGTGGATATGCGAATATTGCACCATATCGTCAATGCTAATAGAATTAGAAGGATGATTCCGACTCAACCGATGGTAGCTACAGAAGTCTAGTGAGCTAACTGACTGCGTCTGGATTGTATCGAAGGGCTTTGAGCAGAGAGGTTTTTCAAATTGCAAATTAATACGAAAGTAGATAAATGTACGATACTCAGTCAAAGAATGAGAGAAAGAAGGCAGTTCAGCATTTCCTGTTCGTCACTAACAGAAAAAAGATGAAGATGAAATAACGGAAATCAATTTATATTTAGAGTTACATGCATGAAATTTCAATTAATCATAGATGGTGTGCTTTATCAAACCGTTTTCCTCCGCGAAGGTAAAGAGCTGCCAGTCTGCTCAGTAGTCGAGGTATAACGAAGTAGATCTAACGCGTTCATCATTAATTCCATTACTTTGGGAAATTCTTACAACATAAGATATCTAGTCTAGGGCTACTGGATCTAGTTTCTGTCAATCACTTGACCAATTGTTGATCAGCAGCGATCATCAATCTTGACCTTGGCTGACAAGTGATGTTTTTTCTCTCCTTCCCATTTTCTGGGTAGTAAAGGTTTTGAGTTCACTAATTACATCTTGTGAAGTATGCCACTAAGTTTCGGGTCTCTTTATAACAAGAACCGCCAATTTTATCAATTTTTAGAGGTTTGTGGGATCACGAGGGCTCTTTCCCGAAAATTTGGGCAGAATGGGAGGATTCCACACTTGGATCGAATAAACTCAAGATAAGAACAATCAATTTCAATGATAACTAATTGAGTGCACCACCTTTTTATCATAATGTTATATCAATATGCCTTTGAAATAATCGCCGTTTACCTATGGGCTTATTCATGTACAAATGTACTTCCTTATTCTCATGACTACGCCTATTCCTGCTCAGAAATCTGACTCGAACCACTTACTCCAACATGCATCGCAACGGAAGAGCTCAAGTTGCTCTTTATCGATATCCTCATAAAACCCCTGCCTCATTATTGGAGAGAACGCCTTGCAACTGTAAGGTGAGTGGCCCAGGAAATGTAAAATGATTCGAATTCTTGGCACAGAGCAACCAGAATACATCCTCTTTATGATCTTAAAGTAATTCATAAGAAATTTCTCATGCTCTAAAATCTGGCCTGTGTAGTCATAATATTCTAATATGACAATCTCTTTCAATCCCTCATAATTCCAACCTTCATTCCACGCCAGCTGCATTTTTGTATCCTAATATCGTTCATTACTCCAGTATGCTCTCGGTATAGTGATGCATCGAATAAATTTTGGAATTTGTTTATCTGCTGAACCCAGTTGACCTAGAAACCACAAAGTACCTTTGACATAGTAATGGGTTACACAGTAATGGGTTTCTATAAATCTTTTTTCCGGGTCTGCATTATCAGCAATCTTCATTGCCCTGATTGCGAAGAAATCAAGCATTGGATGAAAGTATATGGGCCTCACATTTTCGGGGACTAGATCTCTGTACCACAAAAGAGCTTCAGCTCAGCTGTCTCGGCAAACGCTCAAAGCGAGTGAAACTTTCATGTGTGCTCCAACGAGCGCTATGTTTTGAATTTCGGTATCGAATCTAATATGCGCTTCCACAGTGAAAATACGACTTTCAAATGTTACTCTCCAAATTTTAGATCGAATCTCCTTTGGAAGTTTTTGGAAGAGCTTGAATCGAATCGGTCCATATTTTTGTTCTTGATTTTTTGTCCGAGAAATGCGTGGTTTATCATCAAAGGCATATTCTGGGTTCCCAAGTTGCTAGTATCATCCTGTGTAGCAAAAAACAATGTGGACTTGTTTGACTACAGAGAGTTTTTGTTAGAAAAATTTCGTACAATGGGGAGTGGAAGAACTTTGCCCACAGAAGTTTTTCACATTAAAGTAAAAGTCCTTTGATAATGTTGTCACCTTCATTACTTTATTAGGTCTCGTTCTCTTTCCTATGGGTACCTTTGACTCGCGCTTGAGTACATTGAAGGTCCTGTTATTCTTCTTCATTGACTTATTTTTGTCCTTCTTTTTTCTCTTATCAGACTTCCTCTTGTCAGCTTTCTTCTTTTGAGCCTTCTCCCTGTAAGTCTTTCTCTTGTCAGACTTCTTCTTGGTTGCTTTATTCTTTGTAAGGGTTGACTTTCGCTGCTTCTTATCCTTTGCCTTGTTGAGTAGACCTGGAGTCGTTGCACCTTGTTTGACTGTGGAAGTGATATTAGACAAGAATAGATCATGTGGCTTCCAAAAAACGACTTAAATCTCTGTTTGATGCTGTCTACAGTAAGAAAGGTAGTCCTGGAGAGGGCCACAAAGCCTTTCCAAGTCCCAGGGACTTTGCAGATCGATTTTGGACAATTTCTTTCGACATGTTGATGTGAGTGTTTATTTGCTAGGTATTTTATCGTTCATATTTTCGTTAGGAAATGCTTGGAATCTAGCCCACTAGAATATCTTGAGTTTCTTGGAATCAACTTCGGTCAGACTTGGTCAACCTTTGAGTGAAAGGCCGCCTATTTGATGTACTTAAGGTACATTCGAGTTTAAATATTCACTCATACAAAAACAAAAATTTATTGAAACTGCTGTTCCTGATACTCCCGAGGTTGTTGCCACCCAATAGTATTTCTACATGGGTTTCAATATCTATGATCCTCTGGATTTGCATCAATCTCGTATGTTTTTTGACACTGGTTGCTTATTCTACGAGTTCTTGTAAATATAAATACTGAATTTTTGAAACTTGAAGCCTCCATTCAGTGATTCATTTCAATGAGTGAAAAAATAAACAGTTCGAAGACTTGAATGTCTCAGAATGTCTCAATTTTGGGTCCTAAACTGTATTATTGAATGATGCACATAAGTGATGCAAGCATATGCCGTTCGCTTTCTTTGTCTAGATCAGATTGAATTGAATGAACAAATATCATAAGAAGAAAAGCCAGAAGCTAAATAGCAAATTTGAGTGAGTGAAGAGCTTTGGTATGTTGCTTCTACAGGCAGACAAGAGTAGATGACATGGTGGTTTACCCTCGTGTCTTCAAATTGTGTAAATAATCCGTTCATCTCAATTCGAACTAGTACATGAGTTCTTGGTGAAAGTTATACGAAAAGATTATCAAATCAAGAAATTTTACTGGAGAGACATATCCGGCTACTCGACTTAGCTTTATTTATATCTCAATTCTAATTCACCACAACTACAATTGATTTCAAAATAAAGGACAAGTATATCAAAAATTCAATGCGAAATTTGTACTCCGCACAGTGATAAAAAGAATCTTGTGATTCACAGATCTTCCAAGATGAACTACTGATTTATGCTATATAAAAGCCTTAACCAAATTTGATGGTCTTCAAATTTTTCAGCCTTCAACAATTCCAACACGACTTTCTACACAAATCTTCCAAAAATTTGAGATCAACGTCCATTATGGATACACCTCTCAAAAAACCCTCCTCTGATCACAAAATGGAAGCTAAAGAGAGTAATTCAAAAATCTCTATTGCCACAGATGATGTTGATAAAGCTTTGCCAAACACCATTCAACTTTTTCTTCAAAAAGCCCTACAAAGCCCTCTAAATACAGGAGAAATTCCAGCCAGCCTCTTTCCACCAATCTTAGATGTCAATAAAAATGTTATTTCACACAGTAGCCCAGTCCCATGGCCAATTCTCAAGTCAAATGGCAGGAACAATATACTTCTCTATCCAGGCTCTTTCAACCCACCCCACCAAGGTCATCTGGCTACAATCCGCTATTTTTCGGAACGTCGCGAGCAACTCGATATCACTACCATTTTCCTCTTCGTGGATCCTGGCTCGATGGTCAAGAGCAAGAAAAAGAAATGGGGTGACATTATAATTCCACAAAACCTCCGCTACGAACTTTTCTACAAAGTTCCAGAAATTTCTCAACTCGTTGTATCTGGGTGGCTTCAACTTCTGGTGGGAGATATGGATAACCACATCAACGTTTTACGGAGTACAACTGATTTGATTTCAGAAGCCGGATATATCGTTAAGTTGGTAGGAATTTTGGGCGGGGATAAGTTGACGGTAGAATCCGCGCCACATCTACATCCGGGAAATTTGCAGGAATGGGGTTCGGTCGATGAATTTCTTATAATTAATGCAAGGAGACCGGTTGACTTCTTCGATCCGAAGACAGAAAACGTTCCAAGAGACTTACCAGGCTGTACAAAATGGAAGAGAGGTACAGAGAAGTGTGATGAGAAAAAGGAGACTATCGACGATGGGGCAGGTGTTTTGTGGACATGTGAGGCCTTGACTGTTCCTGGAAAGCCGATCATACAATTTCGTGCCTCGCAGGACAGTGCATCAAATGGTGTTAGTTCAACTAAGATTCGACAGATCATGACCGAGACGCTTGATGAAGAGCTCATGGAGGGACTAAAGGATAAAGTCATTAGCGTTGAGTTTCTGGTAGATTGGCTGATCCTTCAACGCAAAAAGGAGCGCGAGTCACCCGACGACAAAGCGTTTCTTTAATCTTGTTGCCAGAGCGGAGGACGATTCTCCCACACCGGGCCTCAACTCGTGCTATTTCATATTTTTTCATATGACATCGAGCATGATTTTAGCCCATAAAGATAGCGCAGTAATGCAACTGTGTCAAGCAATAGCTGTTTTTAGTCTCAATCTTTTAAAGTTTCTTTAGACAACCTTATTTTCTCTCATTCAACCTGCTCTCGTCACTCATGCTGTATTCTGCATGGAATACGTGAGCAGATATCTTGTTTGCTTTCGTCATCTCGATGCTTTTAATAAATTTTAATTACTCTTCAATACTTTGAACAGACAACTGACCTGTACTAATTGCGTCATTCCGAAGTCTTTCTGCAGAAATATAGACTATTTGTGTCTCGCTAACCATATCAAGTCCATGAATGCAGAATGACAGTGTGGAATATCATCTCAAATGAGAAGCTGCTATTTCTAGGAAGACAAAAGTAGCAGTGGTATTTTGGGAAATGGCGTTTAGTTACCGGATAATCTATTATACTCGGATTGACAATCGGCACGAGATTAATACCATTAATTATGATTAAGATTAAAGACTAAAAGATGCCTCCGAGTAGTTGTTGGTATCATGTATGTGGTATTTCCTCTATAAACAATATGTATCTCTAGCCCCAGGCCTCAGTCCGCGATCAATAGTCAGAATCAAACCAATTTGCATTCTCCTTCAAATGGTAATTTTCATAGACCCGAGAATCGTTCGCCCACTGCATCCCATCTCGAAAGATAGGAAGAACGAAAATTTTGCATAGATAGTTACCTCGGGCGCCTAAAATGAAGGATTGCTTTTCATTTCAGCTTCGAAGGTGCTGCAAAGGCAGAACAGCAACTTATTAGAACAATATACTGTCAACTCTTGAAGTTAATGACTAATAACAGTGTACAGAAATATGATTAAGTCATTGGGAATATATTAAATCTGCAGAACAAATTCACTATTGTAGAATTGCACGTTTCATGCATTTCTCCAGTAAGTGCCCGGCTACTTTTCTCGCATATTATTATAGTAGTCATCTTCAATATTATGACAACTTCAGAGGAAGCATATTTTTGAAAAATCATGTATTCATCCACCAAATTGCCTACCCCATGAAAACTAACTCCCAAAACGATAGATCAATATTTTCTCACCGATTAACATATTCCCTTTTCTTACTTGCACTAGTTGATGAATGCTAAAGTGACAATTAATCCCAAAACAATCACAAAAGTTGTTGTGGAGTAATTTGCCTCCATGCTTTTCTGTCCCACGCTCTGAGTTGGACTCGCGATGTTACTGGATCCGCCTAAATCATTTAGATTAGTGATTGCCAAATTAATAATCACACTGGCTTTGAGGATCCTACTCTTAGTCTCGGTACCGGCGGTGGAAGTGAAAGTTGAGCTGGAGCCGGTAATCTGAACCGAATTTGAAAAGGAAGCGGTAGTGGAAGACGAAGCAGCACTGACGGTGGCAGACTTCGGGGTTGATTCAGTAATACAAGGCGAAGTGAAAGTCAAAATAGAGGTGGTAGTCGAAGTCGAAGTGAAAGACACGATGGAGATTGGGGAGGGAGCCACAATTGTGAGGGTGACAGTGGGCTCAAATCCACCTGTAATAATTACCAGAGTGGTAATTATTGTTTTAGATGATCTAGTAGTCGTAGTATTCGTGGATCCACTTGATAAAGGCAAAGTCGTCGCTACAGACTCTGATGGAGGAATCGAAGGCAAAGCCTGAGCGACAGAGAGAAACGCGAGGTTGAAAATAACGAACAGGACAATCGCATTGTTGAAACTTGCGCAAGTCATGGTTATGATTTGAAGTCGCAATAGATGATTGATGATTATATTGAATCAATATCCTTACGTTCAACAGATTTTTCTGTCAATGAGGTTTTATCGATGGGTCAAGTCGTCGTAGTTGGACGGAAAAACTGACAGTTGTGGGATACGACGTAAGCAAGCTTTGTGCTCTGTATTACATATAACTGAATCGCTTCGAAGATAGTTGCATCAAGATGCATATGTGATTTGGTTAGAGTGAATCCTTCTCCTAGGCTATTTTAAGATTCAGGTATGTCTACACTCTGAACTTCAGTCCAGGGACCTGAAAATCTCAAACCCCCGAAATAAATTGAGCCATCCAATGGTTCTTATTAATAGGTGCTCAACATTCGTACTTACCGTAGAGCTTTCAAATTCTGGAAGTATGTGATGGATCTGCTAGTGCGGAATACAAGATACCGTGCACCTTTCCATTTGTCGAGTCTGGTGCCATCTAAGTCTTTCTACAGCTGAGTATTTTCCTACTCAAACTTCTTACTGGAACTTGGCTTTTTGATTTAACATACTTTCAAACTGTGGCATCAGATTCTTTATGTTCTGCTTTGCGTAAATATATCCTCCAAAAGATCAATGAAGAGGCCAATGTGCTTGGGGTCGCCTTAGAGTAGGCAAAATACACGTCTGTGAATGCTAATCAAGCCACATTCACATTGCGATACATTCAAACCACCATTCTACACCTTTTTCCACAAGACTCTTCGAACACTAAGATCCGCAGGATTTAGTCTTAGGTCTTATGTAAAAGTCAGGCATTTAAAATAGTAACATGTCGTCAACCTAATCCACAAATAATCTCCTCTCTATCTATAGCTTCGTAACTTCCAGTCTTTTCCGCATGTAGCCTTCCAGATTTAATAGGCCAAGCTCACCCGCTATCAATTTCAAAGAACCAAATAACTTATGACCGTCGGTATCAGTCCCAATACAGCCAACGATTGCACCAGAGAGGTATCTAGCTCCATGCTCGGCCATCCCGAACTACGACTTGGGTTTGGACTAGTACTTGAAGTTGCTGATGCCGTAGGGTTCGAAGTCGTTTCCGGGGTTCACGTTGCTGGAGCTCCTGTTTGTGGCTTACATGAGGGATGAGACTCACATGATCCTGGAATTCCATTATTCCGAAAGCAGCAACCAGCTAGAAAGAAGTGTTCATTAGCATTTACGCAAAATTTGAGTATAAACTGAGGATGCAGATGTCCAAGTGGTGGTGGTTCAGCTGAGTGAAAAGTAGGAGCGGTGGTGAGAATTGCTTGTCTCAGTTGGGCTAGCTGGGCCTCCGCCTGCCATCAATTCAGGTAGAATGATAGAAAATATGCATTGGGCAATATATGTGAATGTAAAGATGGATAGGGCGAAAAGAACAATAATGCTATTGTAACGTGAGGAGGTCATATTGGCTGTTGGGAATTCGTAAATGATAACGTGTGGTCAGCTCAATCGCAAAGTCTAATAAATTTAATACTGAGGGATTTTTGTGTGCTTTGTTTGTTGGGGTCTATGTCTCAACGGGATTCTAATTTTTCTTATATAAAAAATGAATGCTGCATCACGAAAAATGTCAAAAAAAAAGAGTAAATGCATCCTTTGACGGGTGACTCGACATTTTCCAATCATCCAATTCTTCATCATTCACTGCCAATAACAAATGCCCGCGTCACTCATGAAATCAGGTAATCTGAATTTAGAAGAGAGAAGTGTACCTACAGGGAATCAGCAGAGTGCATTTGTTGAACCTAATCCACAGCGGCATAGAGCCTCAAATTTATCGGATATCCCGGTTATTAATATTTCTCGGGGGAGACGCAGATGCTTCATTTTCCAGGGAGCCTGAAACCTGTCCGCACATCCACTATTGAATCATCCCGCTACCCTTCACAAGCTCACAATTCAGTTGTTTTCACTCATCAGATTATTCAAGATAGAATTACTAGCAATTTGGATTTCAATCGATGTGTAAGAGGTGCTTTTAGACCAGCGGACTTTGATCTAAAATTCAAAACATTTTAAATTCAATGGAAAATGCGGTTTATATCACATTCATATCAAATGATAGCGGTAGGCAGGTCGACTATGAGGACTGTGGAGGAGACTATTGCGGTAATTCCATGAATAAAAAATCGTGATATCTAGTTAGGAAATAGAGAGTAGAGTGATGACATTTGAAAAAGCCTCTCGTAGCTCGGCAATCATAGTCTGTCAACATTCCAGATTCTTGAATGACAGCATGATTAATTGTGAAATATTCTGTCCTATCTAACGTCGACAAAACAGATTGAAAAATCTAGGCAAAGACTAAATACAGAGAAAGAAATTTGTTCCTAACACCAATTGGCAAATTCAGACCATTCCAATGAATACAAAGCGATCATCTAACATCGTAGACAACTGCCCCTTTCGCTTACCAAGTAGCAAGCGACGGCTAGGTATTCCTATTTTGCATGTCAGTAAGAGAACTCTAATATGCGATAGTATCATCCATCCAATTTACACATGTTCATCTTACGATAAGTTGTTTGTGTCAAACTTCAATAAAAAATATTCAATAACAAGCAAATCACGAAATAACTGTATCTATTTGTCTGTCAATTCTTTTTTGTCCCACCTGGAAAGCTCTTTCGACTTTTTACAACACACCAATCTCGGCCACCGTACCCACAACAACTCGCTTCCCAAATTAATCTTCACCCCACTCCACCATCACCCACACATAATCCGTGTATATTTCAATGATAATATATATTTAAAATTCATATTCTCGTACAACAACAAGACCCGGCTTCTGTGGTCCAATGGTTAGGATTCCACCCTTCCAAGGTGGAGGTTCGTGTTCGATTCACGGCAGTTGCATTTGTTTTTGCTTTTTGTGCTGATGTATCTAGTACGTCATGATATTTTTGGCACATAGTAATGAACACTGAAGCAGGTATGATGGAGGCATTCAATATAAGTCCGGAAAAATATTTTATCAACTGCGGTCAGGAGAAATTGAAGAAAAATATTATACCCCACATCTGGACCCGCTGCGCTGCGCTCAGATATTTTTAATATTGACAAGACTGTTCCATGGAGAATATCGACATGAGATATCCTCCTAATTATCAAATATTCTTATTTCTTACAAAAGAGAAGACTTACCTATAAATGGATGTTAAAAAACGAGGCAAATCTCGAAAGCATGTTGTCAACAATTCGACGCCAGATGCAAACTCTAGACAGGTTCAAAGATCCAAAGCTTCGCATCAAACCACCACAGCTTTTCCTGAGAATTGGAAATCTCACTGCTAAAAGTAGGCCCAGACTCGCTCCTCAGGTGCTTCAGAAGAGTTGAAAAACAATTCGACAGAGTCCAGTTCTGGCGAAATAAGTCTGGAATCCAGTGATTTTTCAGAGCCTAGTAGCGCATGATTTCATATCAGCTTTCTCGGTCCGCGAAGAGTGTGATAGGATAAGACGTAAAAATGTAGGAATATCTACCGAGATGCAACTCGTCAAGAGGCTCTTCGCTTTATGGATGCTACGGTCTATGAAATCCAGTTGAATGGCTATGATTATCGGTTGGAAGGATATCCTCCAAATACTTATCGAGATTTGATGGGTAAGGTTGTGAGAAGAGTGAAGCATGAGTTGGAAGATTGCTCTCTGGTTCTGTTATCAAAGTTCAACAAATAGCAGAGATAAACATTCGAGAGCATACAGTCTTTTAGTTTCGTAAGAACTTCTTGTATGTGCAAGAATGCTCGGAGCAATAACCATGAATGAACATCTAGGAGCATCAAGACTAATAAATGTGGAACGTCAAGAGGAGCGACTGGAAAAATAACGATGATGTAATGGAAATTTTGTAGGTATACGGAGGCTTGCATTGTAATGACTATGGAATCAAGAGAAGGTATATCTCTCGATGACTAATGCTAAGCTAGTGTATATGATGACAGTGAATCCGTTCAACAATATTATTGGGTCAATATCGAAGCAAGAAAATGGTCATACTTCTACAATAATACCTTTATCAGTCATATTGACTACCAGAGCTTCAATCCAAGCTTCTTGATGAACCATAATTTCCAATTGAGTCCGTCTTGAGATGGCCGTAACCGGAATATTCCATAAGAACTACCTTCGACATCACTCAAAGTACTGGGGTCGACGAGCAGATGTGGTGTAACAAATCGTTGTCCAGCGGGGTTTATATGTCCTGGTATGAGTGGTGTATAACCAAAAGGAATCTTTTTATACTGACGACTCGATGCCTCATAATCGATTTTCCCAAGAAATGAATCGGCTAAAAGAATCAAGTTATAGAGGTAAGAGTGAGCAGATGGATGATGGGTTTGGACTTCATGGTCTCCATATAAAATAACTTGATAGTAGCCATACATGTAATATGGAAGCACAATCAAAGACTTGATATTTCGTAATGCAGCTTCCGTCTTCACGAAATTGTGTTCAATTCCTGCATAGGTTGGATGAAGCTTAGAACAATCATCCCTATGGACACCGACCACATAAATAGCCAGGGTATCAAGCTCATCATTGAAGTAGAATTTTGAAACTTGATGTCCATATGCTAACGGCGCGAGGTCTAATGGCTTATAGTATAGTAGCGTTTCTGCTCGACTTTCTCGATTGATCGATATTGTCGGGGGTGGTGACGTGAGTCTTTTGGCATAAGTGACGCTCCCACGCCCGCTTGAATCGTATTCAATTCTCGTGACGATTCCAACATTGCGACTATCCCAACTCATACGCCATATTTTTAGACGTACATCAGGAGGAAGTCCTGAAAATGGGTGAAAAGTTCCGCCGCATTGATTTTTGAATCCATTGTTATCCTCCTGTGTAAAAGAAGAATCAACAGGAGCGACGGCCTTTTCATCACTTGATTGAATTTGTTTCAAAGAGTTCTTTCTCTGAAACCAGCGTCCTATTGTACCCGCCTTCGCCTGTAGAGTCTTTGGTATTAGATATATCTTCAAAGGACCAAAGCGAGAATACCAACATACCTTCCATGTTGTTAGTTTTCCCGGAAGCTCCGCAGAGAAAGCGTAATCACACTCCTTCATGATAAGACAGACAGCTGAATTAGAAATTCAGTAGTTGTCGGTCAAAAGGTCCAGGGAATCTGGAGATGGATGCCTCTATGTAGGCTTCGAAGATGATTATTAATGTGCTTTCGATTATCACTGAGAGCGCAATTATAGAATGATGCACTGTAGAGGAATGTACTGGGTAGAAGAACCCCTGAATTAAAATAAAAGATTAGACGGTGGTGTGAGGTAACGTTGGTAAAAACTTTGTTGATAAGTTTGAAGTATTTTAGTCTATTGCGGTTGTGATTGTTTTTTGATCATTATTAACTATGGAAAGATAAGTAATTATATAATGGAGCGCTGGCGCCTAGCTAGCTAATACAGTGCCTTCTTATGATCATATGATCGATATACCGACAAGTATCTTTTAACACGGCAGAGTATGAAGTGAATGTAGATTGTAAAATAGTGATATCGAAAAGTCAGTTCGCCATTCTCTGGTTCTTGAAACTCCATTCACTTTCATGTCTCATGCAATGCTCCCACCATACGACTCGCCACCTGACCGAGGTGAATGAGATTCTCTTGAGAAAATCAACAGTATTTCGTGAATGATATGGCATGACAATCTCAATTCACAACTCGATTATCCTGATACCAAACTTATTCTGCCGGGTGAAAATGACTTGGTTCCTATCATGCAATGAAAAGAAGAAAGTGAATTTTAAAATGGGCACGCTAATTTACTCGAGGGGAACTAGCGTATCTATACTCAATAGGCAAGGCAGGTGATGAAAGAAGCAAGAAAAATTAGAAAATCGCCATGAAATTAATTTTTGAAGCCACAACTAAATGTAAAAGCTGAAAAAAATGCGAAATATCTCAATAAGTATGCGTGGCCCTCAATTTTGGGTATATCTTTAAACGCCAAAGCCATCTCGTTCCGTTGTCCAGCCACGACGCGGACAAAGTTATCCGAAAGTCCATAAACTCCCCATCCATTACCCTGCCCTCAATATAAGGGCTCTGCCCTTGATACCTCGATCGCCGGTCCATCAGTTAGCAGTTACAAAAGTTAATTTTTCATTTCCCACCACCGTCTATCATACACATTAGCTTGGGTCCTCATGTCTTTGATTTTTGAGCATCGATTCAATACCCGAGCTCAAGAATTCGAAAACATACCTTCAAAACATTTCCAATTCCCGTTACTTGACCCGAAGCATTCGCGGCCATGACATTAGCATAATTTGTTGCCATCAATTGAACTCCTGATACGAAGGCTTTGTTATCAAATCCACTACATCCCCAAAAATGTTAGCTTGACTCGGAAACTTAATATCCACTCCATCAATTTCATCCAAGTGTCAAGAGAAAACATACCAATGGCCCCCTCCATTTGGTGTATTATCCACTGTCTGCAAGCTCCCAATTTGATCTGCTGTCATTCCCGCCCCCGTAGCCAATTTCTCATATGCAGCAACTGCATCCGGAATAGCCGGTTGCAACAACGTCAACTCATCTTTCGAACTCTGAAAATGAATCTTCGTATTCTTCACCAACGTATCTGGATCCACAACCGCCACTTGTGGTGTTAATGCACCGCAATTTAACAAAACTCCCGTTTTATACTGCGCCCCGAAAGCCGGCATGAAGAACCCAGAAAGAAGTAACGAACCCCCCGAAACACCCGTGAAGAAAACATTTGTATTATCGAATGCGACATCTTTCGAAAGTTGTGTTTGAATGAGTGAATTAACCGCAGCAGCATGTGCAACGCCATCCGTACGTTGAAGACCTGATCCGCCTCCCCAGAACATGTTTTTATTGGGAGCGAGAACAACGACGCCCATGAGGTTATTCTGAACTGCTTGATTGGGAAAATCGAAGAAGGATGTTCCTCCGTCTCCATGAAGGAGAACGTTGAGACCCGCTGTTCCGGTGGCATTGGCTGATGCCGTACCGCCAGTTACACCTGATGCTGAGGTGAACATATTGGCCGGAGCACTGATTTTGTAGCGAATGGGCAAACCACTGTTTCATTAGTAATTATAAATAAAATATATTGGTATAGAATTACTTGATTTGAACAGTTTTATCAAGGATCATTGATCCATCCGATGCTGTTGTGATACCGCCAGATGTGGCTGCCTTTGTCGTACTAGTTGTGGAAGAAGCAGCATTTTTCTTAGGCAAAGCATTGACGGGAGCGAGAAGAGTAAGGAATAAGAGAACTAATAAATCTTGAGTGAAAATCATGATGAAAATGAACCAAACGCGCAGCGCTGAGAAAAGAAATGGATGGAGAAAAAGGTCGAAGTAGACTCAACAAAAATCAACAAAATAATTCAACTTATCATCTTTTAATGTAATTATCACTTACAACGCCCAGAAATTCGACAATATCTTAAACTGGCCATCAAACTACCAAGCCAAATGCTGTGATAAATTTCATCCTAATATTGTATTGTGAAGCAATTTGAGGTTTGACTTGGCGGTCATGATTGGGGCCAGGAGTTTGACTTGGACCAAAACTTCTTGGCAAAAGGGTTGATTCGTCAAATAGAATACGTTAAAAACTTGAGGCTCAGATTTGGACCGAGGGATCAATAAGATATCAATCTGTACTGAATCTGGGGTTTGAAGAAAATGAAAGATTCGTTGGAAGGAAAGAATTTTGCAGATGATATGTGTGTATCTTAAGTGATATTATTAATATATCATGGTAAAGAACAAACGAGTTCTGTCTCAGCGACAATCTTGAGACGTGGTACTCGGACCACAACAAAAATCTTTAAATACCTAAGAATCAGCTAAATTTCATAGGGTTCAAGAAGATGATAGTATTGACATTCGAGTATTAGAATATATAGTTACGTAGAAATGAAATATTTCGTTCTGTAAGAATATTCTATACACAAACTTTGACGACATCATAATTGATGCGAAACCGTCTAGCGACGACGTGGTTTGAAATGAAGGGGTACAAATCGCGAATTTAATACGAATCGAAAAAAGAACAGATCTTGTTTCACACCCGCAATATAGAAAATTCGATTTCAATAAACTTATGGAGAAAGAATGTTTTGGTGCCTTGATTTTTGAGAAGCTATAGATGGAAAATTGTGATGGTGTTTGAAGTTGACGAGAAGATCTTTTATACGGTTTCTGATACTTGCACTGACGTTAGATCTTTGTACATTTAGAGTGTTCCCCAACCGTGCAGGATTGAACTATAGAAGTTGAAGCAACCATTGCATCTGGTGAAAAGTACTGGTGGCATTGTGAAGTATGCAGCTCCACCGCTAAGAAAACTAGGTTACTCTTGTAGTTCACCATATTGTAGTACGGAGTAAAAAGTATTTCTCTTCGGAATTGCATACTTCACGGCTCTACGAGTATTTTGTTGGGATTCTGATACCCCTAAATTAATTACGACATACTTCGTGCTTGACGTAGTTGAACTATTTCTATCTTTTATGATTCTACTAGCATATTCAGGAATTATCGACAACGGCTCGCAAGACCAATGTGTTAGGCCTTTGACAGCGTGGAAATTCCATACTACTAGTATTCGAAATTTATTGTTTGTTGGACATTTGTCAGTTGGTCCATTCATCACAATGAGCACTGTACTCTGTAGAATCGCCGTGAACAATTGATTGTAAATAAGATTTCATAGCTTTCGGATTAGGCACTCTCGGCATCTCATATTGCGCATACGGATATGTCATTCGCTTCAAATCGTAAGTATTGTGTGGATTCCAAGTGCACCGCCACAGACTTTCATAATCATCCACCAAAGCCGTAATTCTTGGCGTACAAACCAGCTGAAGAAACCTAGTAAATCCATACTCGAACGTCATCTAGTCAAGGTAAAAGGAACCAATGATGTAAGAGTGTTATGCAAGATACTCTTGGACATCTTTTCCCAAGTAGTCGTGGTGGACTTATGAGTAACTTCGGGCGAACATCTAGAAAGGAAGCTCGTTGTAGAATCTTCGTATGGACACTTCCAGAAAGGTAACGCTATCCATTTAAAGATACGCATCAATCCTTTCTCTAACCGTTGCGGATACGTTGGAGAGTTCTGAAGTTGATAGCTTCTCGTTGAGCACAAGCACCTAGGCTTCTAGGTACGGATAAGGTAGCCCTGATTGAACAAATGCATTCAAAGTAACCTTACATGTTTGCTTTCCACATGAACACAGGAGCAAAAGCAATTGATAGTCAGGAGAAGTTCATGTGGCTGCCCTGCAGTTTTCCCCATAGAACAGAATCATCGAGTACTTCACAAGTTACCTTAGAACGACCACCTTCCTGTAGCTTTGACCAATGAAAATCTTTGACACGATAATAACAAACTTAATTATCAAATATGTTTCACACGGGCGGCCCGGCATTTATTGAAAAGTTTACTTGAATGTTACTTCAAGGATTTACAGCCTTAAGATCCCCTAAGATCCCCTGGGATACCCCATAGCTTTATGAAAGGCCTTGGTCAAGATTTGAACAATCGCGTCACAATATATTAAAAGATCCAGCCAGTACGAGCGAGTAGAGATATCACTAAGAAAAAAGAGCACTAGGTGCATATCGTCGTCTCTTTGGAGGGGTTCGTTGTTTCTATTCCGTCTAAACTCAAGGAAAAAGCATGCGAAACTGCGAAACTCAAAAACGTAGAAAATCTATAAACAGATATTAAATCTTCATGTCACATTGGAGCTCTGGAACCTGAATAACTTCGACACGGTACGGTGCGAAGACAGTCCAGTAAAACAGTCCAGTAAAACATTGCATAAATCTAGTCATCTTTTACTTGTTTTTCCACCGTTGTCGGATAAGATAGCCAGAACCCCAGAGATAATCATCACGACTGTTTACAAAAGATCCGACTGCGCCACTTCTCTAACACCTTCTTCGTTTGTTCTATTGCAGCATCCCCACTTCACCTCCAATAAACAATAACCTTAGCAAGTTTCCCGCTCACCAACAGGATACAAAAAGGATACGAAAGAGAAACAACTACAGACTGGGCATTCGTCTAGAGCTTCACTATTACGATGGTTGATACTGGTGTGGTCAAGAGGAAGGATACTACAAAGGGTCCTCCTTTACGTATATTATCTCTAGGTAAGGCAAACATTCCCCCGACCCTCGCGCAACTTACTAAAACTGTGTAGATGGAGGTGGTGTACGAGGATATTCTATGCTTATAATTATTCAAGAGCTCATGCATAGAACCTATGTCGAGATCGAAGGAAAAGCGCCCCGACGAGATCAAATTCCAAAACCTGCCGACCATTTCGATTTAATATGTGGTACAGGAACAGGCGGTTTAATCGCGATTATGCTTGGTAGATTGCGATTAGATTTGGAGACTTGTAAAGAAGTTTATGTACGGATGACAAGGAAAGTTTTCGAAACGGACAAAACAATTGCGGGTATACCGTATCGATCGACATTATTCAAGGCTTCGAAGTTGGAGGAAGCGATCAAGGAGTGTGTTAGAGAACATACATTATTCGAGAAGGAAGGAAATGATGGGGATAAATCTGCGCCAGGATCCGCGTTTCCCGGAAGTCCGATTAGCCCATTCAGCCCGGCAGCGAGAGGAGAACCAAGACGACATTCAAGTAATGCTAGTGTCGCAAGTTTCAGTAACAGAAATCCTGCGAGCTACCAAAATAAACCATACATGTCGTCAAGGTGGGGAAATCCTAACGCTAGATTATATGACAATCGCCCTGAAAGGACCAAGACGTAAGTTTCACAGGAAGCCCTCGAAAACGCATACAACTAACATAAATTAGTGCCGTGACGGCAATCTATAAAGGTACACGCAAAGGTGGCATGCCAGCCATATTAAGATCCTACGATTCACGAAAAGAGCCATCACCCGAATACGATTGTAAAATTTGGGAAGCAGGAAGAGCAACATCAGCCACAGGACTCGCATTCAAACCTATTCAAATCGGACAATCGGTGTTTATAGACGAAGGGGCTGGTCAATACAATCCCGCGCCATTTGCTCTCGATGAAGCTACAGTTAATGAATGGCCCGGTCGAGATGTCGGTGTATTTGTCAGCATAGGAACAGGAAAGAGACCACCAGGAAGCGATCAAAACCAACATATCTGGTATGAAGGTTTCCTGGGCGAATTTGCAGACGCAAGAAGGCGACTGATAGCCAAAATCGAAGGTTGCGAAATCACGCATCAATACATGAAGGAAGAACATCTAAGCAAACGAGGCGTGAATATTGAAAATTATTATCGACTAAATGTGGAAATTGGCGTAGGAGAATTCGGTATGAATGAATGGAATCGTCTCGCAGATATTAGCACTGGTACGCGAAGATATCTCGGCAAAAGCGATGTTCAAAAAATGAATATTGAGGCAGCTGTGAAATTATCGAAAATTCACAGAGCGATTCAGAGAGCTAACGGTCATATGAGGGTACCATCAATGGGTAATAGGGGAGAAAGTTATAAAAATTTACCCGATGTTCCAGAAGCTAATCCATTGGCCGTGGAACTCCCAGCTGAAGTCCCTCCCTTGACACCTCTTTCCGGTAATGCAGCTTGGACGCCATCTCCAAGACCAAGTTACGAATCAGGACATCATGATAGTCTTGAAGTTGCTCCTCTTGGTTCTGTCAAGAATGATCCTTTTTCGCCAATCTCGTCATTAGATCATTCATCGCCACATTCATCTCCTTTGAGTCATCCAATAGACCATGGCGATAGATTAACAATTAATTCTCCAACCCCATCACAATACCGCACAGCTTCTGGGTCTGATAAAATTGCAATCATGAGTTTAGATGAATATCCTAGACCAGAAATTAGAATCTCGGATCCTCCCCCGAGAAATCCAAGAAGAGTTTCGGGTCCACCGCCGGTACCACCCAAGACACCGATTAATGGGGAGAGGCCTGGAGATGCTATGCAGAGGAGACCTATCGGAAATGGAAATGGAATTGTAGCACCTTATCCTTTGGAAGATGGACCGCCCCCAGTGGTCAACATGGCAAGGAAGCCTAATTACGGGAGGTAGAGAATTTGAGTGGAGAGTGATCATGTGAGTTGGCGAACTTGATGATTCGGGTGGAGATGATGAATTGGAAAGGAAATCGGCGTTCGGCTTAAGGTCTCAGAAATGAGCAAGTTATTGATTTATTATGGGTTATGATGGAGTTGGGAATCAGCCGATTGGTTGTTGCGATACCTTTTTGTTTTTTTGTTTCTATGGAGACGACTGGAATGAAAGCGGATGAATGGGGGGATCGCCATACCAATGGAATTGATGCGAGTGGATTGGGTTGGAGTGATACGTCCTCCTGCACGGGAAGAGTTTTGATATACAAGTAAATAGTTTTTCTTTCCTGAGGATTTGAAGATTTATTTATCATTAAAATTAATGAATTGTTCTTACCTATAGTGATTACATGATAGCTTCTGGTGCTTTTATGATGTGAATTTGAGGGGATGAAACAAGAAAATTTGCTTGACCATGTATGCAAGCTCATGGTCATCTTCCGTGAGATGGAGATTTTAGATATTAGATATTGAATACTTGGGATGTAAATGGAGATAGATGTTCTAAAAACACCGATTTTATGAATATTTGAGATATCAAGCGTGGGGAATAGGGAGGAGCGGAGGTTGGAAAATTGGCTACCTATTGCTATCTATGAGAATTATGAGGTAAAGGTTTATGAACGGATAGACTAGAATCATGGTAGAATTAGTTGGGTTTCTTTCTGTGTGTGTGTGGAGGGTAAGGTGAAGTGGGTGGAGAGGTAATGGATGTTGAGTGAGAAGTAGGTGTAAATCAATAAGTACAATGGAGAGATAGTTTATTAAATATTAGGGGTATGATGGGGCGATGAGGTAGTGAGGTGATGACTGAGGTGATATGGGTGGGAATCTTCTAGTGGAACAATGTGCTGGTGGGCGGGAGAGGAAGTCATCAATAGAATTCGACCATGCGAGAGACTTGATATTCAGATGGAGTTGAAAAAAATCTGATGTAGATTACAATCACAAAGAGTTTTGATTATTGGGTTGCAACGAAACCATGATTACCACTTTTCAATCCTCGACCAATCTCGAGCTTTCCATCATACGTTTATTCTTTTCTGACCTCGATTCTCAACGGTACTCATGATATATGCATAAATTCTAGGTATATTATCTTACCACACCATATCTCATCTGTGATTGTGAGCCCCGTACTACATCAGTCTCACAACTTCGGATATATTTTTATTCGCTACCTTAAGCGATCAGTGTATCTGGAGACGTTCCTCCACTAAAGCACAAATTTTCGCATGTTACGTATCACGATTGACAGGTGATTTTTACAATTCACAATTTCGTTTTTCACATGCTTGAATTGATTACGTGTTTCCTTTCCCAATAATTTTCCTGAACAATAAAATACGGCAGCAGGTAGTTAGTGATACTGTTGTCAGTATTCGATGAACTCTTTCAGTCTCCTTTATCTGCCGGCGCCCCTGAATTACGCGATGACAAGAAGATATCATAATAGCAGTCTGAATTCTGGTAAGACACTGACATAGCGAAAAGAATTTCATAAAAAATGATAATGACGTAATTCTATCCAAGCCAGTTGTCTTAGGCTATTTTTAAATAATATGTGGCCTTTAACTAGCGCCTTCTAGAGACCGTCTAATGTATTTGCTGAGGGGGGGTGGTCCCACTTTTCCACAATCACAACAAAGTCCTCATTGGCTGAGATTGCTTTTAATTTGTTAGTCGTAGAAGATAGCCCCCAGTGATCGTTGATGAAGTTAATGGTGTACTAAAAGATGCTACGGCTTTCCGGTTAGCTCTACCGTCCCAATATGAATAAAATGCTTCATCCCCGTACTGTCGCAACCGTTCTCAAGAAAACTCATCGAATCACCGCTCAATATATTTCATCAAATCGAATCATCTAGTCAGTCTAATACACATATAAGAGCTATATCTCAAGCATTAGAGGAATCATTACCCAAGCAATTCCCACCATCTCGAAATCGAACATTCTGACGTCATGACCTTTCGTAAAATGCACAAACCGATGTCTAGAAGATTGATCAAGAATAAGAAAGTCGCAAAGAAAGACAAGAATGACATAAGACCAGAGCCACGCATGGAGCGGGAAGCCCTTCGGGCTACCTTTCGATCTCCAAGCCCTGAAGATGAATTACCATCGGGTGGGGAGAAGTCTGTCATGGAAGAAAACTCCTCGGTCATCGATAAATCTCTCTCATCGTCATCCAAACACAACACTCAAATGAGATCTGAGAAGGAAGCCGAACACGAGACTAGTTCGAAATTTCCCGCAAATTCAAGTCTGAATGATTCGGAGCCAGGCATATTTGAAGAGCTGTCGGAAAAGTTTCCTCGCTTCTTTCACCCAAATGAAGACCTACCAATTACCAATCCTATTCCACCGATCTCCGAAGACACAATCCAATACGATTCAACTCCCGAGTTCGAAAGAAATAGAGCAAAATCGGCTCTGCTAACATTTTTCTCATCACCGTCTAATGCGCGTGATAATTTAAGAATAACTAAGAAAGAAGGTGGTCTTGAAATTCTTAACAATTGCTGGAGCCTGGATAAATCTAGTATAAAATTGCATATCGACACGGTTGATGATATTATGGAAAGTTTCTTTTCGGCGACCAATCAGTACAATACTTTGATGATATGGAGAAGAGCGAAGCAAAGCCACGGGATTAAGATTGAACTTCAAGATTTAAGAAAGTCAGATACAACCACAGACTCTGGCGGCGTGGATATGTCAAGACAATTTACAAGAATGAGATGAAGAGGAATATGGATAAACCGTGCCAGTAAAGAAAGATAAACCGATCTCAGGAGATCGACTGGAGTGAAATCTGTTGATTTCTTTCAATAAGCATGTATTAAAAATATTAGCGGGAGGACTACTGTACAGGAACATTTTAATCCTCATTAATTTTTTAATCTCAAACTCATTCATCATCCGATGTAGCTTGCCCTGTAATTACCACCATCGGTGTGAGGAGATTTGTAGAGATTCCAATTCTGCTATGCCTTGACAGTAGACCCGCTGGCGTGAGATCTATAGTTTCTGAAAATCTCTCTTATTGCGCAGCATGAAAACTTATATACTTTTAATAGCCCGGAAACAGCCAACACTTGGTTCTGAAAATTGAGGAAAAGAAAAAGAAAAGTCATGTGGGTAATAAATGCCAATCACTGAAATCTCTAAACTGGTGTGAGCCCCACGAATGATTTTACCCATAGACTAGACGCAAGACGACTAGTGATTGATACGAGATACACCCGTTGCAACTGCCTGCATGATCATCCTAGAGTGTTGGTGTCAACTTTTCACTATCAAGAGGGATTCATGTATTCGATCATCACGATTCATTAATTCATGACAATAGTACGTCTCCATCTCCTTTTCAAGTATGCCTATAGAGAGCACACATGAAATCGGGAAGGCGGGGGCCCAAAAGATCCGACAACCATGTAAGAAGTGTGACCTTCCGGTAAATTTTTGTCCAATCTAACAAATATGATTGAGAATACTTCAAAAGATTGAGAGATCTTGTGTACACTAACACCCCATTGAACCACTCCAATTAGTCTCTATAGTAAGTTCTCTTGAAATTGCACTCAAGAGATAATGTGTTTACCGAGGCTTTATTCTAACAATGTAGCAAATACATCTTGTCGATGTCTATCTTCATCGACATATACCGCTAGGCCCGCTATTACAGACTTTCTCACCACCCATAGAGACACTTCGAGAGAAAGAACTTTCTGGATCTACCAGATATCTTCTCCTGTATACTCCGACTACGGATACTCACCCATGACGTGCTATTGCTAGTGGAAATCATCGATCTCGATATGGGAAAAGGGTCTCTTATTCAGACCAAAACGAATATCTACCCAAACCTCAGCTATTTGCTCTGTTCCGATAGCGGATCGAGGATTGGCATATGAATACTCACAAAGACACGTTTGGGTATCTGAGAACACGAGAAGACCATTCGCCCTCACGAGTTTCATCTGTGGTATATTTAAAGTTATAAGTTTCTTTCTAATTCAAAAAATAAAAGCACAAAATATTCATAGCACCCATTGATTCCCCAGTCCAGCCAAAGATTCCCTCCACCCACTTTTCCTCGCATCGCAGAATGCTTTTCAAAAGCAGCACAGATCAAAAGCTCATAATACCTAGACGCCATATTACCCATTGGTAACTTAGAAGGAAATGTTCGAATACAACAACCCTGCCTCATATCTCATCATCCATCACTATTTTACACGTCCCCTTTTTTGATTCGATGTCGATCCAGCGTCTATCCCATGTTCGCACCCATTTCACGTCCACTGGTAGTCGCCGTTGAAGGGTTGTCGTTATTCCAACTCAGATATGTGTGATCACCCAGTTTTCTTGGTTTTATGAGATGAGTGACGGTGAAGAGTGCACCAAGTAGGATACATAAACCTCCAACCACGATATAGGCGATACCTAGGAAAGGATTCTTACCACCCATAACGGTACGGGTTGAAAGAACGATTGATTTAGTACCGCCATATTCGGTAACATTGAAAACTGTGGATTGTTAGGAAATAAAAAATAGAGCATTGCAGATTTAAAGCTTACGATGTGTGATGTTGACTTGATATTGTCCGGTCGTCATAGTATCGTCGTCATTTCTCTGAAACAATTTACTAAATGTTGGCAAACCAGCCAGTCTCATCCAAACTTGGAATGCTTGATCGTTCTCGAGATCGGGATGGTAATCGTCACTATAATTGTTTGGATATCGCTCAACCCAATTTGGAGGAACAATGACATCCGACCAGTTGTACTTTGTTTGACCATATAGCTCTCTATCACTACTCCATGACACATCCGAGTTGTTCTTCATAGGATAGACTACGCCACCTGAGGTACTGTTTGCGACATTTTGTAGGAATGGACTTGAAAATGTATCATTGAATACAGAGTTTGGTGCTAGACCACAAGGATAATATGGCTTATCGACACCATTATCATTTACAGTCGTGAGTGGCGTACAATCACCGGAATGTATGGTACTTGCGGTAACGGCTTTGCCGGAAAGCTGATCGGAATCGAAGGACTTAGCATAGCGTCGGTGATTTTGGTAGAAGTTGGTGAGCTTATAATAGAATAAAACGGGAGGCTCCATTTCGGATTTGATTGGGAATGTGAGCCGGCATTGTACAGCTGGAACAGTAGCATGCGCAACACTGCCGTTGTAGTATGTTTGGTTGATATCTTGTCTGCACCATTGCGGGGGAGTTCCATCATATACGTGAGGTGTTTTGAAAAACATTTTAACATTGTCATCGGGCATGAGAGAGCCTGTATCGAGATAGTCGGTGCAGGTTGGCGCATCTGTGTGGCATTTCGAATAATCGAGTACAATTTCTTGGACCTGATCTAGAACATTAGACATGACTCTATCAAAACCACTGCTGTAGAATTCGTCTTTCTTTTACTGACCACACTACTAGCATATAATAACCCTCCACCAATTGGCGCGAAAATGATTCCGATGGCGAAGAATAATGGGAGTACAGTTTTTGGTGTTAAGATCGGTCTTGCGTCGTGTCAGCTTCATTCTCGTGCAATAATTATCAAACATCACTCACTGCCATGCCTTCAATCTTTGTTGTCTAAACGCCGTATCTAGTTATTACGAATTATGATTAGTACACAAATCATATGTGTAGCGTCAAATCATGGGTTCCTCACTTGCTGGCCGTCTACTCTTCGTCTTTCCTTTGTCGCCATGTAAATTAGGATCCTGCGAACTGATGGAGTCCTCATGTTGCATTGCTGGTGGTTGATCAGCCATCTTGAGATTGACTTGCGATCATGAGCCGGAGATTGTGATCGATATTATTCCTCAATGTAAATCGCAGAAGATTCTTAAATGATTGTTGAATTATGGTGATTGTTGAAAGTTGTCGTCGCGATTAGGAACGATTGATTGCGCAGTTTAGAGCCCGTAGTTTCCGCAGCCGCGATTTAAATTTAGCGCACTTCAGCCACATTTTCAAAACGTTCAGCCACATCAAGGAGAAAACAGAGGCGAGGAAAGGAGATGAGGATAGGAAGCTGTTGAAATAGGATATGATATACTATCAACGCTGAGAAGGATCATTGGGCATCCGATAAGACTATCAAATGCAGTCAAGTGCCCATCGTGATGTTAAAAAATTATTTTAATTTGTTTATATCAGCTCTAAGGCTCACAGCAGTACTGTGTATTGCGCGATGCTCCCAGCCAGCACCCCAAAAAGTGCTGCTACCAACACCTAGTACAACAAATCGAGACACCAACAACGCTATATGGATATATCTATACTCCCAAGAAACACCCATCTCATCCCATATATACTACTCGTTTGAATCACTGAATCTTGTGTAATCGTTTACTCGTCTTTGAACAGCCACGCACCTCCCGGTCTCATTGCTTCCGCATACCTTTCGGCTACCTTTTCTCGCTCTATCTCCTTTTGCTTCTTCTTTAATGCCTCATCTTCTTGTGTATTAGGAAAATCAGCCTCCCAGAATCCAGGTGGTGTACTTCTCCTCGGAATTACAGATTTATGCTTCCCCATTGTGTTGGATGCTTTCCATTTTCTAGCTTGTGCTAGACTATCCTTTCTCTCCGCTTTTCCCATCGTCCAGATCTTGTGTTTGTTGTCACCTAAGTACTCTTCAAGAAGTGTATCTTCCTCTGCCTTTTGTGAAGTTGTAGGATTTTCCCTTACTGGATATAGGGCTTGTGCCAAAGCACCAAACTGCTTCCCGCAACATTCTTCTCTCACGCAACCCGGAAGACATTGACGATCCCTACCACGAACTACTTCTGTGTATGCATAATCGTAACCTTGATTGAAGTTTGGATTGATTTTGAAGTGATCAAGTTTCAACGTAGTCACAGGTCGTAGTCGGTAAGGCTCTCCTTTGGGATCATCTGAGTCAAGATCTCGCCCAACTCCTCTCCTTGATTTTCCCTTACTTGATGTCGGTGCCTTGGAAGTTCCTAGCTTAATCCTCGGGGTGGGTATGGTAGGCGATCTACTTACTTCGCGAGGGGTTTCTGTAGAGCCCCTTCTTGAACCTCTTAATGAAGGTCTAGAAATCTCTCTCGTGATACCAGCTCGTGCCCGGCCAATGGGCTTTTTGACGGTTTCAGCCTCTTCTTCGATTACAGCTGCTCTTCGTTCTAAACCGAAAGTCTCTTTTTTGATGACGCTCTGAGGACGGTTGATAACTTTGTTCACAATTCCATTTTCTTGGTCGCTTGCATCCGTTCTTCTTCCTGGCACCGGGGTATCATCCTGTGAGTCGAAATCTTCACGATATTTTTGGAGGTGTGGGGTAGTAGCTAAGGTCTTGTGTTTATCGAGGCGACTTGTCGTTATCTCTCTCGATAACTTGGACGGTGGGAGTATCACCGATCGCACTTCTGGAGCTACAGATTGCGGTGTTGGATATGCGGTGATTTTCGTCGGCGGAGAGCTTGAAAGAAGATTATCGAGAAGGTCGGCAGAGTGAATGCGTCCTTTTCTCCCAGCCAAGGGGGTTTTCGCGGGACTGGTTGACTCTCCATCTTCGAATATCTCCTCTACTCCTCGAACGCTAGCACTTGATTTTCGTTGCCGTTTGGCCGGTAGATTGGGATCCACTGTATTTGGAAGAATACGATTGGTACTAAGTGATTGTAGAGGTTTGCCGACTGAACTTTTGCCTCTCTTACTCGCCGGCGTAATCATGGCTCTTCCTGACTGTCCAGTGGTGACAGGTGTAGGGACTTGGTTTTGCTCGATCATATTGCCATCTAGTAACGTCTCATCAGTCACCGCACTCTCAACTCGGTTCTCGACGTCTTCAGTATATGGTATGAATGCTCGACGGCGCTTTCTTGGTGTGACAACCTTATCACCAATGTCATCTAAATCAAGACTTTCGCTTGCATGAAGTATTTTAGCTGTGATAGGACTACTTGATTCAAGCTCCTCTAACTTAACCTTGGGTAAAGGCGTTCGTTGTGACTCACGCTCGTTCCTTTTTCTTTTCCTTACCGGGCGAGCAGAGATAAACTCTGGGGGGTCGTCGGATGATGGTATCTTGGGCGTCTCTATGTTTGGCTCACCGACAACCCTGCTACCAGATGGCGAGGATTCTGGATCTTGAGTAGAACTCGAATGACATGGCTCAATAGGCAGAAATTGAGTGTCTCCGATGCTAGTAACACGCTGAGATCTTCGTACATGCCTCGGAAGTTGCGGGGATTCATGATCCACTTCCTCAATTCGACTATGTTCATGTCCAGGATCACCCACATCAGACTGTTGAGTATTTTCATTTGATGGAAGGTTCGTTTGAGGACCCGTTACAGAAACTTCGGTCGGCTGAGGAACGACGTCAACATGACCTGGGTTGTTGAGTATCGTAGCCTTTCTTCCTTCCAAATCTTGCGACTTTGACCTCGATTTCCGAATTCTTTGCGCTTGAACTTCAGCTTCATCAACTCTATCCGTACGTGGCATATGCTGCTCGTTATTCCACGCTTCCCATTGACGTAATTGCGCATTTTTCTCTCGCAAAATTTCGGCATATTTATCTGCTCTTTCTTTTTGTATCAACCATTGTTCCTTAATTCGCTTGCGCTCATTGTCGAGCTCCTTGTAAAATAATTGCCGGCCCATCGAAGGCACTTTTCCGCTATCAAATGAACTCGATCTCTCATTGTCGGTACTACCAAGCTCAGCATCTCTTGCTCGTATGGCCGCATTGCTTAATTCCATCGACAACCTTTTGTTCTGCTCCTCAAGATCTTCCACCCTTGAAGTTACATTCTGGTATTTCTTTAATTCCTCCAGAAGATGACTGTTCTCCTCTTTAAGTCTATCTGCTCGAGTTACCGCATTTTGATTCGATTGAAGCTCCTCCTTGAGTCTTGAAACATCTTCCTCCAGAATCTTAATTCTCAATTCCTTCTCATGTAGCGAATTTCCATTCAACCGGATCTGGGCAGCATGTTCTTCATTATCGATTTCAAAGGAGTTTGCCTTCAAAAGCAACTTTTCCAATTCATCCTTTCTGATAATTGTATTGTCGCCGTTCACGAGTTCTGCGAGGCAACCATAATTAGCAAATAACCCCAATGAACCAAGAGATTAAACTTGCCAATGTCAAGGTTCTGCTCAATATTATTACAGATATTGGTCAACTGCTCAAACAATTCGCGTCTGCCATTCCTCCATTGCTCCATTTCTACAGTTATTGTTGAATTTTGAGTTCATCGCGGTTGTGAAATGAAGTGTTGAAGTGGCGCGTCGCGTAGTGAAGTTACTTTGACGTCAGTGAATTTGACGTGGCACGGGCGCGGTTCGGCCACTGTACAGGCAGGCAGAAACCCAACTCCACTCCCGAGACTCCAATATTGTCGTGGTAATGTATTAACACGAATAAATACAAATAATTCGCTGATAAAACAATTTTTCATTTGCATTAACTTGATCGATCCAAATATCAGCTTGTTTTGGTTACATATCTATCCTATAATAATGGTCCCACGACGCACACTCAGATCATCTCGCAAGTGGAGCTGAACTTCTTCCTCACACTTTTGTGCAAAAGGAATGAAGGGTTTGTTGGGTTAGCTGCCTCTCCACCGATCCACTATGGTTTTTTCGTTGGATAAGATTCACGGCTTTGTACCAAGGCCTTATCTTCAAACGAAAACAATGGTCAATTTTGTCATTCTTCACGATGAGCATGTGGGCAAAGGCAATCGTAAAAATGGTTGTGTAGAGAAGGGTCAGGCAGTCTTGTGTCTGTGTCACAGCTTGTAGATTTTGATATAGAGGAATTCCTAAACTTATGGAACCTATGGAACTTTTGCCTCTCAAATCTTGCTGGATTTCCACCATTGTGTCCAGGTTTGACCTGGCACCCAACCGGGCCTGAAGATTTATTGCTGAGAAGTGACTCTGCCACACTCAAGCACACCATCACTCTTTCATGCTCCCGTTTCCGTTGCTAAGACCATGCGAGAAAGTATTGAGCGCATCTTCATCGAATGAACCAATTCTTAAAGTTCCGAGAATCTAAGTTTCATTGGTGCAAGTGCTGTGAAGATAAAGGACTCCGCGTACTAAGTTGACCCTGGTCTCCTTGTGTACCCAAAAGTGCTGGTTCCCAAGCTACCATGCGAGCACATCAAGCGCCTTGCTTGTGAAATCTTCGTGCTTCCAACTTATGCCATTGCTTTAGAAGTGTATGAGATCCACGTAGGGCTTTGAGCATCTGTTTAACCTGCGAGCAGTTCTTGTGATCTGGGATAATTGGCGAGAATTCTCCAATTGGCACTGCTGTGAAATTGACATTCTAAATCTCTTTGCGTCTAGTTAACGGCGATGAGCTGCGGCAGCCGTGCTAGTTTGCAATTCTGAATCTAAGTTTGATTTAGGAAAAGTGTAGGACTTACTGCTCGGTCGTGGCTATTGACTCGCCAGTTGCAACAAAGTTGCTCTTTTACGCGCATGTTCGTGAATTCCAGTAAAAGTCTTAGGATGTGATGTAGACAACTCTTACCACTATAGTAGATCTACTAGTGAGCTCTCGATGTTTTTGTTGAGGTGGATAATTATCTTATTCCAGGTAGATAGCGGAAGACCGAGCTTCACAGCAGACATCTCAGACTCCTGAAAAAATGATTCGGTACTGACCAATACAACGCTTTTCTCTTGTCTTCTTGCCCAGACGTGAGGGAGAATCCGCTTCACAATTGCAAGTCCACTTTTTGTTTTGATGTTTACTGATTGCATATCTTATTCAATTCTGGTGCGATTAACGAGTGATGACTATACCATACTTCAAACAATTACAACTAGCATCGAGGCTGCAGCTCAGGTCTAATATACAGAAATCCACCTCAAGGATCGAGAATCGTCGTTGGATGTGTCGCCAAGTTTACATTTACAGAAAAGAACCTCCCTTGTGATAAATTTGTTCCTCAATAGGTAGTGAATGCTAGCTTTGATGCCGTCAGGGTTTGACTTTCGATTGTCATCTCTGAAAGATAAACAATGGACTGCAAGCTAGCTACAGTGGCAGTCGTTACAATCCCTTTTGTCATAGATGCCTCTAAGCAACCCCCACCTGATGCAGGTGTACATCTTGCAAAGATAGTCGAAGTAAGTGTGGTGTTTCTCCTTCTGGTCTGAAGGATACTAGTGTCAGGTAGGCTGAGTGGCGAGAGATTAACAGCACAATATGCTCCAATTGCATCGACTCCCCACTCAGTCGCTGAAAATAACTTGCACCATTGCTGACCAGTCATCTCGTTTGTATTGATCGTAACAGCATAACATGAGTCGTTGAACTCATTATTACTAGTGTTAGATCCTCCTGCGTTGTGGTCTAAACATGCTTCCATACAACCATTCATATTGACAATAGAATCAGGTATTGCAAACTGCATAAGACGTAAACTTGAAGCTACATCGAAAGTTCGATTGCAAAATAGTCGGAAGTTCGTGGACACCGTATCCTGGTGCGATATCACTGCGAGTATAGAGTTATTGTTTGCCCCTGAATCAATCTGACATGGCGATTTAACGTTTGAACTCTCTGTGTGGTTATGCCTAGTATCCATAGGTCAGCGATAGTTGCGAAAAACGTTACCAAGAATTCTTACTTTGGATGATTATTATTATTCTTATTTTTCATACCGCCGGCGGTTCCTCACCCAATTCCAGCAGCCAGAAGAGCCACAATGGCCATCACGAGAACCCAGAACCACATGACGCTCACTCCCAATATTCTACGATATTGTCTTATAAACTTTCGGTTTCCTTCCAGCTCCGCCACAATTTCTCGCTGTATGAGCGCTGCCTCATATTTTTTTTGCGTCTCCCAATCCACCTGCAACCCATCCTGATGGCTGATAGGTCTCGGATGTCCAGCTTCAAGACCAGCTTCGGGCAGAACGGGAGTTGGCGACTCTATCATCCTACTTGATTTCTCAGACATTATCGCAGAACTGATACTATTAAGAAAGCATTTAACATATATCTTGGAATCTCTTTAGTAAAAGAAAAAAGAAAAGTTCAATGCATAGGAAGTGCGGAGAAGTAACTCGGTACTAATGGAGACTTATCAAATGTCATAATGCAGTAACTTGTGAGTGCTATGTAACAGCTGGAGCCTGGGTAAGTAGCAACAGGAGGCGCAGCGAGTAAGTTATTTATGCTCGAGGGGTGTGCTGCTCCTTCAAATAGGTATTAAAAGTCTTTTTTAACTGCAAAAGAGGAAATGATGCGAGTGGTGGAAGGCGAAAGACGGTTTGGGTGATGTACTCTTTAGTTTAGATAGAATTTATGACAACCGTTTTTTTTTCGGGTTCCGCTGATGAACATGATGATAAATGAGTGTATAGATGTATGGATGTATGGATGTATGGTAGGGCTGGGCCGCAATCCTATAAGTTCTCCGTTATCATGTCACAGTCTGCAGCGGGGACCGCGGGGTTGTAGAAATGTCATAACTATTGTGAAAGATTGATAGTGCGATTTCTTCTCTTCTGATAGAACACTTTCTCATACAATGACTCGAGGCAATTGAGTTTTTGGTCAATTGGACTTTGATGTCAAATAAGCAAATTTTATTGTGTTAGCTACTTGCGTTGTAGTGATCTGGTACTCATCCTAGAGGTTGCTTCGAAAAATCACGCCGCACACCTCAAACACCAACACGAAGGATCGCTGCAACCCTACATAATTGTCAGTACAACCACCCAAGTATTTATTCAGCACGTGAGACAATAAGTTCATTGCTCCAAAAGGGAAGGTTCGGTTATAGTCTGTTGCTTGCTTCAGTTCATGCAAGGTACCGTAACACCAAAATGGAGAATTGAGCTTTACTATATCAAAAATAGTCTGATTGGTCTTTCTCACAATGATCAAGAAGCATAAGAACTTTGCATGTTCCAACATACATAATTTTAACTATGACACAGCCCTCAAACAGTCCGATGTACGACGGGAGTCTGATACAAACTCTAGGGAAATGGAAAGCAGATTGTAATCAAACTCGACGATTCCTGTGACTCAAAAGTGAAAAGGGCTTCTTTGAATGTCTTCTACGAATCATCTAAGCTCAGCTTATTAATATGTAGTATATCGTATAAAACTCAACGGGTAAATCTAGAAATGCTATCGAGTATCCATGTGCTATCCACCCCCAAAAACAATCTTTGGTCTGGGTGATCACCACCATTCCGAATGATTTGGATCTTGATAGCTACCACCAGAGTGCTCTTCTCCAACAAGAAAAACTTCATGCAGTCATTTGTTCACCCTAAAAATATCAACCAGGAATGATGTAAGATATCTGGAATATTATTGAACTATAGATGTTTTGAAGTGATTGTACTGTGCCTTGGCCACATTTCTTGATCTTCAGCAGACTAGAAATCTCCCGCCATACGGACAGTGCGAGTTCACTGACATTCAAGAGCATGAATCTGGTCTGTTACTACAAATTGTCTCTTTCATTCACAATGTTGACTCAAGATGTTATGTTGCATATCTACGACTCACGTGTGCCTTGATAATCCTAAAGTTTGCAAGGTTACGATACTAGGTACTGTCTATCAAGGTACTTCTACCTAAAAAATGGAACCAAATGTTGCACTTCTGAATCAGAAGCCACGTGAAATGATGACTACTCAATGTGAAGATCTAATGTTGCACGTCTACAGAAAAGCGGCGTGGAAACTCTTCTTAGCTGAAAGCAAGACGTTCCTCCACATTTACATCTTATGGCTTGCAATAATTCTGAAAACGGCACCAATGGGCCAAGCCTCTCCCTAGAAGTTTTCACTCACTATCCTTTTTATGTATTTTTCATCCTTTGCAAGTACTTCCTCTTGATACAGTATTTGATACAATAGACATGATCCAACAATATATTGTTGCCTGCAGGACACTATTGTAAGCAATTTCATAGCGCCACTAACCAATAAAGTAAAATATGTTGCTTTCTTCTGCCTTTATTCATTTTAAATAACATATTTTGCGGCTTTTAATCAAGTTCAACGAAATTATTATATATCAGTCCATGCCAAGTTGTCGTCTCAGATTGTGAGGGGATTCATTTCGGGCTCGTCATCAGGCCGCCTGCTGTCCTGATTTTCAAAGCCTTTGTATATGAATTTCTCATTTCCGGAAGCCATACACAGATTCAATGATACCGTATTGATTCATACCTTTGAAAATAAGATTTCTAAGCTTCCTACCAATTTACTACCTCTGATTTATCTCTGCCCATTTCCACAATAAGCTGCTCCTTGTATCCAATTGAAGGGTAAATTGATCATCATAGCACTTTTCTTCGGCTTTGTTGCATATCTTAAAATCTGGTGGCTTGAAATTAAAGCCATTCATTCTAGCCTTCTCACTTTGTTGCTCAGTCACAACGTTAAACCTTACTATCTTGAGTCAGCAATATGAAGGGTTCGTTAGGAGCTCATTTATTCAACATTACTCTAAAGCCGCACGCAGTTATCTGTTGAAGGACTCACAATTTATCTTCCATTTCATCTACCGTTCAAAGCTTCCTGCCTTCGAGGTAATTGTTTTATGATGAAGAACTTTCGCATTCACTCTCGGTGTAGACACTGAGATCGAGGCTTCTCTTTGTGGCGTTTCAGCATCTAAACAATCAAAAAAATCTCCTTGATCCAACTTTTTAATTTCTTCAGACAACCACCATCTATGATGAGATATCCACAATTTCTCATAGATGGCTGTTTATAAATACTTGAAGATACCCTTCATCAGGGGCTCGTGGCGATTTTTAGCGACAGGCGCTCGGACCTTTGTGTCAAAATATAACAAACACACCTATAATGTAACAATCATCAACAAAGCAACATCATTCTTTCTAAGAGTTGTTATTCTTCTACCAGTAATAGTGCGCAATTCGGTTCTGATAAAAGTACTGTATATGACGCTCAGTTCAACACAGCCCCAATATTTGAGAAAAGGCGGGGAAGTTAACAAAAAACAGGTCATGTTGGGCCATCCGAGGTGACAAAACATTTGCTGCAAGTTGAATATTCTCATAAGGCTCGTCTGTGTCATCTTCATTGTCATTCTATTTACAGTGGCACCTTCAGTTTTTTATCAGACCTTAAGATTGAAAAATGAAGTCTTCATGAGCATGCAGGTGAGTAAATTAGTACAAAACAATCAATGATGCGCCAGCTCCTCAGAGCTGGGAGATTCTTAAGATTCTCTTAAATTCAGGAAGATGGCCTGATGTGGTTGAAATGAATCCCGCGGTAGATCTAGTGACCTGGGTACTGATTTATCTCCCATACATCCGGCGGAATAAACAGTTCGTAGAGAGACCATCTTTGACACGCTAGTTGAGGATACAGTTTGGCAGTTGTACAAGTCCTGATTAATTCTTAATGATTCTGCCCAGAAATGAATGTATTAAAAGCAGTCATACAGCTTTACGACATGCAACAATACAAACAACAAGTAGGTGGTGTCTTTTCCTATTGGTTTATATGTGCTAGATATACGACGTATCCGATGATAACCGCACCGCCTTAAGATATGCAACATTATATTTTATAAGTCACGAGTACTCGCTATCATTGGCTATTGGAAAGTTTTACCTTTCATAGGCAAGGCCGCTACAGACGCTGCCGAGTTGCTTTGAAGTGTGTAGGGTGACCAAATGCCAATATCAGACTAGATACGATCCTTTTCAACGGAAAATTATGAGTCTGAAATCTAAAGATATATACGAAATCTATGATTCACACTGACCATATCATTAGGGATTCCTAATTACTTCCACCATAGATTGTACTGCGGGTAATAGCAGAAAAGCTAACATCATCATGATTTCGTTAGAAATAAGTTGGAAGCAAGTTGCAATTTCTTATGACACCTGAAAGATGAAGCCATTCGTGGGTTCCCACAAAGTACAAATTTCAATCTTTGTGGGAAATCTTCCATTCCTTGTCGGCACACTAACTTATTAGGTCTAGATTCTCAAAGGCGTCTGTCCCACTCGATCATAGTTCTATTTGGAAATGGGAACAGCCAAGAGTACAGGATTAAAGGAAATACCTGCTCTTTAACAGTAAATCCCAATGCAAGAGTAAATAGGCCGAGAGAAGGGTTGATCTCCCGCTCTTGTTATGTGCTTTTCGTTTCTGTCGTTACCAAACTTCTTTACAAAAGATCCCACCGCTTTACGACATGCAACAAGAACGCTGAATGACAGGAGCTATCTACCTTATTGGATGTATCTTCATTAATCTAAGGTCTCCAAGTAAAAGATACTTCCACCGCTTTATGGCATGCAACATTTGAGTCTAGATTTCCGGTTCGCCCCTTCTATTGGTCATAATCTTGCCTTTTTCCCGTAATCAAAAGAGTAGAATAAATGGTATTGCCAGAACATGCTTCATCCCACCGCTTTATGACATGCAACATAACGATACAAAAAGGGATACCCTCACCATCCATTGGTCCAAGTCCATGTGATTCCTAATCTACCTTTGATGATTTTACTCCCACCGCTTTACGATGTACAACACAATTTTAATACTACTACCTCTCTATTTCAACAGCTCAAAGTCTTCTTGTCCGACTTTTGTTAATTCGAAGTCCCGACTAAGGCAGCATATAAAATAATTGAGTAAGTCTCGCTTCCTATCGAATGATCTCTATTCAACAATTTCGTAAACATCATTTTTATAATGGCTACACATATTCTCATACTTTTACGCACGCTACCAGGAAATCACACCATTTTTTATAGGGAGAAATCTTATTCTACTAATACTGTATGCCCCTATTGGTGATTAAAATTGAATTTTCATATATTTATCTCATAAGCAAACCTCAAATCTAAGTAACAGACATGGACCACTCGAAGCGAGAATATCCCCTTTATTTGATTACCCTAAGACTTTTCACTAGCATCTACATGACATGACAAAAAATGTCGAATTATTACACTTTCCACCTTGAACCTGGGAAATCCACAATGAACATTTTCCAAAAACCTAGTACTGCAATAATTCATTACTCCATTAATTCTTCTACAAAGTACATCTAGTTATTTTACACTTCGCCTCCAAGTGTTGCATTTGTAAGATCCTACGAAAATCGTCGCAGGTCAGAAAGATGTCAAGAAAAGAAGAATTAGGAATCTTCAAATTCATCTACCTTTAAACTTTTGGCAACAGCGAATACAATTACCTACTCTTCAAAATCCCCGAAAATCCAGAGTTGTATCTAATGATGTCTTGTTTCCACAGAAGGAATCGGTAAGATATCGGCCCTCACTAAGAGGTGGATCTTAGTCAATGACAGCTTTGGCAACTTTGGCAGCTTCGGCAGCTTTTGACTCTTTCATTTGACGGCTATATTGACACTATGATGAACTTGATATTATTTTCGAGCAAATCAGGTTGAGAAAAATGGGATAGAATTTACAGATAACGAAAACTTTCTCAGGACCGGAGATGCCGAATTGACACTCGGACTCCAACGATGTTAGGCATAAATACGAGAGGTGCGACTGGCCGACTAGTATATAGCCTCGATAGCCTCAACTAAGAGCATTAATAATTCTACACCTCTTCCAGCTCAACGACCTAAAATATTTACAGGGACCACCTCTAACGGCAACATACCGATATCGATATCATCATCTTTCGATTAACCACGCGTATCGGGAGTTTGCCTTTCCCCCCACTTTAAGAATATCATGGTTTACATGGAGGAAATGTTCACTTTGTGGGGATCATCCGTGCTTCGGATCTATGCTGGGGAGGCGTTTGGTCGATGATCTGCGGATGGGTTCATCAATTAGTACTCCGTACTAAACAAATACATACGCACGAACCTCTCCTTAATTCCTTCATGGTTGGCCATACATTTGGATTTCCGGGATCTTGTAACGAGAATGTAAGGGGAATTGCCGGTCCAATGATGAAATGGGCGTTCCCACAATAGGACGATAGAGAAATGTATTAATGTGCGGATGTCCATAAATATTTCACTGTGCATCGCATGTCCCCTGGCGCTTTGCTTTAATTTTGGGGTGCATATGAAGATCTTGTTACATTCTGTGTCGATAATAATATGTAAGATAGCAGATAATCGGAATTTGATTCGGAATGGCAGAAAGTCATGCATGGCAGCTATATGTAGCTGTGTGTGTATGTTACCCTTTGGCATTTATTGGGGTGTCATTAAGAGCTTATGTCAGGTACTTCATGCAGAGAGTTATGGGATGGGATGATTGGTTGATGATATTCAGTTTGGTGTGTAAATATACCATTGATTAAATTGAATAGAAAAAAAGATAGCTAATTGAATATGGAATAATAGGCCCTTTATACCATGTACACGAGTTTCGTTTTGGTAGGACTACACTATGGAACCGGACGACATGAAGAAGATCTGAAGGAAAGTGATTTCTTATGGGCAATTCGAGTAGGTACCTTCCCCATCTGGAACATGAACCATTATTCAACTCGAAGGTTGGCTAATTTCATAAAAAGTACTGGTATTTGGGTGAATGGGCCTATGTACTGACGATGACTATGATAAAAACTGCCATCGCCTTTTTCTACCTACGAGTTATGATTATCCCCTGGCATCGAATCGCTGTAAAAATCATTATGTGGATTGTGATACTCTTCGGCTTTGCATATTTCTGGTGCGTGGTTATACAATGCTGGCCTATACCTTTCATTTGGGAACGATACGCCACGACTCTTGTCAAAAGTACTGGAAGATGCTTACCCAGAGGAATCGTTTTGGGTGGAACATATCTGCATAGCATTATAAGTGCAGGAAGTGATTGGGCATTGGCCTTACTGCCAATTTTTATGTTGTGGAATGTGCAGATGTCGACAGGTATAAGACTTATTGTCGGAGGAATTGTGGCATGTGGTGCTCTGTGCGTTCATTCTTTTTCATTCTACCTTCTCTCTTTCCTATTATCGTACCTTGTGAACAGAAAGCTAATGCCATATGCCGCACAGTGCGAGTACAGCAACCATCATTCGTATTCCCACCGTCTCAAGTATATTAGTTACTGAAGATTTCCTCTTCAAAAGCATCCCCCTAGCAGTCTGGTCGACCGTTGAACCTGGAATAGCTATATTCGCCGCATCTCTCGCTACTCTCCGACCGCTACTTCGGAGAACCTTCCCTAATCATTTTAGAAACGCAGCAATTCCATCACTACCATCATTGCGAATACCCACGAATATGGCAAGGGGAATACAATCGCCAGATGATGTCGAGATGGGAATTAACACGAAATGCTTCAGCGAGCCAAGCCCTGGACAGACTACAGGAGAAAGCTTGGAGACTATACGAATTCATTTGGACGACCGAGTTGGGGTCGATAGAAGTACAAGTGAATCAATGTCAATTCATGTCAATTCTTTGGGTCGTAATCCGAGCTTGGAGGGGAGTGATAACGAAATGATGGAATTGCCGTATACCTCTCGGCGAACATCCCCACGTCTCGCACCATTAGTTTTCTCTCCAACATGTCTCTCACACACAATTCCTTCGCCATCAACGCTTTCGCCTTCACATGTCGCGTCGTGTATGAGGGATAGCCAGTACAATAGGGATTCGAAGGTAGTCATACCGTCTCCGCCTATTTGAAGCTGTTTCGAAACCTTCAAACAATTAAAGATAATAAAAGTGGGGATAATTAGATTCTTGCACTCATTAATACGTCAACCAGTGTGATAGAGGATTGATCTCCGGGTATCGAAAAAGGGATGAAACAGCAAGCGAGTCCCAAATCGATCGAAGGACACTCCGATGAGATGCCAAAGGGTGGCTTGTGATACTTTTTATCCCTAGAGACACAACAAAAATGGATTTTGATTGAAAATCGAAGGTGAGAATACAAGAGGGGCACACAAAAGCAAGATTCTATCTTCCATGCAACGCCGAGGCTGGAAGACATTGTAAACAAAATAGATTGAAGAGAGAAAGAGTGTGATTGTTGAGGGCTTAATGATGTAATCAAAAGTGCTAGGAATGGAAGAATGATATAAATGAGACATGGTATGGTGTTGGGAATTAGTCAAAATTTCGTCGGTTGAGGATCAGTCCTTGGGGGTGGAGTTAGAACGGTAAGAGTCGAGGCCTCAACTTATTCAATGGTTGACGATTACATCTTTATCGAAATGTCAAATGTATTAACATGAAAGTAATTGATCAAATTGCTTCCAAGGGGACGGTTGTAACAAATTGTAATGTAAGATCGTTGAATTTGCTACCAACTTCGCATACACCGACTGTACCGGGGATTACTGCCTTGTGCACGATGGAGATCTTAGTAAAAAGCAAACCGGGTGACAATCACTTAAATAGCACAATGAACGAGCTTTTACATCACTTTATTAATCACCGTGGCCCTATTTTCTCATCAAGTTACTTATTTGGTATCATTTCAAGAGTATTGACGCTCACTTGGATGCGTTTACAAGAAGAAATCCTTCAAGCTATCACTCATCCCATTTGTTTCACCCTTCCTCCCTTTTTCAAGGACAGAAAGTGCCTCTTTGACCGGAATTCTCACATTCTTGACATCATCGATAGGTAGATCGAGTAGCTCATCTCGAGTTCGGTTCCATAAATTTCCATCCCATTTTCTACGGACAAGCAACAAACCTGTCTTGGCCACGTCATCGTCATCTATACAGATGAAAAATGTCTTATCAACACCCTCAATAAAACGTTTTTCACGACAGAACCATGGAAATCGTTTCACGGCCTCATCATAACTCCATTTAATCTGCTCCAGACCATGACCTGGCCACTTGATCACTTGAGGCGCATAAACCAATCTCTCCTCTCCAGGGCTCCGTTTGGCGGCCTCAGAGTCAATTGATTCGGCACAGAAACCAAGCTCTTTTCCATGTGTGTTATACTGGAAGACTATGAAGACTGGCTGCTCGCGCACATTTTCTGATGGCCAATCAGCGTCACCATTAGCCAAGATTAGGAAACGTGTCTGAAGACCATCGTGGCAAGAATAAGGAATGCGGATGTGCGGAGGGGTATTAACGGCTATTTCATTGCCGATGCCGCGCAAGTCTAAGGTTCCAGTCGTTTCCGAGTGACTTTTATCCCACGACGGTAATTTAACCATTAGCATGCCGTTTTCATCAGGATTTTCAGTGTCGATAACCAGGATGTGAGTTTTGTGCAGCCATCTGTTCTTCAAGCAGCGCTGGGGATGAAGAATAGCGGCTTGCTGAATGAGGTTCTGAGTAGATCTTGGGCTGGATGAGGAGGATGAAGGTGTGAGTTTGGCTTGGATGCGACAGGCCAAGTCCTCAGGCGACTTATGTTTGAACCCTGGCTCCAGCTTGGCAACAACATCTTCTTCAAATAAACTTGAGTGGATATAAATGGGAATGTAGTAGCCCAGAGGGATATTTTTGATTGGTGCTGGTGGACCGTCATCATTATCAACATCATCGTCGTTCTTATTTTTGTCGATTTTATCGTCTTCATCAACACCTTCATCAGACTGAATCTCAGTGGAATCTTTTAATTCGTCCCAACCCATGTTCGCAATTTGTAAGTTTGCAACATTTAATGCAGAATCAGCAGCTTTGGTTCGGAATGAATCAACATCACAATTGGAGTCGTCGGCATCCAACTTGTTCAGTGTGACTAGTATGACACCTTTAGTTTTCCAATCTTTTTCCACAACGGCGATAAAGTAAAAAGGCTCAAAGATGTTTTGCGCTGCCAGATCGATGTGATAATCAAATACAGCACGCAACGGCTGGCCGATAAACCGCCGTTGTGGAGCAAGACGAACACAAGTACCCCGATAGCTCTCATCTTGGACGCATCCACTCTCGCACTCGCGTTGGCAGTCTTCAAGTTCTGCATCGGTCAGGTCGACGAGAGTATACAGAGCCGTTGGAGGTAAGTTGAGGGTGTGTTCACGATAACGTGCCATTGACGGCGCCGTTGATGGTAGTGAAAGGTCCGGCTTATCAGACATGACGATTTAAGTCTTGATTGAATGGCGACCACGATAATTGCTTGAGCTTTGGATTAGTCTATGCTACTGAATTCTGTTAAACAAGCAGGTGAAATTTTCCTGATAGCTTGGAAGAAGGTAGAGAGGCAATAGTGTGAAGTGCAAACTGCTTCTCTTTAATGTACTGCGACTCAAATGTGTCAGAGTGTGTAGCCGCCCTACCGAAACAGGTAAATGTTCCAATTACCTAAGCGATCGCTTTTCTTGTGTAGCCACTGACGTCGATTGAACCAGTCAGCGTAATATTTCGAATCCTTTGTGGCGCGATAGGCATATTTTACGCCCCAATGTCATCGGTTCTTCAAACGAGCCCCCAAATGATAAGAGTATGGCGATTGGCGGTAATATACGATATATTTCTAAAATGCACTGCGGCAAATTTGTATGATATGAGTTATCAGGATGTAAGATAATGTCATCATTTATTACTTGTTTCATTTTTCCGCAAAGTATTGGGATCCATATCTTCAGTATTCACTTACGTGATGACCTGTATTATCTTTTTGATCATCGTGAAACATATTATGCCTCTCAGCGCGAGATGCGTATAGTGCAAAATACCGATGATGATCCTTGGTGCTCTGCAAGAGAATGCGATCTCGATTACTTGCGCATCATTTATAAAAGCATGAGACGGCTGTTCCACGGCAAACGTAAAGATCTTCAATAGTTACAGCATGACAACATGGCTGAAGTACCCCGGATTTTATGTACTACAGCTTACCTGGAACATTCTGAGCCAACATATTTTGTCTACTCAACAGCGTGCCACAGCCTTGCGAATCCTGAGAAACGGGGGCTTAGGATGATAGTAATCATGAGGTCATGATTCATCGAGCTGACCGAGTCTGTACGAAGGTTGCACGATCTTTCCAGTTCTTTTTTTATAAGGATTATAGGTTTTAGTCTGTACCGAATCTCTCAAGCATGTGAGTCTATTCAAATCGGTCTGTCCGTTTCATAATAGTTCCACAATCCGAGAAAGGACAGCTATTGCGATTATGTAGCCTGTATCTTGTTAAGTGCGCTAAGCTTATGAGACCCAGCTTCCTCCAGTTTTGAAGGTGGTGGTAATAAATGTATAACTTAACCATCACTTTCTATATCTACATCCTTCGGATAGCCCAGGCACAGGGAATTTCAACATCCCCCGGAATCTTACTCGATCCGATCAGCAACTTGCCAGGAACGTTTTGTCAAGCTTACCACAGCCTTTTTTTTTTAAAAAACTAAACCCTCACACTCGTTTGAGTCGTTTCAAGGAACCCGGTGATCATTTGTTCAATTCTTATCGCTTGAGATATCTTGACGATGCAGGTTTTGGTCTAAGTACGAAGGATTAAATCATCTTACGGCAGCAAGGCACACAAAGATGACGGATAGTGTGGAGGCGATGAATGCAGCGACGATTACCCAAAATTTCAATATAGAATTTTGGTCTAAGAAAGACTCAGAAACTGGCACAGCAAATCTATAAAGATGTGCTTTCGTCACTTGTGTCGATTCCAGTCCAAAAACATTATCCCACAACTTCATTCCACAAATATCCAGATACAATAAAACGCAATAACTTAGTATTCACACTTCTCTTTCTTCAGAATCTATCCATCATCATGAAGAATCTCAGCCTAATTGCTTCATTTCTCGCCCTTGCTGCGGCAACATCTGCCACTGGCACCTCTGATACAAATCTCGAAGTTCGCGCGGATCCCGATGATCTTATGATCTTTGTGTGCAACGACGGCTTGGAGGAGATATGCACCAACATGTGCTATGGTAATGGCACTCTTTCTTCTTCTCCTTCTTCTCCTTCTCTAACCCCTTCCTCTCCGTGTATTCCCTAGTTGACACTTTCAATCAAAGGAGCTTTCTGCGCCGGAATAGGCGAAAGTTTGCAATACGACAAACCTGACTCATCCACAAAGCGTAACCGCCGTAAAGCTGCTGGCTGCATCGCCTCAGGTGGTAACCGCTGCTCAGTCAAAAAGGGTCACGCTTCCGGATTTCAATGCGATGAATATCCATTTGCATCGTCAATTCCCAGTAACGGTGCTACAACACGCCTCAATCGTTGCGTACCGGCCGCTCAGAATCGTAAGCAAGGCGGAATCATTAGCGCTTTTTACAAGAGTAGTTACTGCACGGGTAACAATGGTGGAAAGTGTACATTCACGGCCAAGTTTTCTAATTCTGGGGGCATTGGGTACTGTAGCTCAGAAGAATGTGACGCTGATGACGATAACGAGGTCATTGGCCCTGGTGGTACAGCGAATAATGGCGACTCGGCTGAAGATGGAACGGACGATGATCCAGATGCGGGTCAGAAGAAGAAGAGGATGAAGACCAAGAGGCGCAATGGTCTCGGCAAAAGACTTCCTGGTGCGCCTGTATATCGTACAAGCTCAGGTTTAGAGTTGGACATCCCTGGCGGTGCTGTGATAGGACAGCGGGCTTTTGTTGTGTTGCCACGTAATGCGACGATGTGGGATGAGCAAGCTCAATTTGGAAACCCTAACCAAATGAGAGAGTTCCATGGTGATGAGGATGAAGATGAGGACGAGGAGGATTATGACTATATGTTGGCGAACTTGGAGGTTAGAGAGGACACAATTGTCGAGGAAATTATTCCGGCTATCTGAATTCAAGGAGAACAATTCTGTATGACGACGCTGTAGCTAGAGTCTGAGAAGGTCATAGAAGTGCAGTACAGAAGAAGAATCAAGCCTTCTTTAACGATTTTCACTGAACAACGTAGTAATCGATTAAGCTTGATAAATCCGTGGAAACGTGCATAGAAAACTGGAGTTTAACATGCGTACCATGGTAACTCGCATACAAATATTCGTCTAAACACATGAAACGAGGAGTAAACTTTGTTCACAATATATCGATGAAGTTTCCTTAGAGAACTCTGAACAATGCACCGTTGGATAAATGATGTGAAGTTGTCTCGAGGGGGTTGTAATCATGAAGGTCAGGCCATGTTTGCTAGCGTCGGAGAGCTCTTCTTCAAAGTCCGATCCGAAGAATCACCGACAATTGAACAACCTTAGACAGAATCAGCATAACAAAAGCATTGTGACTCCATTTCATTCCAGAAACCACGTATCGTGACATACTTTGGAAAGATATCTTGCCTTTAGTTGTCTTTCCTCATGAAAATATGCCCTTTGGTATGCAATTGATGATTCGAGAGCTAGAACCAGTGTTTGCTAGTCCTCGATTCCCGCACATATGATGGCACACATGATGACACATACCAATGACAAGTCCCTCGAGTTGAAGGACCAAACATTGAGAGTTTAGCCTCATTCGATTATCCTTGAGTAGAGGCGCGGCTTGGAACTTGTTGTACCAAAGAACAAACACCAAAAAGATATCAGAGTTGAAAAAAGGAAAATTGAATGATTCTCTTCGCTTGCATCCAAGTGAGATCGATATCTATGTACGACGACATCTTACCTTCAAGTGGACATTGTAAGAATTGACCTCGATTTCAAGTGGTATTTAAATCTGAAGAAACTACCCCTCCTATGATCTGACAGTATAGAGTATAAAAATCTTTCCAGCGCTTGCTGTCATCGAAATACTCTTCTCTCATCGTTGTCCAAGTCGTTGTGGTAAAAAGGAATGACTGTGGTGAATCACTACATCAATTCATAATCGTGCATGAACACTTTTATTGATATAGAGGTCGTAGGTCGTATTTGAATCATGTCGCTCTGGTATTGAAAATACTGAAAGGTGACGTCGACCTGACTGAACCGTTCATAATTGTGGTCGGGGGCTTGCGTCATTCCGCTACGGAATTTTTACCACAGATCATTTCCCATCAGAAACTCTGTTATCAAATTTCCAGAGTTCTTCAGCAACTGCAGGGTAGAACTTTCCTTCAATAATATAATCACTCGCAAACTCTACATCAGTGAGCTTAGAGTGCTCTTGCCATTCTGATCTACCTCTTTTATTTCAAGTGAATTCAATAATCAAGATTTATTGACTTGTTTCAGACTTCAACTTATCATAGGAAACTTATGAAACATATGCGGCGATGTCAGAGAATAGAGTGAATCCTCATTGTTGACTCCATTAACAGAACTCATGTTGAGTCAGATGCCCAGACACAGTGGTGATTCGGTAGAGAGGGGATTATTTGTGAAATAATTTGAAATTTTTACCCAGGATTTCACACTCCAAGTACCAAGAAGAGATGTCCCTAGTTACCATTGCCGATGAGTAAAGTAGGAATCATAGGAGGCCTTCTCTTAGATTCCTGATAATAAATTACAATCCTCGAAGGTCTTAAACGCAAAGTTACTATAAGCCCACCTTGGAGATAATTGCCAGTACATCAACAAAATCATTCTCCGTGTTGACATCGTGCTTCCGCATCCAAAAGTTTTACCGGGAACTCCTCGTCTCATATGACCCCCTCGAATAAAATCATCTACCGATTTCGGTCTTTTCTTAGTCCCGAAACACAAAACTAACCTGCTTTACCAATCAGGAGTGGATCAAGTCCTTCCACAATCACTTTAGCAAAGTGTCGTAGATTCCTCAAGTCAACCTCTTCCATAAATTCTATTTTACAAATCTGTCTTTCGACGATCGTCAATACGCGCTGGTGCAAACGACGTACAGGCAAGAACCTCTCAACTCTTTTAATTTAGCCTTTCCGCTTCGCCACATAAAGTTCGATCATACTGAGAGGCAAGTACGACGATACTTTCAGAATACTCATAAAGATGGCAGGCTCTCTTGATATCGAAAAGAACTTCGCGGAGCTTCCTGCTAATGTTGAGGTTCTTCCGCCCACGATTCATCTGCCTCCAGGACGACTCCGTCGCGGATCTTCACAACTAATTGCTGCCAAAGCCTATCATCCTAACGTGACCTCTTCAGCCTGCGATCCTATTGTCAAAGAATGCAACCTCGAATCAAGCGGATTACAAGTTATGACCGACCACGACACAAACTCCCGACCCTTGTTTTTCTCAAACTGGGCACAAGAATGGGCTTTCGTATTTACGGTCATGCTTGCTTCATCTTCCACAACCATCATTCAGGGTGTGATTCTTATCATGACCAATCTAATTGGTGAAGGGTTAAAAGCCTCTGCTTCTCAAGTCACCTGGATCGCAGCTGCAGTTGGGTAATTCTCCCGTCCATATTTATGCTGTCTACTCTCACAACCGTGGATCAAGCATTAAGATGCTAACAATCTATTAGACTTGGCAGCGGTTCATTTATGCTTTTTTTCGGTAAAGTAGCGGACGAGCTGGGCCGAAAAATTCAGTTACTTATCGGATTACTATCTATGAGTGCCTTTTCTCTCGTCGCCGCATGGAGTCCCGGTCCATACGAACTAATCGTCATTTGTGGTCTTCTTGGAGTGTGCACAGCAGCAATTGCCCCGCCAGCTCTCGGCATCCTCTTCGCCGCTTATCCAGAAGGACGTCGAAGAAATATGGCATGTGGTGCTCTTGGGACTGGTAATCCGGTCGGCTTCATTCTAGGAAGTGTTTCATCAGGTCTCGCTGTCAAATACTATGGATGGAGAGCAAGTTTTGTCGTCATGGCTATCTTCTTCTTTCTTCTGGTTTTACTTGCTATTTGGACGGTGCCGGTGATTACAAGAGTGGGTAATAGATCGGTTGCCATTCGAAGATTCGATTATGCTGGTTCTATATTCATTGTTTTGGCTGTCGCTTTGATATCAGCAGGATTGACGTAAGTAATTGATTATTTCCAATCCTACACTTATACTAATGGCCTCACAGAGAAGGACCTCAAAGTGGTTGGCTATCAGTACACGTCGTTCTTTTACTTATATTTGGTGTATTCTTCATCCTTGGTTTTATTGCTTGGGAATACTTTTACGAAAACCCCCTTCTCGATCTCTCTGTTTGGCGCAACGGCAACTTTAGTCTTTGTGTAATTTGCATGGGATTCGGATACATGTCATTCATCACAAGCGAATTCTGGATTGCATTATACATGCAAGATGTACAACATTACACACCATTACAAATTGCTGCTCGTATGTTGCCTCAAGCAGTGGCAGGAGTGTTTTGGAGTTTCTTGGGTCAATGGCTTGTTCAAGAAGTGCATGGAACCATTGTGATGGGTATTGGATCTTCTATGTACCTTGCGGGGGCAATCTTGTTGCTTTTCATCAAGGAAGATACATCATATTGGCTTTTTCTGTTTCCGGCGCTCGTCATTACAGTTATTGGTGCGGATTTTCAATTCATCGTTGCGAATGTAAGTTTTCTTTCCTACCTTTTCTTCCCCATCTCTGTTGCTCTTCATCTCTCCTAGTATCTACATACTCGTCTCTGACAAAACGCAGCTCTACGCAAATAAGCAAATGCCAACCCAAGCATCCCTTGGTGTCGGAATCATCCAAACAGCCTACAGACTCTCCATAACCATTGGTCTAGCCATCACATCCGCAGTCTTCAACACCGCCGCTTCAAAGAAAGCAAGTATTGAAGACCCAACTGTACCCTATCGACGTGTCTATATCTGCTCCATCATCTTTGCCGCCATCGGACTCGCATGTATCCCGTTCATGCGAATCCAAACTCGAGTCAGAGATAACGCATATACACCACCTCGCCCAACAACCTTGAGATCAGACAACAACGCCAGTATGGTTGTCAACCATCCTTCATCTCAATTACATTATGACACGGTAATCCGACAGCTCAATCTCCATCGCGAAAACCCTCTCAACCTCGACGAACGAGTTCATCGTGAACATCGTACCGAAATCAACAATGCCCAACGCTACGATCCTGCACTTCCTAGATCCATGACTATGAATGATATCGCTCAAGGTCTTCTTCGTCTTCCTCGATGGAGTTGGGAAAACAGACCGCGAGCAGGTTTTTGGAGAAGTCGTAGAGGTAGTCAATGCCACTGGGAGAGTAGCAGTGGAGATATGTTTGAGATTTGCAAAAAGTGTAAGGAAGAGAGGAAGATCAAGGATGAAGAGGGTGCGTGGCAGGAGATTGATGAGGCGGGTAGAGATTGTGTTAAGGAGGGTGGAAGGGGTAGGGGTACGAGAGCTATGGAGTTGGAAGTTAAGGATGAGAGAAGATTTACTGTTTAGGGAGTTGTTTGCAAGGGTTTGTTGACAATGGGCGGCTGCATGAATGCGGGGATACCCACTTTGCTTTTGCGTATGGATATTTGCGGTTTCGAGCTAGATACTCACTTGCTAGCTTGCTTACTTTCCACAATTACCCATTGCCTCAACGTCTTCGCTTACGATTTACATGGAGTGGAATAGAGGAACGATCGAACGGGCGCAAATACGAGCTTGGGATAATAACGCGAACATTGACGAACAAATGATACAACGAAAGAAAGAAACTGAAGGACAGACGAATCATAAAAAGAAGAAAAAAGAAAAAAACATTATACTAATTAGAGATGCGACGATACGAATCAATACGGTAGATAGCGGGAGAGATGTGTATTGCAAGTTTTTCGGAGAGTAGATAGTTAGATCAAAAGATTAGATCAAATACAATGAATGGGATGTTTTACACACTGCCTTCTTTTGGTTTTTGGGGGGAGGGGGGATTTTGCTTCAGAGTTGAGTCATGTATGATGAAGAATATTATGAAGATCACTAGCCACAACACAACATTCAACACTCCAACCCCATCCATCCATCCATCCATCAGATTTCCCACTCCAAATCCAGACTCCACGCCCTTCAAAGTTGCACTACCACACCAACACCACACCACGCACTATTTCATTTTATTTCATTTTATTTCATTTTATTTCATTTTATTTCATTTCATTTCATCCCAGCTCCAACTCTAAATTCTATCAGTAGTCACCTCTGCACAAGCATGAAAAGTCTTCCACGCACCAGCTCTTCAAGAGCACAGAGATTTGATATGATTAGTAAATCTCCCATCTCCCATCTGGCATCTCCCATCTTCTACATAAACATCCAAATACATCCCCCCCTCCCCAGACTTCACCTTAACCAATTCATTGCCGTTATCTCTCTCCTTCCCCCTTCCTCCCTCCTTCACACCCAGCATCCATATCCACATTCATTCGATCGAAACCTACCCTCTTCATCAAGTAGGCCCCTGACCCCCACTGTTTCTTAATTCACAATGTTCCTTCACATTGATAATGATCTTCACCAAACCTCCTTCACGTTGTTATCAAAAATTCACCAAAACAATCAAGTTCGTTCTTCAAATATCTTGATTTCACTTCTTAATCTTATTCTTGTTCTTGTTCTCAAGCACTTCACTTTACTTTATCCGACCGCTCGCATGCATGCTTCTCCAGTGTCCCTTGACAGTGCCCACCAGATATCTCTATCCATCGATACCAATCTCCATAACTCAAGTCGTGGCCTCATGAATCATATGCTCCAGCAATCCATAAATCTCCTTTCTTTCCTTTACATCGTGGAAATTTCATGGGGAATCAAGCATCGATCATCATCGAAACTTTATCCTTCGCAAAATAAATTAGAAAAGAAAAAACGCAAAATCTTGAGTGACATGACTTTTTGAATCCATCCGTGCCGATAGAAAGTTGGAAAAGCAAGTGCCAAACTCTAAAATCAGATATGGAAGCAACGCAGCATAGGACTCCAAAAGAGGAATAGGTATTTTACTTTTCAAAAGGAAATAAAAAATGAAAGGCGACAAATTTTTTTCGAAGTCGCAAAAAGTCGGTACAATTATACAAAGAGGTTATCTGTTCCCGTAATCCTTGAACGAAATTACTAGTCTTCGAAAAAAATCCCTAAGGTTTTGTCGTTTCGTCATAATTCCTGACCGCGAATGTGTAGAATAGTCGACCTCGAGGTAGTCATGTGCCGTGCATCAAGCACTTAAATTTATTCTTGGCCGAAAGCCTTCTTTCTCAAAGGGCAGTCGAGCTTCTCGTGACCCTCTTGCTTGCACTCGTAGCATCGACGAGCCTCAGAGGTCTCTTGGCTGCAGTCACGGGACAAGTGACCAACCTGGAGGATTTGTTAGTATAATGGTTAGATATGAGATATATGTGAAAGAAAACTTACTTCACCACAGTTGTAGCACTTTTGACCTTGGGTGCAGTCACGGGAAAGATGTCCGTAACCACCACATGAGAAGCAGGTTTGGCTTCCTTGACGGGCACCACCACCGAATCCACCACCGTATCCACCTTGGTTACCTCCGTAACCTTGGTTTCCACCATAGCCTCCAGCCTCTGGGCAGTTACGGGCGATGTGGCCGATCTTGGAGCACTGTAAAACAAATCGAGTTAGAAGAGATCATGTAGTAAGAGTAACACATCTTACCTTGTAGCACTGTTGTCCTCCACCACCTCCGTATCCGCCACCGTATCCACCACCACGTCCAGCACCCTCAGTTGGTGGGTTGGAGCAGTCCTTGGAGATGTGTCCGGAAGTACCGCACTAAAGAGTGTTAATAATTTTGAAGAATCGATTTTCGGGGAAGTCCAGACTTACTCTGTAGCAGACCTTCTCCTTTGGTCCCTCTGGGCAATCACGGCTCAAATGGCCTGGGTCTGAAAGCATGTTAATATGATATTAAGTTGTTGATCGTAGAGTAATATCTTACTGTCGCAGTTGTAGCACTTTGGTGGTCCACGGCTTGGGCATTCACGGGCTTGGTGGCCTTCAGTTCCGCCTATAATTTTTTGCCATCAGCTTGAATTCCATAATACAATTAAACGATATTCGTATGTTGTCCCGAAGATTCTAGGAGATGATTGGTTTGAAGCAGAGAATGTTGAATGTTGAATGCACTGTTTGTTGTGCAGTAGTGTTGTTGCAGAGTTTTCGTTCGAGAGAATTGTCTTTTGATCCAACGCTCCAAACATCAACCGCCAGTTTCCCAGCAGATGATGAAATTTGGATAGCATCTTGAGCACTTATTCATCCTCCAGGTTGCCGCTCTTTGTTCTTCTGACAAGTTGATGGATTGCACAGTCGGATTTGTGGGAGAATGGAAGTGTCGAGTTGAGGAATGAAGGGACAAGGTAAAGAATCTGATCCTAACTCACAGGTAAAGCATCCACGGTTTGGGGCACCGCCTTGTTGAGCTCCGAAAGAATCCATTATGACAGGAGAGTTTGAGGTTTCTATATTTAATTGAGTACCTGGTTAGTATTTTGAATCCGTCAAGGTGAACAAGTAAAGCTCTGATGGATTGATAGAGCAGAAAGTTTTGAAGGGATTTCAAGTTCGAAGTGGGTTGAAGTGGGGTTACGGAGGAGGATAGGGAAAAAAACCATGCGACGAAGGATAACAACTTACGGTTTTGATGATAGAATTGATTGAGGTTGGTCTGGAGAGGGATGATAGAGAGCTTGGATTAACAAAGTCTCTTATGGGAAATATCTTGTTTGAGTTGAAAAGAAATTTCTTGTGATTGAGATGTTTCTTGAAAGAGAATGAAATCTTTTGTATGTACGAGTAAAGGGTTTGGGGAAAGTACCGAATTCGCATTATATCCAAGCTCTTTACTTAATTCTCTCTTAGTATGGTTTATTTTTTGAATTTTGAATTTTTTCCCATTTTTTTCTCGGTTGGAAGGTTTTTATTCCAATTGTGCGCAGATGTGGCGTTACTGATCATGTATTTTTAATGTATTTTTAATGGGGAATGTTGCATATTGTAACCAAATAACAGGCCCGGCAAGATTCCCAGAGTTTTTAGTCAAAGTAAAGTTTGGGGGGTGTTGAGTTGACTTGAGGAAATCCAGCGAATCAGAATAGAATGGATCTTGTCATGTATATTGAATCGAGGGGCTGAGAGAGGCAAAAGGGAAGAGGTAGAGAGGTAGAGGTAGAGAGGTAGAGGTAGAGAGGTAGAGGTAGAGAAAGAGAAAGAGTCAGTGATTGTGTATGTAATGTGCAATGTGCAACGTGTGATGTGTGATGTGTGATACAAGTATAGTAACCCTATACTCTGTAGAATAAATAGATCAACAGGGCTCGCTCTCGATTGCTTCTATGAAAGGAGGCAGAAGATACTCAATAGATTGTAAGAATAGCGGTTAATGTATTTACACCATGATTATATTTACCTAGATAGATACCTTTCATCGTGTAGCCATGTAGGTACGTGTATCACACCTGTGAACCTTTCCATATTTCATTCTTTTCATTCCATCCCTCTCTCTCCTCTCTCCTCTCTCCTTTCCTCTCTCCTCTCTCCCTCTACCCCTCAATCATCCAAGGGTCCATCTTGTTTCGGGCCGAGACTCTCAGCATAAACATTCCCTCCCGTGCGGATAAGCACCGGTACCTACCTGCCGAGCCTGCCTACCCAGATGGAAGCAACGAATTCATTGTGTCTTCACAACTACCAACAGTACAACAACATACACCGTTATCCAATATCGAGAAGGTACTCTCTAATGAGATGGATTCATCAATCGGGTCAACACGATGTATTGTAACATGTCACTACCGCAGGTCTAACTATCTAAAGTGTCTATTTGTCCAACCATCTCATGTCTGCTACCCACCCATTGACATGTCTCGAATACCGAAAATTCAAAATTAATTCTCCATATTACCTAGGTACATAATCATATGTTACCACAGAAATAACATTTTCACCATCGTCACTCACTCTTGTTCCCTAGGTACAGATACACATACACATATACATACACATACATTAAAAGGACCCCTGATCATCATGGCGGGTAGATACATCTGTGGTTACGGATTACAACAGATCGTAATCTTTCACACAACCGGATTCTTTTGATAGGTTCCCCGAAGCTTCGGTAATCCCATTCTTGATAACGACAATTGGGAGAGGGGTTACACATTGAATCCTTGGGTAGTGCACGATGTAAGTGGTTGTCAATCTTCTCATTATGCATCATAAGATTTTCACAGAATTGGCGCCCGAAAGATGTGAGTGTAAAAGGAAGTAGGAGATTACTTGACGAGACATTCAATATTTGGTCCTGATTTTTGGGGGGGGGGGGGGGGGGATTTGGATATAAAACGGTGCTCAAGTGTGATGGCGGGGGAGATGTATCCTAGTATCTCCTTTCACCAACAAGAGTAATAAGGGATTATTCCGATGGTACGGTATCTCCCTGTACGCACTTGTGAAAAGGGGTTCTCTAGAGGCTGGAATTGAAACGCGTTTTGATAAATATCGATATGTGAAGAGTATATGTGTATATGTGTGTATGTATGTGTATGTATGTGTATGTGTGTGTATATGTGTGTATATGTGTGTATATGTGTGTGTGTGTACATGCGTGCGTGCATACAGATAGTATTTGAGTAGATATTCCTATTCTCTTCCGTATCGATATGCGTAACCAGAACAGTACACCGAGAGCATCTAGTGAATATCAAAATGTGAAGTATCAGATTGGCAATACTTGATTAGTAAAGAACTTGAAGTCTTAAACAAGCCGTGAATCTAGGGAAGAGTGCTCTTCCAGTATCACATCTGCTCAACGTGCTGTTGAGTGAGTATAGGTCCACATTCCTACTTCACTTCATACTTAACCTCTTCCTCCACAAAGTTGTATCCATCATAGGAGTCATAGCATGATGTAAATTGTGGTGTAGTATAATAAGTGGTGACATATAACATACCGCCGCCGCCCGGTACATAGAAATTCCAATTCAATCTTTCTTCCGAACCAATCAATCAAAGAGAGTTAAGACTAAGATCACGTTATGTTTTACTTTACTCACCCCTCGAAACCAATCCCTCTATTGATTTGTTCATCTTTTGGATCTGACTGTATCAACAACCAGGATAACCTCCTCCCTTTATCTTGTTTTCCTGTCGAATTTAAACAAATCCAAGGGGACGCGAGGTTTGCCCCGGCGACGCGACTGTCAACATTGAAATATTACTGACAGATACCCTGAGACCTGTGCCACATCATCTGATATTAAAGTATTTACGAAATTCTGTACAATCTCCAAGTTCTGATAAGCTTCAGTTCAACATTCATTTGGATCCCATAACATACCATACCGTACCATACCTATTCTATTGTCTTACTTCAAAACTAATACACCCACCAATACACCAACACACCTAAAATATCCCATATTGTTATTTTAAGAAATCTACCCAGGTAACTTCATCCAGGCGCATACATGGTCCATATTGACGCCGGGTGTCCATAAAGAAACCTAAAAAGCAAATAATTCCGCAATTCCTAAATTTCTATTGACGACATCTAACGATAACAACAATGATAACCACGATACACTGACCAATTTAACGACCTTCCTTTTCTCTTTCGATGATTCATTCAGTCTGACCTGCATTATCCATTGGACATCTGTCTATTCGACCACAATCTACGATCCCTTGAACCAAACAATATCTCTCGCGGAAATAGCGGCTGTGAAAGGAGAGCTCCCCAGAAGGGATAATCTGGACGATTGAACATCTGCAAACATGGCGCCCGGTGGTGGTGGAAATATTAAAGTCGTTGTGCGGTGTAGGCCGTTCAACAGTAGAGGTATGCGGTGGATATGTTGTCAAACCCCATTTTTGTGTCAGGACTGATACCTCGGGATAGAGATCGATCGCGGAGCAAAATGTATAGTGCAAATGAAAGATGCGCAAACGGTCATCACCCCACCAGAAGGACATGAGGCGAAATCAAGAGATGCAAAGGGTGGAAAGGGAGATACGGGCCAGAAGGTTTTCGCATTCGATCGTTCATACTGGTCCTTTGACAAAAATGATCCGAGTTACGCAGGACAAGACAACCTCCATACGGATTTGGGAAAGCCTCTTTTGGATAATGCCTTTCAGGGTTACAATAATTGTATCTTCGCATATGGTCAAACAGGTTCGGGAAAATCTTACTCGATGATGGGATACGGAAAAGATGCTGGTGTCATTCCAAAGATTTGTCAGGATATGTTTGAGAGGATAGGAGAATTACAACAGGACAAGAATTTGAAATGCACAGTCGAGGTATCATATCTGGAAATTTACAACGAACGAGTACGAGACCTTCTAAACCCATCGACAAAAGGCAACCTGAAAGTTCGAGAACATCCCTCGACGGGACCATATGTGGAAGACTTGGCGAAATTGGTGGTGAGTAGCTTTCAAGAGATTGAAAACTTGATGGATGAGGGAAATAAAGCCCGTACCGTTGCAGCTACGAACATGAACGAAACTTCTAGTAGAAGTCATGCTGTCTTCACTTTGACCTTGACTCAGAAGCGATTGGATGTCGAAACAAAGATGGCAATGGAAAAGGTTGCGAAAATTAGTTTGGTCGATCTGGCTGGTTCCGAGCGAGCAAATTCTACGGGTGCAACTGGAGCTCGATTGAAAGAAGGTGCGGAGATTAATAGATCTCTATCGACGCTTGGTAGAGTTATTGCTGCGCTGGCCGACTTATCAGAAGGAAAGAAGAAGAAAGTGGGAAAGGGGAATCAAGTCCCGTACCGAGACAGTGTATTGACTTGGCTTCTGAAAGATTCCCTGGGAGGAAATAGTATGACAGCTATGATTGCAGCTATTAGTCCTGCAGATATAAATTTCGATGAAACTTTAAGTACCTTGCGATATGCTGATAGTGCGAAGAGAATCAAGAATCACGCAGTTGTAAACGAGGATGCGAATGCTCGTATGATCCGTGAGTTGAAAGAAGAATTGGCTCAATTGCGAGGTAAATTGACAGGTAGTGGGGGTAGCGGAGGAGGGGGCGGCCCAGCAGATGAGATTTATGCAGAAGGTACACCTTTAGAGAAGCAAATGGTCACAATTGTTTCATCAGATGGTGCTGTGAAGAAGGTATCGAAAGCGGAAATCACCGAACAACTCAATCAAAGCGAAAAACTATACTCAGATCTTAATCAGACTTGGGAGGAGAAATTACAAAAAACTGAAGAAATTCACAAAGAGCGAGAAGCGGCCCTCGAAGAATTGGGTATCAGTATCGAGAAGGGATTTGTTGGATTACATACACCAAAGAAGATGCCTCATCTTGTGAATTTGTCGGACGATCCATTGCTAGCAGAATGTCTTGTGTACAACCTCAAACCTGGGTCAACCTCGGTTGGAAATGTCGATACAAATGCAGCCCACGCGGCGGAAATTCGACTTAATGGAACTCGTATATTACATGAGCATTGCACTTTTGAGAACGTCGATAATGTGGTAACTCTTATACCAACTGAAGGAGCAGCAGTGATGGTTAACGGGCAAAGAGTCGAAAAGCCGACTCGGTTGAGGAGTGGTTTTAGAGTTATTCTTGGCGACTTTCATATCTTTAGGTTCAATAATCCAACGGAGGCTCGAGCGGAACGCGCAGAGCAGAGCCTTCTGCGGCATTCTGTAACTGCTAACCAATTAGAAAATTTCAAGGATTGGGACAAATTCTCGCCTTCATCTACCCCTCGGCCAGCCCATGATCGAACATTCAGCAAAGCTATCTCCGATCTCGATTTTGATGGTAGTAGTCGAGCAGACTCCCCAGTGCCTGGGCGAGGTCTTTCTGATTGGTCATTAGCAAGGCGTGAGGCTGCTGGTGCTATTTTAGGAACCGATCAAAAGATTGCAGGTTTGTCCGATGAGAAGCTCAATGTTTTATTTGAGGATGTTCAGAGAGCAAGGGCTGAACGTGCAACTGCAAATTTGGAAGATGATCTAGACTCGGTAACCTCATATCCTATGCGAGAAAAGTACCTTTCAAACGGCACTTTGGATAACTTCTCTTTGGACACTGCACTGACCATGCCATCGACACCCAAGCAAGGAGAAGTCGAAGACAAAATGCGTGAAGTTAGAGAGGAAATGCAACTCCAGTTAGAAAAACAAAGAGAAGAATTCCAGGAACAACTCGAGACAGCCAAAACCTCAAATGTCGAGGTTGAGGAAATCAAAAAGGAAAAAGTAAGAATGGAAGAGACGCTCAGGGAAGTTAAGGAGGAGATGCTCAAACAATTGGAGGTTCAACGAAAAGAATACGAAGAAAAATTACAAGAGTTGTCCCCAGTAAAATCGGGACCAGATGGACCACCTCCACTATCAGAGAAAGAAATTGCGGTTGCCGAGAAAGTTGCAAAACATTGGCAAGGACGAAGATATGTTCGAATGGCTGAAGCTGTATTTCAGAATGCAGCAATTTTGAAGGAAGCCCAAATAATGAGTCACGAAATGGATGAGAATGTTGTTTTTCAATTTGCTGTTGTTGACATAGGGCACGCTCTATGTTCTTCTTATGATATGGTTCTTAATGATATAGAGGGGGATGATTTTCATCTCGAAGATGCAACAAAACCTTGCATCGGCGTACGGGTAATAGACTACAGGAATAATGTGGCTCATCTATGGAGTCTTGATAAACTTCAAGATCGTATCCGGAAGATGAGGCAAATGCATCAGTACCTTGATCGACCGGAATACCTTCAACATTTTCGACTCGACAATCCTTTTATGGAAACTTGTATGCCACAGTATACACATGTTGGAGATGTTGATGTCCCTCTATCAGCAGTTTTTGAGAGTCGAGTTCAGGACTTTACTCTTGATGTTCTTTCACCATTTACAATGCATGCTATTGGTATCATCAAGCTCTCGTTGGAACCATCTTCAGCAAAAGCCCCTTCGAACACCTTGAAGTTTAATGTTGTTATGCATGAAATGATAGGGTTCGCTGAGCGGGAAGGGACAGAAGTCCATGGTCAATTGTTCATACCCCCTGCTTCGAATGAAGGTGGCGTTACGACGACTCAAATGATTAAAGATTTTGATGAAGGTCCAATCCGATTTGAAAGCGTCCATAGTATGAGCGTTCCAATGTTTGGCCCTACAGATGTTTCTCTTCGTGTGGCCATTTTTGCCAAAGTTTCTTCAATGCATTTAGATAAACTTTTAAGTTGGGACGATATGCGAGACAACATCCCCCAACCCAAGAAGAAGCGCAAGGGTGCTCGTATAGCAGAGTCGCAGTTTTATTCTGAAGAGAAACATGATGTATTTGCTAAAGTTCAAATACTGGAGTTGGCCGAAAATGGCGATTATCCAGCTGTTGAAGTGATTCAAACAAGTGAGCTTGATCAAGGAACATTCCAACTTCATCAAGGTTTACAACGTAGAATTGCTGTTACTTTGACGCATAATTCCGGTGATGCTTTACCTTGGTCGGATGTCACTGGTTTACGCGTAGGACGAATTCAACTCGTCGATCATATTGGGAAAAGTCCGGATCTCAGCTCTCCTTCGACTCCCCCACTTTACCTCAAATTACTTTCCAAGCCCATTGTTAAAGCAAATGCAAACGGCACCAGCAACGTTTGCATCGTCGGAAAATGGGACTCGAGTGCTCATGAATCTTTACTTCTTGATCGGGTAACGGCAGATAAATACAAAGTTCAAATGTCCCTTTCATGGGACGTGAAATCTGAGAAATTGTCTCGTCCAATGACTTTCAATATGGATGTTTGCTCTCAAATCATGTCGCGTAATTATGTTCGTTCTACATCAATGTTCGCATCACTATTTCAAAGTGTACGAATTGTTCATTCAATGACTAGTATTTACTCTATCTCTGTTCGGCCAGTGGCCGTGAAGAGAGTGGGTGATTTGTGGAGAATGAATACATTGGAAGATTATGTTAAAGGAGAAGAAGCTCTTACGAATTGGACACCGAGAGGTATCAGCTTAGTTAAAGATTTCATTTCGGCAAGGAGAAAAAGGCAAAGATTGGCGGAAATCGATGCTGCTCAGCCTTTACTAAGGCGTATCGCATCAACGCCAGTACCAATATCAGTACCCGCTCCTTCGATTCCACAGGTTGTTGATCTAGATCCAGCCGACATACCACTTCCTGTCAGTCCGCCGGCTACAAAGGAAAGTTTTCCATCCCCATTATCGATAGATGAGGCACTCCCATCATCTTTGGATGGAAATGCTCTAGGTATACATGGGGACGGCCAATTCAATAATGAAATCACGGAAAATATCGAATCTACCATCGACACTGATTCTACCCCTCATGATCCAAGCCAAGAACAAGAAAAGCCCCAGAATCAATCCGAATACAACCCACACCAAACCGCTCTTCTTCAAAAGTTTACCAAATACTTCCATCTCTGTCGAGATCCATCAACAACCATTCTTACACCAACTAATATCGAACCACCTATCAATGGCTCACCCGCTCCATCTCTCTTTCACACAGCCTCTTTCACATCCAATACTTCCCGCTCAAACTCACCACGTCCATCAAATTTCTCAAATTCACTCCATCCATCCACCGCCAACTCCCGCCAAACATCTCGATCTCGACAAACCTCGCCAATTCCACACGCTCATCCTAAACCATCTATACCTCAGCATCTCGCCACTATTTCTCAGATTAAAAAGAACCCCAGCGTGCTCAAAGCGGGAATGCTCTTAGTTCCTTCCGCAGATAGTACGAAATGGATACGCAGATTCGTAGAGCTAAGACGACCGTATCTGCATATTCATGCGGTTGCGGGCCCTAATAGCGGGGAGGAGGTAAATGTGGTTGGATTGAGAAATGCAAGGGTGGACCATAGTCCTGAGATTGCGAAATTGTTGAGAAATGAAAGACAAGGAGGGAGTGGAAATGGAAGTCAAAATGCAAGTCGGAATAGTAGTCCTGCTGGTGCGGGTGCGGGTGCACAGCAAAGTTGGAGCAATAGCGGCATAGGTGGCATTTATGGGTATGGAGGGCGAGGAAGGAGCGGAAGTGGAATGGGTATGGGGATCATGGGATATGGAGGGAGAGGAAACAGCAATGCTAATGGCAATGGTAATGGAGAGAGTAGAAGAGAAATAGAAGAAACAGTATTCGCAGTCTACGGAACAAATAATACGTGGTTGTTTCGAGCGAGGAGCGAGAGGGAAAAGGTAGAGTGGATTTGGAAAATTGATCAAGGGTATTTCTCTGGTGGAGGGGGGAGAGGTGGCAATGGAAGTGGGAACAATAGCAGAGGGAGGGGAGATGATGGGAGTGGAGATAGCGATGATGTAGATGCAGAGGTAGATGTGGATGTGGATAGAGAGGATTATCTGGCGGATTAATCGTAATATAATGTTACCTCTCTAATTGATGAAATTTGACTGATTATTTGGTCAATAGACGAATGGACCGATAAACGAATAACTAAATGAATGAATGGGAAGGTCCGGATTCCATTTCCACCTCCACTGTCCCTGACCCCGGCCCTCACCCAACATACACCCCCCTACATCTATAGCTCACTCAATTCCCAGGAATGAATAGAAGAATTGGATGATACCCAACCCGAACTCATTCATCATTCGTCAAATCACAAAATAAGACATTTCTACCCGTACAAAATCATCAAATCACAGAGCGATTGTCATTTAAAAAAAAAAGAACTTTTTATTTCCTCCCCCAACTACCCACTACTTACTACTGGCTTCCAATGCCTACCTCTCGCCTCACTCACTCACTCGCTTCCTCCTTTCCCTGCCCCCTTTCTCGGAGTTTTTTTTTTTTCACCCACGCCACATCCATCCATCTCCATATGATATTTTAATTTATTTGTATATCTCTTCCCCAACCTCATCATTTCATTCATTCCCAACGCCAACCGAGTACTAGTAATTATAGAGAGCGAGAAAAAAAGGGTTTCAAAAAATACAAATGAAGAATTTGGGATATTGTTCTTCGTCTCATCTCATCTCATTTCATCCTGTCCCTCAAAAAGGTATCCCAGTACCATGCCATTATCTGCTGTCACAATTTCCCTGTGTCCTCACCACCCAATATACACATCAAGTAATGCACTTAATGTTTTCTCTTTTTCTTGGGTGCTTCTTCTTCATCCTCCAATCCACTTTCCATGTCCTTTCTCTTGGCCTTCTTCTCCAATTCGTCCCAATCCTCTCCTTCACTTTGTTCATCACTATCCTCTTCTCCTTCATCCTCACTTGCATTACTATCAAAATCACTATCTTCATCCGAACTTTCCTCCGTAGCAGCCATTTCATCATCACTCATTTCAAAAGCGGATTCCTCATCTTCCTCATCACCACCTTCATCATCTGATTCCGTTGCCAAGAAACCCCATCCGCCATCCTCAAAAAATCCATGAGGATCGGCTGTAACAGTCTTCATGATCGTTGGCCAATTCAAATTGAGTGGACCTTCGGAAAATGGAATATTGACGGAATCTAACCATTCCTTCACATTTTCGAGTGATTCGACAGGGATGGTATTAATATGGTAAGGAGCACGGTGGAAATCCTTAAAGACAAAGACCATATCGAAGTTCTTGAGTCCGAATTGAACACGCTCGAGATGAGCAATTTCGATATCCTCAAGAGTGATGACCATAAAGGGAGGTTCAGTGAGTTGAACTAAACAATCTGTAGAAGGTTGACAGAAAACGCTGGACCTATTTGGTACACCACCAAACCCAAGTTCACGGAAAGGCACGTCGACGTCAACGTTCTCATTCTTACCAGCGTCGGCGATCTTCTCAGCAAACGCTTTGAATTGTCGATCAAGATCAGCACGGCGTCTTCGTTCTTCTTGTTCTGCTTCGAATTCTTCCTCATCTCCATATCTATACTTTCGCTTTCTGTTTCCAGTTTCATCAAATTGAATATCAGTAGCTTCGCGATAGAACTGAACATCCTTGGTCTTCTTTTTACCAATCAAAATTGGATCCTTTAGATGCACATGAATGATAACAATCAATTCATGGTCACAAGGTTGGAAGAAAAGATGCTTGACATTACTGAAAAGGATATCAACTCGGTGTTGAAGATTTAGAGGGGATTGATATCGAAGACCGTTCTGATGAATTTCAACCTTTCCGGGTACACGTTTACCATCCATAGCCGGACGAATGAAAACGTTGTCCATGACAATTGGACGACGATCTGATTATGTCAGTAAGATATAGAAAAAAGAAAGACTGGTTACAAGTTGCGAACTTACTTCGAATTTCAACCAACTTGTCCTGCTCAACAACATCTTCCATATCTTTCTTCTCTTGTTCACGCTTAACAGCATCTTTTTTCATGTTACCAATTTGATTGGCAATGTCTTGAAATCTATCTCCATCATGAGATCTGAATGTCAAACTTCTAACAAAGTGTGCTGAAACATCCTCGAATGGTTGATCGTCCTTTCTACCAACACCTTGACCAGGAGATAAGAAATTGATTCGAAGGTATGAGAATTCACCCTCGTCACTCTTACTGGCGTTCTTGATAGTTTGGATGTGGAAAGGTACTGGACGGCCCATAATGGGTAAAACAACAGTTGAGTTTTTTGCGTCCATGACAATAGCGAGATCTCTGATCTTTGGAGGGAATTGATTCTCACGCTTGTAAGATTCAAATCGCTTGAATTTCTTCACGGCAACACCATTTTGGTCGCCGGTAGCTTCAGCAAACCTTGCAAGACCTTCGGCTTGTTTTCTTTTTGCGAGCTCTTTTTGATGCTCACGCCGTCTGGCTTCGGCACCTTCATCAACCTGAGTTGATCGTTCACCCCGGAGTTTTGTCTTGGTGATATTTTTGGCTGCAACAGCTCCAACACTCGAATCCTTCTTTGCCTTAGTAGCTTTTGGTTCTGGCGCAGGCTCATCTTCTTCATCCTTGAAGAAAAATGAGGTCGCGTCAAGTTCTGAGGGGGCATCGCCTGTGAAAATAACAGGTTCCGCTTGAGTGACACGAACAGTATCCGATAATACCAAAGAGTAAATTTTGCTCTTCTTGTCTTGAGGATCTTTGTTCTCGATGTCATTGAATCCTGTAGTGACACATAGGGTCATTCCGTCTTTTAAGCTGCGAGTGCTCTTGGCATTCAGGAGTAAAGTCGGGTCCCTTGTTTCGATACCGATTCCAGCTCCAACATTCTTCAAGAAATGCTTCTCCAACTCTGGTTTTTTGGTTCTAATGAGGGCTAAAGCTTTGGCGTAAATATCTTTGACATGAGCGCCATCGCGAATTTCCTTCATAACAAGGTTGTGAACCTGCAATAAGAATTTGTAGTTGCTCTCCTGAGATTTGTTTGGATCGACAAGATAAGTTCGGCCAATTAAGGAGCAGTAGGTTTTGTATCGGAGACCCATAGAACAAATGATGACACCAGCATGTAATAACTCATCATCGACTTGAGCACTCATCTTCAAATCGTATTTTCCACCACTTTGTATGATAGGTCCATGGGTCCAGTCCAATTGTGATGAATCAAAGTCATTTGGCATCCTCTGTTTATTAGGAAGCTCCACGGAAGTCCAGAATTTGACGTCGTCCAATTTGCCATCCACTTTGTTGGCCAGGGCACTATGTTTGACTTTTTTCTCCTCATCCAAAATGCCTGACATTTCCTCGACAAAATATGGGTTCATGAGTGCAGTACATGCTTTTGAAGAATTTCGCATAGCGCGCTGTAGAATGTATTAGCATCAACCAGTTCTTCCCCCTCGTAATGAGTGTCTTACCAATTCATTCTCATCTTTTACGGCCAATGCTGCAGCAGATAAAGCTGGCGCAATATCTACTTCTTCCACATCCTTGATTTCGGTATAGATTTTCTTCCACTCATCGATAAAAGGGCCACTTGATGTATCTTTTGGTAAAATTCCGACTTTCTTCTATAAGCAAAAATTTGTTAGATTATTCTTTCTGCGCAGAATGATGTTATTAGTGACTCACCCCTGATGATTTAATGACATCTGCAATCTTTGTGAACAGCTTCTCGTTGGCTGCTGCATCTTTGCCCCTAACCAAGACCTCGAGAGGAATCTTTCCACCTTTCAAAGGCTCCAAATGTTTCGCTATTCCAAGATTAGCTTCCAATTTGTTGGCGCATATAGAATGACTATTCACAGACCTTTCTTTGCCGTTGTCACAATGTATAAAGTGTCGACTGTGAAAAGGAAGAGCGTCGCAGGAAACTCGTAGCCTAATAGCCAAAACTATTTCTTCATCAGCACTCGACCTTTCCTCCATTGTACTTTCCTGTGAAACTTTTCGCAGATCTTTGAACTCACATGAATCGCATTATTTTTTTGAAAGCTTGCCACATCCTCCGTCTTCCCCATTAATACCAGGATACTATTTGCGCCATTGAAAACCGCGTCGCCGCCTCTCTTATCAGCTTTCCATGATGATATAAAGTGTGATAATCGTTCCTGAAACAAATTCTTGTCAATTCTGATATCCACCATGATGACTTTGAATATTTGTTGATGGTAAAGAATTGAGGTGGAGTTTGTTGAAGAGAGAGAGAGAGAGAAGATATCAAAGAGGAGGACGCGATAGTCGAAAACTCGCGTTGATTGAAATTGAGAAATTGCGTGTGTGGTCTTTAAAGGTCAATGGAATTGCTCTCTAAATGAGCTTCGATAGCTAGCTAGATCGATAAGGTATTGTTGGCGACGCCGAACTCCTTTTCAGCCTCATTAACCTTTACCATACATAAGGCTGCATGAAAAACTAGCAGCCGTACATCGTACAGCTATGATAGATTTGCATGCTCTACTGACCTTCGTCATATTCAGATATAATGGCATCTTGTATTCGGTTTTGAAGTCAAGTTCTCCAACATTTCTATCAATAATTCAAATCTAAAATCACATGCGGTTTCTAGCTCGCTAGCAATACAAAATAAGACACGTATGTTATTTTCCTATTTATACAGATCCAACTAAGTTTGATGGAATCAATTTTGGATATATTATTCGAGTACAATTGGGCATTAAAAGTCATATCAATAACCTATGTACAAAAGAAGTTTAATACTACGCCTATTGTACGAGCTACCCATGTTCTTATTTTAAGATCTAATGCTAGCATGGGCACTTCCAATCATCCATCTAGATGACTGGGACCGAAATCAATCAGTTTTGTTATATATGGTATATAACCATTTAAAAGATACCCTTTTGTTGAATTAGCAACGAACTAGAGTCGATCAAATTGATAGAGATGAGGCGGAACTTACTGGAATGAACAGATATGGAACCAGTCTTTCGTACTCCTCCCAAGCCTCTCCATATCTCTCCCGACATTTTTGGATGTCTCTATATGCACGATGAGAGATCATACCGGCAAAGAAGACACAATAGAACCAAGGGAATGGGCTCTTGAAGCCAGTAATAAGTCCCCAGCAGAAAGCGAAGAAGAAATCGCAAGTGTAATGAATCTTGCGAGCCTTTCCGTACCAGCCATCAGCCAAAATTGAGTCACCGGTTTTGGTTTTGATGACACGTGGATTCATGACTTCCTTCCATGGCAATTGAGGGAATGCTTTACGATCTGTGACGGTTCCACGTTCGCGAGATCTAAATCTATTCTTTTGGCTGTTGGTGGTATCCCAAACCCAGTATACGAAAAGGTACGATGTGTACAAGAAGAAAAGGAAATACTTGTTCCATGAGTATTCAGATGGTGGGTGGTTGGCCAAATAAATGGTGCAGTGGCAGTAACTGAGAGGAACTCCGGCGAGGTTCCAGAAAATCAACATGAAACCCCATTTCTCGTAGTACATATCCCTAAAAGAGTTAGTAGACTGTATTGAGGTGTGTACAGGGATATGCATACCAGGTTGTTATGATTAGTTCTTCTCCTTTGGCGCATGCATTTGCATACAAAAAGTGAGCCATAATCAAGAATCCAACTTCGCCAGATACATAACCATACTGTTCATATTGCCTCGCAGCAGCGGCACAGGAAAGACCCAAAAGAATGAACCAAGGTAGGCGAACTTCGAAGAACATTTTGAAATCCAAGATACCGAACATTCTTGGATTCAACTCGGCTCCCATGAAGAAGTCATAAATTGGGTAGCCTGTCATTCGGTGTTGAGCTCCTCGTGCCAAAGCCGACAAATAAGCAACAATTGAGACCAAAAATCCAGAGCAAATGGCTACCGACATAATTGGTCCAAACTCGTCTAAGAGAGTATAAATTTTGAAAATATCGAGGTAATGCAAAATAGCCCCGGTAATAATGGTGAAATAGAAAGACCAGATTCCAGAACAATAGTATGGCAATTGCTTACCTCCTTCATGAGGAAGCGGTTTACCATAACCCCAAACTCCTGGCATAAGGCAGTACAAGATACCCTCAAAGACGAAGAAAACCCAGTAGATTTTCCAGGCACGAAGACTTGGGTATGCCCCTGTATAGACGAGATCACCCATATGTTTGACAAAATCGAGGAAATCTTGGCCTGGTTCCGGTGTAGGGAATTTTCCATCATAGTATGTTGCTCCAATCCACATATACCACATGAGACAAGGGAATCCAATCATCATAGCACTGACGCCGAAAGAGCCTCCAAAATCGAAATGGCCAGAAGTATCAATCTTTGGATCATTTGTAACCTTTGTTGGTTTCCCATTAACTGCCTTCTCCTCGGTCTCGCTCTTGATATTTGCGCTTGCACTCTTCAACGATTCGATCGTGTTGGGGTCATTCAATGCGGAAGTAAAGCCATTGATTGCTGCGCCATTACTGACATGATCGTTGGTTGTTGCTGTCTCAACCATATTGACTTTTCGACTTGAAGATCTCATCCTGGATGGCGGATTATCTGTTGCGGAGGAAGAATCGTCTGCGTCTTCTGAGAATTGCGACTTTCTCTGGCGACGAATTCGTGGAGTCTCGACGAATCCAGCACGTTCCGTCTTTCTATATCAATGGTTAGATTTCTCTCTCTGATGGAAATGTAAGAGAAAAGATAACAATAGTACTTACTTTGGCGTCTGCCGCAAAGAATATCTTTCGCGTCCTTCGGACATTGTGTAATTTCGGAACGGAAAGATCGTTGGGACGAATATAAACCACTAATTCACCACATACAATTTTAAATGAAGCGCTTGTAAGGAAAGTGCTATAATAGAAGCTCAAAGATCATGATTTCATACGCGTGCAAGAAAAAGTGTCAACAAAATTATGAGAATCAAATCAGACTCCATTTTACATTGGGAATTATTTAAAATTAATATTTGTTTACTAGTTCCCGTTTCCCATTTCAGTCGAGCCAGTCGGAAGTCACACATTGGGTCGGATTGATCTTCACTTATCCCCTGTCACTCCTTAAAACCAAGCCTTCGAGAATTGAGGTCAAAAAACCCTAGTAAAAGATGGGGATTTTAATTGACAAATTACGTTTTACGTGAGTTTAAAAAAGGGGCAAGGATAACAATGTGCAGATGGGTGCACCAACTACCTATTAACCTTAAGTTACGAATACGATATCGATAATAGTGTTTAGTCAGTCATGTAGTATTAATCAGACGTATTAAACATATAATCATGTAGCTATTACATGTGTTAGGTGTATTAAGTGTTGTCTAGTCTAGGTAATAGTGACAACAAATAGTTGCGGGGCTATCTGCCTCAACCAACACATCGATTCAAACATAAAAGGAATAGTCGATAACATTGTATCACCAACCTAACGTATGATGTTTTGTTAATCTTTATACCTAGGTAGGCAGCTCAACATATTCGGAGTTGCGTTTCACCCTATGCATCCTAGCTAACAAGTCCAGCATAAAACAGTTTCCAACATTATGTGACTCCTTATTCATCGCTAAGTTTTTATTGCTATGGTCGGTTGCGAATAACCATTAGATATTATACATCGAACTTCCTCGTAACATATACTATTTTTTGCGCGCCAATTCCCTCCCTAAACATGCGCCAACCGCTCATGCCATAGAAATGATGCCAAAATTCGGAAGTTGTCCGAATAAGTGATGTACAAGAAAGTTGCAATGCATCTTTTGTTAACCCCAATATAAGACTAGGTCAACCGCCCATCCAAAATTTCGTTGCTGAATAGCGAAACACGGATACCTAACTTTTGAAAGGGACCGCACTTTCAGCACGAACCATCCCTCTTGTCGGTCTTTTATCTCATTTTCTCGTGATATTCATCATTTTGAGAATCAATCATGACATCCCTTTCAGCGACCTGTCCGGGCTCCTCCATCGATCATCGCCGTCCTCTTCATTCTCCTATCCATCGTGCCCAGCCCTATCACTTACACCAATCAAACCCTCATACTTTCTGATAAAACAAGAGATATGCGACCTTGTTATCCATAAGTGACGATTTACCAGCCGCATATCCAGTGGCAGGTTTGGACTTTGGTGTGGAAGCGCCATTTACTACGCTTGACCATTTCTTTCCAGACCCACTGGCTTGTTTCCATCCATCCTCTTCAGCTTCTCCATTCTCTTCTCCGATTGAAGCAAAAATGTTTCCTGACGATGAACTATCCTTTTTGTGAGCCTCTAAAGCAGCAGCCAAAACCTTTGGATCTTCTTCACTTCCTCCTTCAGCTACATCTTCACTCCTTACACGTTTGATGACAGTGTCGTCAAGTCTGATCCACTCCTTCCCGTCTTGTCTCCTGACATCTACAGTATAGTGTCCACCACTGGCATTCTTACCGTGATGATAGACAACGCCAATCAGGCGATACTTTGGATAGCCATCATGAGCAAAAACACTACGCTTAGTTCTTGGGAAGACTTCCTTTGGTAATTCGAGTTCCAAAGGATATCCAACCTTCTTCCAAATCTTTTGTGTGCCGCCGGTGTTGTCGTATTGGAAACGCTTCAAGTGCAAGATAAGTACAGGTGGTACTGTCTCGATGAATACTTGCTTTGTCGCAGTTACGTTGGGACCCTTTGGAGACTTGAAATCGCCATGAAGCACCTCTGAATGTGTTAGGCCTTTCAAGGCATCAACGATGTTGTGAATATCCGGGGAACCGATATCCAGTTGTAGTGGCTGATATGGCTCAAGAGTAATGGAATCTTTCAAGCCTGGTACACGCAATTCGGATCTCAAGCTACCACCAAAGATTTTAGTGACTGGGGAGCCAGTAAGTATAGTTCCAGAAGATCTTGTAATGGCAGCTTTTTGTTTAGGTCCAACCTGTTGCCACACATCATCAACAGACCCACGTCGACTCGCAGTATCGCTGATAGGAGACGAAGGTACGTTCATGGGTGTGGTATCAGCCGAATTTTTACTTGATTCACTTGACTTCATGACATGTACACATTCATCATGAAGCCCTTCAAGCAAAAAGCCAAGGAATTCTTCCGCGTCTTGTTGGTGCCCCCTCTGTGGCATATGTTAGTAAAGACAAACTCAAATGATACATTTAAACTAACCTGCATTGTGACAAATCTCGGTAAACGTCGCATAACATCGTAGACGAAATCTGGCGTGAAAGAATCTCCATATTGCTCAAGCTCCCCATCCTTAAGTCTCATTTTAAGTTGCTCAATTGATTTTGCAGAATCAATCACTGAAAACTCCCGCATAAACATAATCCTTGTAAGATGTTAGTAACAACTACACAAAATCTATTGTTGGTACTTACATTGCATCAATTAAAGGTGTCTGACTCTTGAAGCTATGCGCTGCTTTCTTGCTGACTTGGTCAAGAAAGTCATAGAAAGGGGTACAGAAAACGAGAACTTGTAAAACAGAGTTCATATAGCACATGTTACCAGTGTTCACTAGACCTCGAGGCTCAAGAAATGATATTTTGGAGTCCTTGGCTTCGGCCTTGAATGAGCGCAATGCTTCAGCTAGTGATTCCGAATTGTTTTTGCCAATCTCGGAGGATCCATTCTGTCCACCATTGACAGTGGTAGGAGCGGTGGGAGCGCCAGATGAACCAAAAAGTCCAGTCCAAGCTCTTGGTGTAGCCCATGCTTTGAGAGGGGGTGGTGTTGCCTTAACTTCTTCAGTAGTAGGGCCATTGGCTTCATTCTCATTCGTCACTTCAGACCTCGTCAATTCTGCCTCAGCTGCAACTTCGCCATTGGTATTTTGAGAGTTCGTCGATGGCGTACTTTTGGGTTGGGATTTCGGAATGGCACGTATGGCAGGGATGGCAGGGACGGCAGGGACAGTAGCTCGCTGGGACTTTGTAGCCACGGGAGTTACTTCTCCACCTGCAAGTAGAGACGAAGGTTTTGTAGAAGATGGAGTGGTTGGGACGGTAGAATCAGTGTCTTCTGATGGACCTTGGGCAGTAGTAGGTGTTTCAGGTGTATGCTCTGAAGCTTCTTCAGTGCTCGGCTTTGGCTCTGACGATGGTTCCGACATCTCTGCGCCCTTCTTCGACTCGGTATCAACATCCTTGTCTAAACTTGGAAGCTCCACGGGATTCATAGACAACTCTGGACTCTGCTTCCTTTTCCGGCGCCGTCTGGTCGGCCAGGGTGCAGTAGTGTTGGGGGATATCCAAGGCAACTAGTTTGATGTCAGCAATTGAGTAATGTGTTTTTGAGAGTGTAACATACAGGTGCCTGAAAAGGTATATAGTGTTTGGGAGCTGGAGGCGGAGACTGAGCAACAGGTTGTATTTGTGGAGTTGGAGGCGTGAGAGGTCCTGCAGAAAGGGTGTTGGACGATTGTGTTGAGAAGCTTGAAGGAGTTTGAGGCAGTGGAGGCGCAAGAGCTGGCTGGTAAGAGGACGCAACTACTGGTGGGTGAGAGGCAGCAATAGCAGGAGATGGCTGAGGTCGAACGAAAGGTGGTGCTTGGGGTTGAAGCGGAGGTGGAGGTGGAGGTGGGTGAGTATAATGCGTCATCATTGGCGGAGGCGAACGACCATAGTGTTGATATGGGTTATACTGCTGAGTCAAGCCATTGTTATAATACTGAGGAGGCAATGGTTGCGGATGGTAATAATTCGCGTTGTACGGGTGCATGTACCCATTGTACAGAGGTGCCGCCGGTGGGTATGGTTGAGCTTGATGACCATAAGGTCTCCTTCTTCCCAGGTCTTGTTGCATACCTTGCCCTGCCGGCAGATGACGACCGTTCATCATGCCGGCTTGCTAAAGTTCGTTCTTTCCAAACCTACCTTGTCCAGGTTGGTCTGGTTTGGCAGGAGCTGTCGCGCGAAATTGATATTGGCTCTTCGTTAGATGGGGGGGAGCTCTCTTGAGTATGTTCTCCAAAGTACTAGCGCATTAATAAAAAGAGAAGGTATCTCGATATTTAAAACGCGCGCGGTGGCAGTAACTTCAAAGATAGATTTGCATAAATAGAGCTATTGATATAACTATTATTGAATATATGTTGTTGGGTTATAATGTTGGATTTGGGGTAGGTAGATTTCCGAAGTCCTCCAAAATGATGGAGATCAAAAAAGAAGATGACTGAGCCAAAAAAGTGAAAGCCTTGCCAAGACTTTTTGCCCCCAAAAAACTATAGAGGAGTGTGCTCGTACCGTACTGTACTGGACATGTAATTTTGACCTAGAACAATTAAACTGGCTCCCTTTGTGCACTGGCTGGAACCATATCGATAAGAAATAGAGCATCAGATGTTACATATGGGGTGCAAGTGTACATGGACGTGATATCTAAGAATATCGCTAGGTAATGTAATGCTGTGAATTGAACGCAAACAGATCTTCATGAATCTGACACCTTCTTCATTGTCTCAAACATACCCATAGCTACCTCGCTGGGCTCGTAGGCACTGGCACTGGCAGGTATGACGAACGATCCAATTACGTCTTGTGTCTCTAACGTTTTCCCTATAAGATCACCGATAACGTTGAGGGAACGAACCACTGGTGAACTTCCATATCGCCCCTCATCCTCACAAAGTCATAAAGTGGTGATCTGGAGTGACTCTTCCCGTCCGCTATCAATAACGTCCTTGTGGCGCTTGAAATCTCCTCCCATATCGACTATCTGCATCTTTTTACCTTTCATAGTAAAGTTACTCTGTTTTATTAGTATACCCGTCTGTACTATCTCGTTCTTTTTGTCCAATCGTTCCACTTTAGCTTTGTATTTCATACTTTTCGGCCATAGCTACATACGCACATATATCAGGAGCGATTGATTGTCTTATCCGAGGGACCGACGATTATCAAATCGGATCTGATCGAGAACATTGAAAAGCGCAACAACTCTGTCAAGCAATCAGACGTCACCATAGGACATATAAAGATACGCCATCCGGAGCCATATCATATCATCTGATACTTCCCTCTTTACACATCCAATCAAACTCCCAGCCTGAGAGACCATTTGATTATCAAGCCTGGATTGGAACATTGAGAAGTCTCTACATTTTAAAGACTTTAAACTATGAACCCCGTTCAGCAAAGCGCGTCATTGCCTGGTGGAAAATCTCTCAATACCGCACACAATCCTACTCAACAACAGCAGAGTCAAATCATATCTCCTAGTTTCGAGTCAAATACACGGCGCTCTGGTAGTCAATCAGGTGGAGCATCTGCGGCTGCTAGAAACAATCAAAGTCAACGAAAACAACATAGAAATTCCAAGAAACCTAGGCTCGCGGATGAGGATGCTATGGCGGAATCCGTAAGTTGTACATTTCTTCACGTTCCCATCATTTGTATTCCTGTTCCATGCGTACATTGCAAGTAACTAGTATAATACAAAAGATCAGTTCACTGCAGACGATTAGGATATTTCATTTTCATAACTGGTCTACAGACAATCAGTAGTGCTAATACTGCTAGGCGGCCATGAGAAATGCCAATAGTCGAAGAGGACAAACATCAATTACACATCTTATGAGTTTTGCTCTTCCCCCTAGGCCACAGGATTATCGAAACACGATCGCAAGAGGGACAAGACGTGGGAATATATATGGAATTGGATCTGGTCATCATTCTAGTGATAAGGCGAGGTATATTCACGCAAACTACCGATTTATAGTCAGGCCAAATGGAGATTACAAGCAGCAAGCTCTGTTCGCAGATCAGCCTCTGGACTGGAATGATGTTCTTCAAATTCTCGCATCCGCCGAATCACAAGACACATCATGTCCAATATGTCTCTCGCATCCTGTAGCCCCTCGCATGGCGAAATGCGGACATATTTTTTGTTTACCATGTCTGATTCGCTACATGCACTCGACTGACGACACAAATCCTCTACCAGAGAAAAAGGCTCGATGGAAGGCATGTCCAATCTGCTGGGATACTATCTACAGCTCGGAAACGAGACCCGTTAGATGGTATATTGGACAAGAAGGGCCAGCCCCGCGTGAAGGAGAAGACGTTGTATTACGATTAGTTATGCGACAACCTGGAAGCACTTTGGCACTGCCAAGAGATGGTGCGGATGTACTCGATAAATCGGAAGACATTCCATGGTATTTCGCTGCCGAGGTTACGGATTATGCTCGAATCATGAAAGGAAGTGAGGAATATATGATGGACCAGTTTGGATTGGAAATCGAAGCATTGAAACAACAAGAGAATGAGGATGAATTGATGTTTGGGGAAGAACCCGAGTGGACTCGGAAAGCGGTCAATTCCGTAAATGATGCGAAGGAGAAGGTAAAAGGTATTGGTGGACCACCACCTCCACCAAGTCAGCCGACAGAGAAGAAGCCCAAAAGGCAACCGATACAGTTCAATACTGTCGATGAAAATTCTCCAGAGATGTATTATGTCCAGCAAACCTCAACGCTATCTCCATCAGCTGTTCCTTTCCAGTTAGATTCGACCGTTACTCCACCGCTAGCTTCGTCCCATCCTGTTCCGATATCAGATCCTTCACAATCACACTTAGGGAGCACGCAACAAAACGAAAGGCCATTACGTCCGAAGAACGCCCAATCAAACGAGAGACATTCAGATGCCCCATATTTGTTTTATCAAGCTCTTCTTCATTATTATCTCGCTCCTCTCGATATCAGAATTCTCAAATCGGCTTTTGGAAATTTTGCCTCATTTCCTTCAACATTACTTCCTCGCGTTGAACGTGTATCCACTCATGTGATGGATGATGAATTAAGAAAAAGAACTAAATACTTGGCTCATTTGCCATTTGGTTGCGAAGTAGGATTTTTAGAATGCAATTGGACTGATGTTGTTCAACCGGAGATCTTGAATCAATTCAAAGAAGATATTGAGCGACGAAGAAAACGTAATAGAGACAAGGAGGTTCGAGAGGAAAAAGATAGGCAGCGTGCTGAAAAAGCAGAAGATAACGCACGTTGGGCAACGGCTAGACAGAAGCAACCCGAAATATCCCCAGCGAACTATTCCGATATCGATTACGCCGAGCTCACTTCAACATCTGTTGACCCGATTGATGCATCTCCTCCTTGGACTTCACGTCAAGGCTCTTCTTTCGGCGCATTAGCTACACCATCTACGAGCCCTCCTGCGCCAAGAACTGTTTGGGGAACAACATTAGTAACACCATCTTCGCCTGATCTTCATCCTCAGTACAATAGTAATGCGGATGATGGTTGGCTACCGGGTTGGGAACAAGAGCTTCAAGCAGAGAATGATGCATTGATTGCTCAAATTCAGGCGGCGTCCTTGAACGGAGAAAGTAGTTCAAGTGCTGCACCTCCACCACCTCCTCAAGGGAAGAAGAAAAAGGGTAAGAAAATTACATTAATGAGTACAACAGCTAGAAGAGCTGCATGATTGTTCGCGAAGATTGGAAGTATGTATTTTTCGAAGAATTTGGCGTTCATAGTGATCTCACTACAGAAACACGATGCAATATATTCATTTTTAATGTTCAACAATATGCAGAATAATGCAGGGTTTCCAATAGTCTGGATTGTATACTGATGCTGAAAATCATTTCATTCCTGAATTCCGATCGTCTGGGATATCAAGACCATTTAAACATCGGAGATCTTCAGAGCAGTCAAATCATTGCAACATTCAACCATCTGAATTATCCAAATGAACTCGCTTAATACATTGGATTGTTTTCGGAGACCTTCATATCGAAGCTCACATCTAGTTTGCTAATCTCGATTACTGAACACCCACACAGCATGATATTATGCAAGTCTGATCTCATTCTTCAAATTTCGCACGGGCAAAAAGGATTCTAGAAGTAAGTTGAATTTCTATCAAGTGTTATGAGTGGCGTTTTGGAGGGTGTAACAACTTCCTAGCTTGATGCCAAACACCATGGTAACACAGTGACCTGTACTTATTCCGGTATATTTCAACCGTCACTGGTAACATTCTCGTCGCTTATTCTCCTAGCTGCTTGTGTTAACGAACCATACGAGCTGAAATATTTATGTTTGCATTTTGACTTCCAAGCTAAGAGAGGATTCTGTATATCCCACTTAAGATGCAGAGATGTCTGTGTCGCTTAACAATCATCCCACGTCTTCATGGCAACACAACAACACGATATCCTTCTGAAGTCTCTCATTTCCAATATTGACTTCGGCGGTTTTATATGACCGAGTGGTCTGCCATACATTACATATCAATTGATTCAACAATTCTATATGTGATGCAATGCACGGCCCGTACCGCGATAGGAAAACTTCCTGCAGCTAAAGTCTCGGCGCAGACCGTTGCATCAATCAACAAGTTGAATAGCCCTATCAACTATTTTTATCGCCATCTACTATTATATCAAAGAATATATACGATGTTTTTGAGCAACATGGAAAAGTTCAATCCTCTTATCACTCATTGGAATTTTTATCATCCTACTCCACTATCTATCTATCTTTACGAATTGTTCTCGCAAGCAACGTTACGAAAGTATTCCTCACATTCTCGATTCTCAAGAATTTCTTCGTAAACACGGGGCATTCCGGGTTGCTTCTATTTATATGTTTATTCGTATTTCTTCAACGCTTACTGAACGGGGATCCTGGAGCTTGTAGATCCGAAGGTTTCGCGGAACGTTTTACGATGTAACCTCGAGGTCGGCCGGTGTGGAAAGTCCAGTAGGATAGATTCGCTTAAGTCAGTCATCATCAGCCACGTTTACAGACCCCTCACACCTTCACACCTTTACATTATTATTATAGATAGGCTATGCTCTAGAACAACAAAGTCGGACACATCATATTTCAGGATTTGCAGGACATTTATTGAGTATGATTGAGATGCACTTACGTTTCATTTTCAGTTCCTAGTATTACACATATGCAGGTCCATCAATATGATCCAAATAACCTATCGGATAGTGTTCGATGATGAGATAATCAAATGTGGAAAGACATTTCCATGCTGTCAAATACCCTACTCAATACGAGATATGTTGCTAGGGATCAATGAGACACAGCTACGCAAATCCGAGTCTATGGGCTGAAGATAATCTCCAGCATGGTATATTGATTTGCAGAATTACTTCAATTGATTACCAGTGCGAACAAATCTCGCGGAAATGATTCACCATTGCTTATCAAAATCCATGGATAATTGTAGATTAGAAACTTCCACGCCGCGTTCAGTATGCAAGCTGGAATTTAAAGTCAACATATGTATGGCTTCGATCTCATATACCTACGTCATCCTGCTCTTTACCCCTCTCAATCACCCATGTTCAAATGCCAAAAGAATTGTGATCATGTAATTGATTCTGTCATTGCCAGTGCAAGTTAACCACAATTTCGGAACCCGCCTCTTAACGCCCTCCGGTCTTGATATCGTTGAGGACATGTTTTAATGATACGAGGCTCTCGTGCTTCACAGCGTGAGTTCCAATCGGCCCGTGCTTTCACCTGCCAGGCTATCGTATAGAATGGGAAGACACGAACTGCATATTCATGCATCTTACTGTGTTGCGTATAGACGGCGTCTAGAATGCATGTATGTAAAGAACAAGGCTAGGTCTTGTATGATCATGTTATGTCGTATTACTCACAAATAGTGGGACGAAATTTCATGCTTGATTCAACGTTGCTTGATATTTTGGTTTGGTAATGGTGCTGAGGGGCGAAGGTGAGATGGGGTGAGATAAGATGTGAGAACTATATATATTGGTGTTGGCTCTATGCTTTGAACCTTCGATTATCCTCATCATACAATTACATTTCATATCCAACTGCAACTTTATTCGACCACCTCTGTAATTGCCACATAGTACAACTCGGACTCAAACTCAAACATCAATAGCACTATCATCCAAATAACCTTCTCAGACTACCTCCTTCTTTAAGCTCAATCAAAATGCTCTTCACAGTTTGTCTCCCCCCTTCTTCTTCTCACTTCAATACATGTATACTAACAATCTCCAGACCATTCTCCCCCTCACTCTCCTCACAGCCGTCCTCGCTTCTCCGGTGCCCGTCCCTGCCTCTGTCTCCCCAATCTCTACCTGCTCCACCCTCACCACCAAACTCGATTACTACCAAGGCTACCAATCCCCCTCCCAATGCGGTATCAATGTTTCCTCAGGCAACATCACCGCCGGTGCTTGCGTCAACATCGTTACTCAAGGCATCATGCTTTTTCCGGCTGATACAGCTTGCACCTATAATATCTGGAAAGGAGTCACCGATTGTAGTGGCGACGTTACTCAGACTTTTGATTTGGGAGTCGCGCAGCAGGGTGTGCAGAGTGTGGGGACTTGTGTTGGAACGGGTGTTATGGATGGAGGGAGATTTTATCATGCTAGTGGATTTCTGAGTTGTGGATGCAACTAGACACCTCTATCTAGACATGCGTAGGATTTGGAAGGCTGGATCGTAACGGTGGGAGACAAGATGTGCTCTTATGAGTCATGAACGAAGAACCGATTTCGGATGCAAGAAATGATGGGAGTTTTTAATGTTGGTAATTATTGATGGGCGGGTTTCTCGATATCTCCTTACGCTTGCCTGGGATGGGTTGATGGAGTTACGACTATAGACAAAAGTGGATGCTATGAATGGAGCTTCTTTGCTTGCTTTTAGTACACACAATTATCTCATGGACCAAATTTTCGCTGTTATTAATTTTTGTATTTGGAGTATTTTGAAGTCAAATCAAGTTGAGTTTGCACACTATCACATCTTTTCCGTGTGATTTCCACGAGTTCTCTCGATTCTGTCACTTGTGCGGTTCTACCAAATAAAGATTGGGGTCATAATTAGTCTGCCTCCACGGCAGTGGCTCCCGGGGGGCCAGCGGAGCGTCATGGCACGTGAATTTAGGAATAGCTTCATCTGTTTTATTCTCTATGGGAATGTGACATATTGAGTAGTCGTTCTTGTTCCTTTTGGATGCTGTAACTCGTGTACTTCTGTGAGATGATCCTTTGAACGGCTGTATTGAGTGTCTAAGTAAACACAGAACTAGTGAATAACATATATGTCTTGTGCGCTACTTCATTCATCTTCCTGTAGCAAACAAATTAGGAGAAATTTTTATCTCTTCCATTGCCGACGCGCATGGGTAGAGGCTAAGTAAGAATCCAGCTTAGGGTCACGAGGGGATATAAACGCTACTCCACATTTCAACAACACATGTACCCCCACATCCCACTCTCCCACTCTACCGTTCTCCCATTAGTGACTACCGCCCGCCCAATTTCTGGTAACGTTCCACTATCTAGAGATATCCAGTCAATCTAGCCAATCTCTTACAAGCTCGCGCGTAACCTTCCTCAATTTGATTGACGGATAATCAAACATTTATCCAATTGACGCATAATGATGCAAGCAACCAAGACTCTTCCACAAATTGATATCGGAAAAGGGCGGGGTTGGAAATCTGGGGTCTTGAGATTCTCCCCCAGTCGGGAGTTCAGTATACCCCGCGGGGACACTCCATATGTTTGTTAGCTTCGTGTCTTTATCGCCCCGAAGCATTACACATAATATATGGGGAATTACTCAATTCATATAAATGTCAATACTGATTGTCGACTTCTTCGCCTTTGTTTAACCGCTCGCTCATTGTCAAGTTTCAACGCCGATGAGGTGGAGACGAGGATTAATTTATCGCGCGTCTTTTGAGTTCTACTTAAATGTTGGTACCGCTACATAATTTGTCTCAAAAGTTCACGTATCAAGGTACTTTTTACCATTTTGCTTCTTTTTCTTCTTCTTCTTCTCATGAAGAAATTAAGATAGGGAGATAATAGAACCATGGACCAAAACAAACAAGGAGAGGGAGAAGTAACTCATCTCGAGGATCCTTCCATCCAACAAGGGAATCATCAATTCGATACCATTTCTCCGCAATCTTCCTTACCAGCATGGAAGCCATCGCAGAGAAAACAGCCAGAGGGCGACACAGCACTTGCTTTATTTCAGGATACGGAACAATTGCATCAAGCGATTGATCCTGTTGAAGAGAGGAAATTAATTAAGAAAATCGATATGATCATTTTACCTTGTTTAGCTGTCTGCTATATGTTTTACTATGTATGTTATTCTTTTCTCCCTCAAACTTTTCTTTTTCCTTCAATAATAATAACAATAATTGCTAACACGAATTAGATCGACAAAACCACCCTTTCATACGCTGCCATCTTTGGTATAAAAGACGATCTTCATCTCGAAGGGACAAAATACTCCTGGCTTTCAAGTATCTTCTATTTTGGCTGGCTCGCCTGGGCCTTCCCCACCAATTATCTGATGCAGAAGTTTCCGGTCGCGAAATACCTCGCTTTTAATATCTTCATGTGGGGTGCTCTTCTCATGTGTCAGGGTATGACTTCCTTTTCCTTTTACATTTGAGGCTGGATCTCTCTCTCCTGTGATTCATGTCACTAACAATCAACAGCCGCCGCACGCAACTTCACCGAACTCGCTGTTCTCCGCGCCCTATCCGGTGCCGCAGAAGGCTGTAGTGATTCCTCCTTCATGATCATCACATCCATGTGGTATACGCGACGCGAACAGCCCATCCGAATCGGCCTCTGGTATTCCGCCAACGGTGTCGGAATTGCACTCGGAGGGCTCATCGGCTACGGGATCGGAAATATCCGCGGGTCGTTAGCATCATGGAAATATGAATTTTTGATCGTCGGAGCCTGTTGTTGTATTTGGGGGATTGTCTTGTGGTTTTTCTTGCCCGATAGCCCCGTTACGGCAAAGGTGTTGAGTATTGATGAGAAGCGGATGGCGGTGGAGAGATTGAGGGAAAATCAAACGGGAGTGGAAAATAAAACCTTCAAATGGAAACAGGTAAAAGAATGGGCCGGAGATTATAAAACTTATTTGTTCTTTTTGATTGGACTTGTGGCGAATATTCCAAATGGAGGGATTAGCAATTTCGGTACCTTGATCATCAAAGGGTTTGGATATTCGACCTGTAAGTTTTCCTTTTTTTTTCCCCCCCTTCGTTTTCTTTTTCGACTGTTGTCAAAACCCATAAATGAATATATGAAGCACAACTAACAAACAAAAGTGATAACAACCATCATGCAAATTCCCTACGGTGTCCTCATTGCCCTCAGCATTCTCCTCTGCGTCTTCCTCAACGATCGTTTACCCCCCAATAACCGCTGTATCATGATCCTCATCTTTCTCCTCCCCAACATCACTGGCGCATTCGGACTTCAATTTCTTCCTCAGACTCACCAGGTTCCTCGTCTCATAATGTATTACCTAACCGGACCCTATAATGCCTCTTTCGTATTATTACTCTCTGTACTGTCAGCAAATACCGCGGGACATACAAAGAAAATCCTCACGAACGCGACGCTTTTCGTGGGTCTTTGCGTGGGGAATATTTCCGGCCCGTTCTTTTATAAAAGTAGTCAGGCTCCAAAATATCAATTGGGAATATGGAGTATGATTGTGTCGCATCTGGCGGAAGCGGTGTTGATTATAATATTGAGGTTTTTGTTGAAGAGGGAAAATGAGAAGAGGGATTTGCAGCAGGGAATCGATGTGACGAGTGGGGTGAGAGAGGGACGGGGAGATGAGTTTGCGGATGGAGATGAGGAGGAAAGGAGAAGGAGGGCTTTGGATGATACTGCTTTTGCAGATATGACGGATAGGGAAAATCAGAATTTTAGATATATCTTTTAAGGATAGATGTTGATGTGGTGGATTTGGAGAGGTGTAAATGGGACTGATGACAAGTTCCAAGGTATTAAATGTATATGCATACATGAGCATGAAGACATTATAGAAATGGTAGATCTATACTATTTAAAATGAGATATCCTAGATCAATAAATAAATAAATAAATCAATAATCCAACACATCAATTGTCATATTCTAAGAGTCTCAGACTAAGGATTTCGAAATGATCATTCTGTGCTGTTTCAAGTCTACCCGCGATACAACTCTGGCATGAACTTTCAACGAGGAAGAAATAGTAGATCATCTTCAGAATTTGAAATGGGAAGGAAGTTCGATAGAGCACAAAGATGAACGAACGATGAGATTGAACTACAATACTCATGGATACCCGGCAGTAAAATTCAAAGATCAAAGAACATACCTGTCTACCTTGTTCGTAACTCCAATATCCCTCGTCCGCCCCTTCCCCTTTCCCTTCTCCTCATTCGCTCCTCCCCCTCCGAATGCTCAAATGTCAACTTCATCACCCCTTCGCCAAAATTAAAAGTATCTTCAAAGTCCGTCAGTGAATCCCCCTCTTAACCCTCACAGGTCATCCCTCCCCCCTCCCCAGAAACCACAAAAATGAAAGGTTCCAGACGGGATCGAACCGTCGGCCAAAGGAACTGCGATCCTTCGCTCTACCACTGAGCTATGAAACCGTTTGTATAAACAATGATTTAATATGATAGTGTGGATTCTTGAAGATTATGTGTTGGGAAGGAAATAAGGGGATAAGGTTTGTGAGTCATTGATATTAGGGAGGTGGTAAGTCTGGGGAGAGAGCAAGTGGTGAGCTAGTGGTGAGGTTAGTTCGTGAGTCATGGAGAAGGAGAGGGAAATAAGGATTGGTTAGTTTGATGACATATGTTGTAGGAGAGTCAAAAGATAAAAACTTAATATATGCGTCCAACTGCTTCAACACATTGGGGGAGCAGAGAATGAAGATTCTTCTCTTTCGCCAAATTCCTATTATCCAGTCATCTAGTCGATGAAAAGCCAGGTGATCGATCACCTGGGGTCTTGTTGCATGTCTCACCTCCAGGTATTTTGATAATATTGAATCAAAGTTTTTTTTTTTTTGGAATGATACTTTTTGAATATGCCTCCGGCAAGGCATTTGTTGAGGAGAATAAATGGACGGGCAATCGCTTCCAAATGAATGTTCGAGGAGGTCGTTAGTTGCGCATTCCACCCCCTCTAAAGTTCCAATCGATTGAGGTATTTCGTAAAACTATCTTACGAACCCTCCATTGATGTGAGTAGGTAGATATATCTATACTCATATAGCGCATCACGTTACCACTACGAAAAGGTTTTTGTTGCATGTCTTACCTCCGAAATTTCCGGGGAAATGCCAGAATAACACTGAAAAGGGGTGTTTCTTGCTTTTGTCTTACCCGAGTAGTCCTTCGAAGGAGCTTGAATATGTGCGCACCCAATCGCATCCAGCGGCTCTCATCACCACGACCAAAGGTATATTTGTTGCACATCTCATCCGAAGAATCCGGATGATGAATGAAAGATCAATAGTAAAATGATGCTCTTTTTTTGTCATAATTGCTTCTCTTGTAAATCTTACGTCCGAACTTTCCGAAAAGGATTTAAAGTATATTGGAAGGGTAAACACCGGACAGCAACTATAAGACTTGATAGATATTTTGTTGCATGTCGCATCCCCGAGCCTTCCGGTTGCACTTACTTGAAGACTGTTCAATCTTTCGAAATCATTTGTTGCATATCGTTTTCTCGGATTTCCCGGACGCAATCAGAGCATACAAGAAAGGTATATATTGTGAGGATTTGTCGTACATCCCATCTTCCGAGAGTTCCGGTAGTTTCAGGATGTTACCACCAGGTTAACAACGTAATAAATGTATATATATAGCAAGAGGCAAGACATCATGCTGAAAAAAAGAAAGTCAAAGTCAAATTCAAGAGAAACGACACGATCATCTGCGTATGGGAGTCTCCCTTCAATGAATGTTTTTACTGATCGATCGACCACTCTCGATAATGTAGATCACGTGAACAGGTACCATTCACATCATACGACTAGAGCTTTTGAGCACTACTCATTGTCTATTCACGTCCAAACTTAAGCCACCGAAACGCTCGCTTTGCTAAGACGATATTTCAAAGATAAGATGACTCGATGCCTTGAGCTTTTGCAACATCGATTGAAAGCTTGAATAGCTTCATCAAAATTAAGCCGAAATATTTGTCTGGACTTTGCGTTTTGTCTTGGTTCTCTATTCTGTAACCATCAAAGCAGCACCCCTCAAACAGAAAAAAAGAAAAGAGCCCAGCCAAGAACGCGGGGCATTGACATTATAGATTGACATTGGGGTACCGGTCTCGAGCCGGGACATGTCGTTCGTGATACCGAATTACGAAATTAGCCAATTGATCGACACATAGCGTTGCGACGATTTTTCCACAGATGGCTTGGATTCCAAGCAAAATCTAATCGTGGTTCGCGACTTACGATCTGAATCTGAGTCCTACTGTATGGGATGAAAACTCTTCAGTATCCGCATATTGCAGTGGCATCACAGGACAGAGCTAGGAAGGTATTTTAGATGTGCTTTGGTCCTCCGACAGCTTAAAATATCTTTGGGCCACGGAAGAAAATAGGGAGTATTTGAGGTCGATAAGTCTGATGTTAGACTTGCCAAGGGGTGTTCGGCGTAAGACCATCTTTGCGGAAAAAGGGTGCTGAGTTAGTCAGACCAATTGTAGGGCCTAGAAAGTTGTTCATGGGTTGAAGAATTTCATGCTCCAGTCGATTTTCCGTTTTTTAAAAAGAAGAAAACGGGAAATCATTGTTCAGAATGGCAGTCGATACATTCTAGTGTAGATGCTTATTAATTACTTGATAGTAAATAAACAACCCAAAAATAAATCATCTCATCTCATCTCATCTCATCTCACTGTACTCGGGAAATGCAAATTTGACCGTTTTGTGCTATGCGTTCATACTCACATTCACATTCATACATTATCTCATCAAACTATTGATGTCGTCGTAATCAAATTCAATCACATCCATGTATTGACAGCAGATCATACGAAGTAAATCTTTACAAGTATGCTTGTTCAACTTTTCATTTGACATCGCCTCCAGGGGGAGTTCCATGTCGTTCTCTAGGAGTCTAGGTGAGCTCCCCTTGGAAGATGCCTGGGCTAGAACCAGGTCAAAGTGTGGATGGGATCACGGGTAAAGTAATCAAATTTTGGCCCAATCTTTGTATCCATCATACTCCATAGTACCGAGTAAAAAATGGTTCGTTCTTCGTTCGTTCATCAATGATGGACGGGGTCTGGAAAAGGTGGTAAAGGAGGTCTGGACTTTTTGTTATTGATATTATTATTGAAATTCTCAATTACCTTTTCCTAACTCCGAGTTCTTGAGACTTTCAATTGCAAATAAATGAATATCACACAACACAACACGATACAATACAATACAATACAATAGAAATTGTGCGGTTTGATTGCCTAGGTCATATGACAGGAATAGGAAAGACGAAATGAAGGGGTTTCACAGCTTTTTATATATCGTTGTATTTTGACATCGGGAATCCTGTCTGGGATTTCTCGAAATGAACGTGGTTTTGAAGTGCCCCAGAAAAAGATTGGACACACAAGACATTTCAAGGTTCGAGAACAATTGATTCTTTTCGTTCTTCCCTTTCCGAAATGAAGATGTTCGAACTTCAAACGGGAGGCAAATAAGGAACGGAAAGTAAAAATAGAAATAGAAATAAGTGACGACGCAAGTTAGTGACCATCTATTGAGTTGTCATCGGAAAGTAGCAGGTGTGTGATGAATTAGGTACAAAAAATCATTCTGCTTTATACTTTAAAAATAAGACGTGGACTTGTGTATCTAAGAGATACCAAGAAAGCTTTGAGAGATGATTATCCGTGTATGATTTGCTGCTTATAGATACGAAGTCATCGATAAGATATTGATGAGCAAGTTGGTTTTTCTCTCTTTGGTTACAACTTAGCTATCGTGCTTCTTTCTATTTTAAGGTTTTCTATACGAAAAGATGTACATGTAGGTATGAAGTCGGAGTCAATCTTCTCACTACTGAGAAGCTGGAGTAGAGGATGAATATATCGTTGCCATTATCAGTGCCTCACCAGAGCCACCATCAAATGTGACCGACCCAATTGCACTCACTGCCCAGGTGTTATGCAGAGATGAAGCAGTCGACGCAAAACTAATGCAGGTCCCAAAGAGTGTAAAAGAGTACACGATACAATTTGATTGGCCAGAATGCCGGCACGGATAAACACTGTAGAAACGCACGGAATGGTTTCTCCCTTTTGAGCCATTTTTAACTTGGCACGATTCGTTTCTTTTTTGCCCCAGATGTCCAAGAAACCGGCAGGAGAATTTCCAACTTGGCATCGATCGTGTTTACTAACTTTACTGTACGAGGTATCGAGGATATTGAGGTCTGTACTCATTCTCTCCATGCGGTTTAATCCCAAAGGGGAAATATCGAGAGAATTAATCTCCTGAAGAGCGAGGTCTGATTGGAGGGTGGCAGATAAATAATGGATCGAGGCGAAAGAAGTGGCTCCTGCGTATTATCCTGGCAGCCACTTTGCTAGGTTACCTGTCAGGTACGACTTGATTATTTTTTTACGGTTCGTCCAACCAAACGACGAAGCACCACCAAAGCAAGGAATCAACCAACGAATCAACGAATCAACCAACCAACCAACCAACCAACCAACTAACCAACCAACCAACTAACCAACCAACCAACCTACCTTGGTAATAATAAAGAACCTCTTCGAGACCTCCACCATCCATCCTCTATCCATCCTCCATTCTCCACCCACCCACGTCCCCTGCTCTTTCTTTCTCCTTACTGCATGTTCCATCCTCTTTCCCTCCCCCCGGTTTTTCCTTACAAGGTTGAATCCCCAATAAATAATAATATGTAATTGAAGCTTTTTCTCTCCCTTCCATTCCATTCCAGATCTCACTCGTTCCTCCTTCTTTAGATCCTTCGACGCTCTTTAGACTCTAGATCTTTCCTCAACTATTCCAAGTCTCTCTCTTTAAGGTTGATAGTTGCTAGGCATTCTTTCTTAATTCATCACCACCTCCAAACTCAATCTCACACTACTCGTTATCCTCCATCGACTTTCGCTTCTTCCATTCACACTCGCTCACTCATCATAATCAAATCACTTTTCCGACTTATTCTCTCTTAATTGTGGAATTCATCATTCGATTTAATAACAACATCATACATCTCGCTCGATTAACATATCAAAAACAATCAAACAATACCATAATAATCCATCATGCTCTCCAAGACTCTTCTCGCCGTTGCAGCTTCGCTCTCCACTGCAAGTGCTGTTAACCAAGGTTTCAACTATGGTGCAACAAACGCAGATGGTTCTTACAGAGTTCAATCTGATTTCCAAGATGCTTTCGAGACTGCCAACTCTCTCGTTGGTACCTCTGGTTTCACCTCTGCTAGATTATATACTATGCTCGTAAGTCGATGGGGAACATTCCTCACATTCTTCTCAATGCTAACAATTCTTAAAGCAAGGTGACACTACCGGTCCAACTTCAGCTATCCCAGCCGCGATTGCCTCAGACACAACTCTTCTCCTTGGTTTATGGGCTTCTGGTGGAGCTGCCGGAGTTACTGCTGAGATCAACGCTCTCAAGGCAGCCATCACACAATATGGTTCCGCTTTCACTAGCCGTGTCGTTGGTATCTCTGTAGGATCCGAAGACTTATACAGAAACTCTCCAACCGGTATCGCTGCCAATGCTGGCTATGGTGCCAACCCAGCCGACCTTGTCGACTATATCAAACAAGTCAGAGAAGCAATTGCCGGTACTGATTTGAGTGGAGCTTCCATTGGACATGTTGACACCTGGACCGCTTGGGTCAACGGATCTAACAGTGCTGTCGCAGAGGCCCTTGACTGGGTTGGAATGGATGCGTAAGTTTAGCAGCCTGTTAATTTTCCATTTCATGACTAACATATTGTTCAGTTACCCATACTTCCAAGATACTGAGGCAAATGGAGTCAGTGAAGGAAAGTCTCTTTTCAACTCCGCATTAGCCGCTACACAATCTGCTACTGGAAAGACCGTCTGGGTCACTGAGACCGGATGGCCTGTTACTGGTGCTACTGCTGGTGACGGAGTCCCAAGCGCTGCTAACGCTAAGACATACTGGGATGATGTTGGATGCCCTAACTTTGGAAAGATCAACATGTACTGGTACACTCTCCAAGATCAAAATGCTGCCTCATCTGTTACTCCATCCTTCGGTATTGTTGGTAGCACTTTGAGCACCACCCCATTGTTCGATCTCAGCTGTTCCAACACTACATCAAGCTCCTCATCAACTGCTTCTTCTTCCAAGGTTACCGGTGGTGCTGCAGCTGTTGCTACTGGAGGATCTGTTGCCTCTGCTGGTTCTGGTCTTTCTCCTACCGGTATGGGTACTGGTATCTCTGCTGTTTCAGGTGCCGCTTCCCCAAGTGGTACAGGTTCAGCCAATGGTTCCCCAGCTGGTGGATCATCTAACGGTACCTACACTGCCTCTACTCTCAAGTCCGCATCTGGATCAAGCGCTACTGGATCATCCACCTCAGGCTCTGGATCATCTGGATCATCTTCAGGATCTGCCTCTGGATCATCATCCTCTTCCCCATCCGAATCCACTGGTGGTGCAGCATCCCTCACCGGATCTGTTGCACTTGCCCTTGGAGCCGTCTTTGCCGTTGCAGCTGCTTTGTAAATGAAATAAGTTGTGGTTATGGGATGAATAAGTGGTTTGCATTACATGGGTAGCATTAAAATGGGAGAATTATGGTATTGGGCTTTTGCTTTTTCTTTTGCGGCATTTTTTGGTGGTAGATTAATACCACAATGACCGGTCTTCATAGATGGAGTTTTTAAATTAAACAAGCATGAATTTCAGTGGATGGATTCATTGTCACATTAGACAGCTGGACATTCCTTCTTTTACAAACAATTAAAAAGTATTGAACTTACATCGTCTCGGCAGTTGACGTGACTTGAGAATTGAATCGTCATTTTTTGATACCAATCCTAGCCATGTAAACGAATATGACGAACGGTCTTGACCCTAACAGATTAAATAATATATTCCACATTCTGTATCACCTCTTACCTTACCCCTTTGTTCAAAGAACGGTTGAAAGCTTGATCCTTTCATTGATGATGAAGGCCACGGTGTATAAACCCTCCCAGAGATGTAGATGAATGTCGTCATAATCTACATGTCCACATCCCTTGCACTCGCAATGGTGAAACGTGGGAGAGATGGAATGGGAAGGGAAGGGAAGGGAAGGGAAGTGGAATGCGGGAAGTTACTTGCATTGATTGATGAATGGATAGATAGGCGGGCTTGGCGTTGAAGGGAAGGGGGGAAGATTGTGATGGGGATTTGAGGAATGGAATATGTGGATTGATGTAGGGCTGGACCCTGGACCCTCAACGAATGGAAATATGGAAAGATGGGGGGAGATTTTAGGGTTATTAGGCGCCTACTAGCTGTGTAGGTATGTTATATGGGGGGATGTGATCAGGGGAAGGAAGTGTAAGGCTATATGAAAGTTTCTAAGTATGACAGGAGGTTTCTTTGAAGACCTTTCTATGGACGCTTCTGATTGTGTATATATTCGAGTGGTAATAAATAATTTGATGATATATATCTTTTACTAGGTATTTTAAGGAAACGATAGACACTGCACTCACTGAACGCATGAGTGGACAAGACGGGCGCCAAGGTGATGGTCTCGGGGGTTTAGTTGTTAGTCTGACGGATCATCATTTAAGAATATTTGGGTTTTGCAAAAAGAATGGCTAGTATAGCTAGCATCTAGATAGGGTGATACACGTTCATAACTAGTACCTACATGCATACATATATACATATCATACATACATATATTTGGAGAGATTTTCTCGATTGAGTAAATACATTTATCCATTTACCAGCAAATGTACTCGTAAATGTAAATTTGTTATTCGTTGAATATGGAATGAATCAATTATTGATGCAATGAACATGAACATTGAACCCCGCTGTGTGTGTACGGTACGATGTTAGCTAGGGCATGAAAGATCCACCACAGCTTTATCAGGGCCACTCTTTATCTTGTTTTCATCACCCCATAATTCCATAATTCCATAATTTCTTCATGAATGATACGATACGATGCGGCACGATACGATACGATGGGGATTTGAGGGGATTTGAGGGGATCCATGCCGAATGTTCAATGTTCCCGCCGAAAAAAACAAATAAGGTAGAAAAATAATGGAGTGCGAAGGATAAGCTTAACCAGAGCGCAATTAGGTGGGCTTTGTAGGCTGGACTGGACTCATCGATACGAAGACAAATAAATTATATGCGTACATACATGTACATACATACATCCATCCATCCATCCATCCATCCATACCCAGGTAGTATCTACAGGAAGAAATTCCAGGGATTCCAGGGACCAACGGACGAACGGACGGGTGAGAAAAAGAAGAAATTTTGGGGCTTCTTGGCTCTGTAATGACACAAGGCTTGATTGATGCTTTTGAAGCGATGCCTAGGGATGCCTAGCAAAGCTTGGAGAGCATAGAAAGGGCTTGGAAAAGCTTTTGTTGATGTTGTTGTAGATATTACATTACATTATACTGTTAAATTGATATAAGAGTCCTTTCTATCTGCTTTATGGTTAATGTCCCGCTAGTCATTTAGAAATTACTACCTTAGAGGCAGATAGCTTAGATTGGAAGTAGAACCCTTCGAGCGCAGCGAGCTATGGGGGTTTGGGGGCTTGCCCCCATAAAGAGAAGAATACAATTTTCGAGAGAAGTGATTCGGATGTTTTTTCTATAATTGCATCGTCAACGTCAACATCAACATAGATATCTAGTATCTAGTATCTAGTATCTCGGTAGGTATCATTGTATCCGGATACATGCCATGTCGTATTGAATTCTCGTGATATAAAATTGAAGGAGAGGCTGTGCCCACGAGCCATAACATAAGGAAGGGAAGGGAAGGGAAGGATCCTATAAAAAAAAACGTTCAGCTGCGAATCAAAAGAGAAAGCGCTACATGAACCTTGCTCTGCTTTGGGATTATCCTCCAATGAATCCATCTGAGATTATCTCACTACTGACTTCTTACTCATTACAACCAATCTTCTTCTTCCATCGTCCCTCTTCCTTCTTCCCTCTTCTCTTTTCTCTCTCTCTCTCTTCCTTTACTCTATCACACCTTTTGATCTCGTCGCTCTATTGTCACTTACTTCTATAAGCCTTTCAATGACTCTCTTTTCATATTGATGGATTATCACCATACGGGAAATTTGTAACACAAAAAGAAGTATTTGACGTCCATTCGTTTCTTAAATTGATCTGAACCTTTTTGGGAGGGATACTTCTAAGATTGGGTGAATCCTTCAAACTTCCCAAGGATTTCCAACTGCAGCATCGACTCTTCCATATCTACAAACACACACTACGCACTGCATACTACACACTGCCCACTATCGAAAGACTTTGGACAAAATGCTTCCTACTTTCGCTTTATCGGCCGCGACGGCACTTCTACTCAGTTCCTCGATGATTAATGCTGAGATAGAATTAAATCTGGATGACGATAGTATGTTTGTTATAACTTCCATTTGGACATGCCAAAACGGGCTTCCACTCTACAGGCTCAGACTTGCTAACTGGATTTTTGTTTCCCAATATAGCTTCAATAAAGAATGCGGCTGCGACAATCGCATACGATATGATGACATACTATAAGGGAAATCAATCGGGAGGAATACCTGGAGTTTTACCTGGACCTCCGCCAGATCCTTCTTGGGGTTGTAAGTTTAGGATTCTTTTCTTTGCTGTTCATTCTCGACTTTGCGCAAATGTGAATGCGACATGAAAATAGGAATCTGAAACTGATTTTCATCTTCATTGTTTAGACTATTGGTGGGAATCGGGTGCAATGTGGGGGTCTCTTATCGATTACTGGTATTACACTGGCGATTCTTCATACAACGACGATGCGATGGCGGGGATTCAATGGCAAACTGGGGCAAATAACGATATGATGCCTGCGAATTGGTCACAATCTATGGGAAATGATGATCAAGGATTTTGGGGAATGACAGCTATGACGGCAGCGGAAACGAAGTTCCAGGATCCTCCTTCGGACAGGCCAGGTTGGTTGGCTTTGGCTCAAGCAGTTTTTAATACTCAAGCAGTGAGAATTGATAATGCGACTTGTGGTGGAGGGTAAGCTTCATTGATGTTAAGATTGGGAGAGGGAATTGGGCTAATGATTGATAGTTTGCGTTGGCAAGTTTATCCATATCTTACGGGTTACAATTACAAAAACTCCATCGCAAATGGATGTTTCTTTAATATTGGGGCGAGACTCGCAAGATACACCAATAACGAAACATACGCCCAATATGCTGAAGAAACATGGAATTGGGTCACAAGTGTTGGATACATGGACAAAGAATATAATATTTATGATGGTGCTCATATCGAAGAGAATTGTACGGATATCAACAAAGTACAATTCTCTTACAACTCGGGAGTTTATTTACTTGGTGCAGCTACCATGTATAATCATGTACGTTTCTTATAGTGTTTTCTTTCCTTTCGATCTTTGATGCCCTCACATATCTATACTAACACGGGAGTAGACAAATGGCTCCGAAATTTGGAAAGAACGTGTCGATGGGCTTCTCAATGCTACATTCAAAAACTTCTTCCCTACCGGTGATATCGCCTACGAGATTGCTTGCGAATCAAAACTTTCATGTACAACTGATATGTATTCCTTTAAGGCATTCCTCACTCGTTGGTTGGCCGGAACCACCAAAATGGCCCCTTACACTCATGATCTAATCATGCCATACTTAAAAGCATCCGCAGTCGCAGCAGCAAAACAATGTTCAGGCTCAAGTCCATTTCCTGGTAGAACATGTGGATTAAGTTGGAGCAAAGGAACGGATTGGGATGGAACATCTGGTGTTGGACAACAAATGGCTGCTATGAGTGCTATTTTTGTAAATCTTGTTCAACAAACTCAAGCCCCGGTTACGAATAATACAGGTGGAACTAGTGTGGGGAATAGTGCGGCGGGCAGTGGGAGTACGAATAGTTTGGACGCTGTTAAACCGCCATCTACAGGAGATAGAGTGGGAGCTGGAATGGTCACGACGGTGGTTTTGGTTGGAATGACGGGAATGTTTGGATGGATGAGTTTATAGTTTGGAAGGAGAAGGAGAAGGAAGAGTAGTTGAGAGACGGATATGGGAGAGGAGCGAGGGCAGGGCAATAAGAATGGGGAGGCGAAAAATTATGAATGGAGTTGGGAAATTAATGTTTATTTTCTTTCTTTACGTGGATACGGAAGGATATGGGATCAGGTGTTTAAGTGTGCAACTTCTTCTGGATTGGTGTGATTGATGGGAAAGGATGGATATGACATGAGATGTTGAGTTGGTGGTTACAGCACTGGCTATGAATTCTTGTATTGCATTGTTTTTGCGTGCATATACCCCACACACTGCTTTACTAAGAAATACACACAGAGAGGATGAATAGGTGGTGATGAAGGACTAGTGATGAGAATGAAAGGATGGAATAAGATGGAATGAACAAATGAGATTTTTAAAAATATATCATTTTGATTGATTGATGTTTTAGATGTTTTGCATATGAAGTAGGAGGTGAGAGATGATTTATTCATCAAGGTGTAATTGCTCATTAGAATATTAGGGGAGAGATAAATCTTGATCGTTCGGGTCTTTGGAGACTCAGGAAGACACTCGGACCTTTGAGATTGGTATAAGATCACTTTGTATTTATACACATATTGATTAGCGAGTGACTGAAATCGCTAAGAGTACAGCGGAAAGACGGGGTGGATAGTGGTTGTTTGGTAGCTCTGCTCTGTCTGTCAGGGCAAGGCAACGAGGGAGTGAGGGAGGACAGGAGAATTTTAGGGAAATGTGGTTCTTGGAAATTTCATTTGATGGGTTGATGGGTTGATGGGTTGATGGGTTGGGGGGGGGGGGGGGGGGGTTGAGGAGGAAATCGGGAAATCGGGAAGAGTGGTAGGAGATGGGATAGAGATGAATGAGGTTGGGGTTGGGGGTGGGGGTGGGAAGTAAACGGGTGACATTTCATATTTGGAGAGAGGAGCGAAACGAGATGGGAGAGTCACCCAAGTAAAGGCATGTAAAGATTATTTATTATTCATGTTAGATTCGAGGATCCGTCCCTACAAACTTCAAAGGGGGGGGGGGAGGGACTAATCCGGCTGGAGTTGATCCATGCACGTGTTATGTCTTGTGTTGACGGTTTTACCGGACGAGTCCGATCGATTTTAGGGGGGAGGGGAAGCAAGCAAGCGAGCAAGCGGGGAAGGACAGGGTAGGTTATTGGAACGAGGGATTGTGTCAATGAAAGAATGGGATGGATTGATCGTCTTTCCTCGATTCAGGGCGGGCTGGAGGGATTTCCAGTACACTCGTCAACCTGGCATGATTTTTGGGTTTGAATTTCGTGATTGTGATGTGAAGTGAAGCACGGAAGAATCGATTTGCATATCGAAAACATGTAATAGATCAATCAGTAGATGGTATTCGTCTTTCGTTAATAATAATAATAATACATGTGGCTATTGATACATGAATGAATCCGCAAGTCCTGTGGTGATGAAAATTGACCCCAAACCCAAATAAGAGGAAATATCTCTTGACTCGAAATGCCTCCTGCAATGTATGCATTGTAAGTTCTCTAGTCTACGCTGTCCCGATTATAATCGAGGGTATTTTGATCCTTCCGTGCCCCAATTTTCCGTTTACTGACTCCCATGCCCAGAAACCTGGATGCTTAAGATTTAATCCTCTCGGATACCCTGAACGCCCGCTAAATTACAAGTAGAAAGTCAAACCAAGCCCAGATACGCCTTGCATTCCCCAAACCAATCATTCACTACTGTTCTTCCTCCCTCTCGTTTCCCTATGCTCTACCATGGGTAATTCAGTGCTACACTTTCTCCCGGCGAGACTCATTTTCTGCACTAGAATAGACACTCTGCGACTTAATCTCCGAAGAGGTGTATCTGGTCTGCCATGCTCATCGCCTCTCGACTCCTGTCCAGTTTCTCTATTCTCTTCACTACCCGACCAAACTCCACCCATAACGACAGGTTTTGGGTCAACTTGATGTCTCACACCTTCCCCACCAAAATTTAAATACACCGGATATAAGAGCGCTATCAAAAATAATACAAAAGGAATCACAAAAGAATATTGTATAGTATGGATCGTCCGCACACCAAAAAGAACAAAAACGAAAACACTTCCTCCAGTTGCTGATGCTACTACACACGCTGATGCCCACTTTGTATTTTTCCCCATACCACGAATGGTCAAAGAGAACACCAGTGGGAATATCGGACCTTCGAAGAAAAATACTAAAAGAGAGGATGCAGCTAGGAAAGATTGTGATATGTCGTTGATGGCGAAAATAAAAGAGGAAAATATAGTAAGGCAGACTAAAGCAATGAGCAATAGAATTCGTGGTGGGACAACTAAACACATAGGCGCAAAAACAAATCGACCGATGGCAAAAAGTGCATGTCCTAAAAGAAGGTAATCTTCATCGTCATTTAGTGTGAAGAACGATTTGAAGCTACCCGTTCGAGGAACAAATGAAATTAATAATGGTTTAAAGAATTCTGAAACACACTCCTGTGCTGCAACATAACAAAGTTGAGCAACAACACCGAAGACGAGAGTCGTATAAATGATTGAAGTGCCTGTCCAGGGTAACTTTCTTGATGGATATATTTCGAGAAGTTCCGCTTGTGCTTGAAGATCGGCATCACTAGCTTCGGGTAGAGGCATGTAGTAGAAGAACAAGGCGAGGAATACGGTAAAGAGGGCAATCGCGAGGTAGGCCCATTGAACATCGATTAGAGTCAAGTGTTTTGTCCCCTCAATTTGTACCCCATTGAAAAAAACTTTCTCTGCCAAAGTTTGACTTACAAGTGATGCGACGGCTTGTATACTTTGCGCAAGCATCAATCTAAATTCAGCATATTGCATCGGCCCACATAGAGCCAGGAATGGATTTGCAGCGGTCTCTAGAATCGATAAACCAAATCCAACAACAATACTGGACAGTATGAATCCAGTGTATGATGTTAGAACTGCTGAGGGCCAAAACATTAATGTACCAGTCCCGTAGATACAAAGTCCCGAAATGAATGTAGCTTTGAAACCACTATGTCTCAGGACCCATTGCCCTACTGTTAGGGCTCCAAGGACATAACCTCCAAAATATGCGGCAGATAATCCTATGGTTTGGCCATCCGAGTAGTTGGCTAGTGCTGCTATTTCGCGATTTAATCTATTGAGTAATCCGTACGAAAAACCCCAAAGGAAAAATAAGATGGTGACCATAATGCAATATTTAAAAGCTTCTCTTCCACGAGTCTTCATCATTGACTTTGGTACCCTCATGTTGACAAATCCAAAGTAAGTGGTATTTGCTGTACGTGCTGTAGAATTTCGCCTCAAGGTTTCCATGGCAATAGCTGAAGGAGCGGTCAAGAATTCTGTCATATTGAGTTCTTGCTGCTCCATGTCCTCTCTGTAGCCTCCAGGATGAGTATCTGACAACGGTGACAGAGGACTCTCTGACAATGCAGTGTTTCTTGGTGGTAAACGATTATCGACAGGGGTTGATTGGCCTTGGCTACCAATGGGTGGACTCGCAGACTCAAGATTATCTGCCGTGCGGGTGTGCGAACCTGTTCTTCCGGATACTCGGTCCGCAATCATCGCTGGTAGTATTACTTTCATGAGTGGCTTTAAGGTTGGGATACAAGCACATACGATCCCGACATTGACCTCAACAGCCGACCACATAAATGCAAGCGAGGCATTGTAGGCAAAATCATCTCCTGCGCCGAGCTCCGAGTGAGCTAAAACGGATGTTTGAAAGTCATTCGAGGCTTGCTGTAGATAATAGATCCTGACAACATCGACAATTGTAACGAAAATTCCCAAGGAGAAAGTGAAGACCAAGATCGCCTTTTGCCTTTGGGGAAGGTTCATTCCAGTGAGAACAGGAATTGGTAAAACTAATATGGCTAAATCTGTAATGATATTCACAGGAGCTGATGCCAGATAGATGGTGATAATCGATAGACATTTAGCATCCGTATCTGTCCTCCACGCACCAGAAACAGGGTTACACTGAAATAAATTGATAAAAGTAAGGACGACACCGTCTAAAACAGTAATGAGTAGGGTGATATATGAAGCCCACCTAAGGAGCTTTTGAGTATTTCGGCTTAAACGTAAGTAAAAAATGAGAATTGAGATTTTTGTCGCCATCAAACATGGATTCTACAGTAGAAGTCAGAAATTGCGCATTTGGTCCACGATCCAAAGATCATGACTCACATAAAGTACCGTAAATGCATATTCCGCTTTCTTTAGGTGAGGACGCCATCCTTCCTTGATATCAACATCGAGCTTTCCCAGGCCTTTAGTTGTTGCAAAATCAATCGAGAAAATTAACCCAAATGCAAAGATCTGTCATGGGGAACCATAAGTATTAGTAAACTCATTCATTCAATGAGTTGTTCTCTCGGAAGAAATGGTATCTTACCCAAGAGAATATGATAAACCAGTCATCCGGAGTTCTCTTTCTTAAAATTCCGAACCTAGAAACCAGTCTCGCGACAACAAAAACGCTCGTAATAATATAGGTGATGGTAGTGACCCAAAAGACCAGCTCACTGCGCGATGGTACATGATCTGTTGATGTTGACATTGTATATGTATATATTTCGTCCCAAATTTGTTCGTCTCGAGTTCGATTTCTAAGTCATTTTCCACTCCTAAGTCGAATGTAACAATTTCCGTATTTCCATCCTCCGATGTGCCAAAATAATATTGAAGTACAACTTTTCCGATCGGTGAATGCTGCGCGCAATTGTGTTCCCAATGAGGCGAGCAAACACAATTTGTGATGTATCCCCCCCCTCCTGCGATCCAATCTCTGCCTTCAATTCAACTCACTGATTCGTATTCGTCAATGTCGAATTGTCGTTTCTCAATAGGATTACTTTTCGTGCGTGCCAACCAGCTTTCGAGATCGTATATGGCGCAAATGGTCCTACACTACAATCGTTATAAGTGTGTCGGAAGACAAGTAGTGATGATTTGTTGTATTTTTGGATTATTTTCGGTGTAGATGTATACCGAAGTTGATTCGATATGTTGTTCACTGAGCGGCGGACAGTCTGGACAACAGGTCAAGTATAGTCGCAGATGATCATGACCTACTCTGACCCTCTCTTCCCGATTCCCGGTTCCCAAGTGCCCACTCGCACGTTTGTGGGCATTTGCTAGTAGTTCGAGGAGGTCGTTTTACCCCGGTATTTCCCACATCAAGACTTTTGGGATTTTAAAGTTATTGGCAGATTGGCAAAATAACAAGTTTGGAAGTCCAATCAACCATTCAGAACACAGCAAGACCTGGAATAGTCAAATTCCAGTAGTTCGGACGCCATTGCCGATTCGTTAACTTTATGGGGCGAAGCTTGGGAAATGAAGAGATTTTTGTTAAAGCCTTCTTCTCACTTACAAGAGTCTTATGGATTGGATCATCTCCAATGAAAAGTCGTCAAACTTACATGTGAGCAGGGAAAAAGCAGCATCAACAAAGATTCAATCAATATAAACCAAACCTTATTTGTCATTAGTTCATCTATTATTGCCTCTTGGTCAGGTAGTAATGATTGTAAACCGTTTATCATTAATCGTGAAAGGAATCGCGAAAAGATGCCCGGGTGACGGGAGGGGGATTTTCGGTTTCCAAAGAGAGTGACGATAGAAAAAAAAGTTGATGAGTTTTGTGAGAAGTGACGTAAATGGATAAACCTCAATCCCTCGGTTAAGGCCAATTATATGACCATTTTAAGCTTAGTTACCTTTGCTGCTTTTATTTGGGCACATACTGGGTATGTAGTAAGTACATCGTAAGATCTTACATTGTACACCGAGCACTACCTCATCTATTCGCCTTCTCCGATATTGATGGACTTTGGCATGCTGTCAATCTTTTATCCCCGATTTGCTTGTGTCAAAACGATACAAAACCTTGACACGGTTGAAGATCGAGAATCAAAAAGAATTCTTTGATTATCAAACAAAATCGATTTCGCTTGCACAGTGCGAAGTGCGTACTGTCCACCTGTGTGTATGATAGACCCTTTTCCTTCCCAAACTGGCAATATGGAGATTTCAAGCAGGTGTCAAGCAAGCAGATGCCAGTTGTACATCGTTCCCGAGTCCATATAGTGCCAAGGAAGTTTGTTTGGATAGGGCAGGGTAGGGTAGGATAGGTATCAGGTATAAACAGGTGTGAGATGAGACTCACGAGAGCATAGAACACAATCTCGCAACTACCTATGGTATACCTAAGTGTAAATTAGGCAATCTTCATAAGGCTTTGATCAATCGACATTAGATATCTTGGACATTAACACAATTCTCATGTCAACTCTTTTTTCCATTTAAACTTTGTGTATGGATTGATCAATTTCGCAACTTGAGACGACAATACTTGCTCATATTGTTTGAAGTCATGCTATGTAGGTAGGCTTAGCCATGTTACCAAAACTTTAAATGCCGTCGAATCAGAATAGCTGGATTTCGCCATACTTCACCGCACTTCACTTCACTTCCCTTCCCTTCCCTTCCCTTCTTTCCATGAATTCTCCCCATTCACCCATCCAGTGTCACATCTCGAACTACCCCTATTTCGTTTTCCGAGCCTATCAAAATCAATAATCTCTGATGAAACATTCCTTTCTTCAATGCGAATGCCAATATGACTCAAAAGACACATTGACTCAAAGAGGTGATAGTAAGTATTTACGTCCAGACTCTAAAGTCATTATGTACTTGAGTTGGCCTGTCACAGAATGAACTGGGTTCAATGGATTTACTGAGCTTATTGAATTTACTGAAGTTACTGAAGTTACTGAAGTTGCTGAATGTATGGAGAAATTGCCAAAGCATTAAACACCCAATCAAGTTCAATGGCTTAGCTAAGTAATCTCAAACCGATGCCATCGGCATTCTCTTCATCATAACCTCCGCGATTTGAAAACCAACACACTACGAGCCGCTCACGTGCCGCTATACATCCGCCCGGTGCCGGTAATTCATTTTGGACTAGATTCTTGTTTTTCGTATAATGTACCTAGCACCATCTATCTATGTATTTTCTCGCAAGCTTCACCCATAATGAGAAAGTTCTACTAACCTTACAAAATAAAGTGAGATACTAAGATCTGACAATGTAGGTACTAAGTAGGTCACACCCCCCCCCTGACCAATCCCGGCGCCACCTTCCTCCAAGCTTGATCTAACCTACCGGTACGTACCTAGTTTCTACATTCTGCTCCATGTTCTACCCATCGCCCCCCGATAACGCTCATAACGCGGGGTAAATCTGTCAATCAAAAATCTCTTCGCTTCCTCTTGAGTCTAAAATCCTCTTAATCCAAATCCCCCTCTCCTTCTACCGAATCACGTACCGTGTTTTCTTCCTTAAAAACAAATAAGCTACTCAAAGAGGGAACTCCATCGGTCCGATTCCCACCTTTTCCTTCAAAATAACCCCAAATTTTCAGCACGTGCTCCTCCAAAGTTAATATTAACACTAACCATCCCCAGCATTTCACTTTGCAGCTCCCATTTTGTGGGGGACGGCTACATACATCCACTATGTCCACTGTGCAGTCGAAGTAAAAGTGTAAAAGACACACCTACCTAACTCGTATAGGCAATTAAGTGGACAACGTGAAAGCATGGTATCAGAAGTGGGATGGGTGTTCGTATTCTAGTGAAATCTCGGGCTGCATGGAGGGGCAGTGTGTTTTCTCGAGTTGTAAAGTTGGGGGCAGGAGGAAGGCCACTGGTGAGGCTCTCGGGCGTCCACTGTACGTACTCTTTACCAAGAGCTCGAATCATGACCTCCGGAAAGTCAATCGATCTTACCATGCGGATCGATTGAATTACTTGTGATTGAGAATCGATGTGTGTAGCAGGCGAGGGAGGCACGGAGGTCAGAACCTCGCACGGTCGGAAATATCATGAATTAAATCGAAGACGGGATATCTTATCCTCACAGTTCTGTTGCACAATTCATGAGTTCTGACTAAGTAGTGATTGACGAGTTACATCTACCACGGAAAAGCAAGGTACAAGCATGTGTCGAAGCGTCCGGAAAAGGGTAATGATTCCGGGCTCTCGAAGTCCAAAGTACAACTCGAGATGAACTCAGTGCTCGGAAGATACATTTATATTAAATATCGCTGGTATACCTAGAGTGTAATGTGATGAGGAGCATGGAAATTCCATCCCCTTCAATTTTGCTCACTCGATATAAAAGATTCCCATCGTGAGATATCACCGTAATTAAACCTACACCCAGAAACTCCGCATCTCGTTCCCCTGGTTGCACCTGCACCCATTTAACCTTCATATGCCTCTCAGTAGTACTGTACGTATCCGCACGCAAATTCATCGAACTCGAACTCCGGTACTCTCAATAGCAATGCAATTCTCTCAGTCCCTTGTATATTCTTTCACTTTCGAACCTGTTTTTTTCCATACTCGTAAATGTCTTAAAACCCTTTCTTTGGTCGTCTCTCCTTGGCCCGTGTAAAGTTTTCTCCTCCTTTTATTTATCTCCATGATTTCGTACCAGGTTAATTCAACCAAGCAAGTATGATTTGGTAAGGTACCAATTCTTCAACCACGTGAGATGATTTTATTCATGTCTCGAAAAATAATCATGGGCGTGCATAAGCTATCGTGTTCCCAGTCCATTTTCAACCCTGTCCACCACCCAAGAAAAAGTCCAATTCGCTTGGTCCGCCTCTTTGTTGTTCATTTTCTGCAAGCTGCTCTAACAAGCTCAGAAAAGGATCTTTCTCCTCTCCACTTGTTCCTGTACTCCCATTATTTGATCTTCCTCCTGGTGTCATACCTTCTTCTCCCATCATACCGCCACTTGTTCCGCCCATACCTGCAAATGAAAAATTTCCACTATTACCTAGATGTGACATACCAAACATTGGATCAAAATCTGATTCTTGCCCGTGATTCAAAGAGAGCGATGGTGAAAAGGTATATGATTGTGATTGGTTTTGACTAGGTGGCGAGAAGGGTATTTGTGGAAGTGTAGTCATTGAACTTCCTTGATTGGAATAAGATGCCGGATCATGACTGAGTAAACCGTTCTGTGGCAGTGGTAATTGTTCAACCGATCTTCCGTTCGGCGACATTAGAGGTCTGTCTTTTAAACTATTGGTAAGAGCACGTTTTCGTGCAGATGATGAAGATTTGCGTTTGGCGGTAACGGTAGTTGAATCATTTGAGCCACTCGAGCCTGTCCTCCCATTCATTGAACCATTCCTATTTGATCGTGTCGGCGCATAAAGGTCATGACCTTGATAGGCTTCCGGGTTGGGTGTCACCACATCCGCAAAACTAATATGAGCCCCGTCAAAGAATTGGCCCAAATCACTATACCTATCGAAAAAGTCTTCCAGGTGAAAGACTGGACTAAAGCGCATCGGGTTACTTCCCAGACTTTTCACGAGATCGGAATGGCAACCATAGATCGTCTGTAGAGTTTCTCGTTGATGTTGAACTGAAGACCATGCATATCGAAGTTCGGAAAGTTGTTGCATTTCTCTGGAAAGAAAATCGGCGGAAGCGGAAAACACTTCACCTTCACGACCGCCTTTGTAGTGTGTCCCATGAACATGAACAGTACCAGCGGTACAAATGCAATATCCCACAAATGCGGGCCATTCTATCGATGCAGATTGTTTTCCGAGCTCTACCAATTCGGCGATTGCGTTTGCGTGAAGAAAACAAAGATTTGTGGCTTCAATTTGCCAAGATTGATGTTGACCAGTTCCAGCTAACTCGGCAAGGTCGATGGGAAGAAATGGTCGATATATCAGACAGTGTATGAGATGATAGATAAGTTTGCTAAGGACGAGAGTTGTACTGTCTGGCTGTCCAAAAAGTGTATCGACAGATGTAAAGACATCCTGTGTACCACCCGCCCAAATATCTAAGTCCTGGCGAATTTTCGAAAGATTCGATAATGAGTGCCATGGGAAATGAGAGTCGCCTGTTCTTGTAGCATGATAGTCAGTATTCGTACAATGAACAATTGATGAGCAAATATGATTGTTGCAAAACCTGCCTTTCACACCGCCAGCTGCGAGATAACGGTTGGTAATCCCTAATATCCTCACAATATCTATGAGCATTCCACTGCTTCCTTGACTCTTCTTTCCACTACCGAAATGAAGATTTGAACCACTTTGGAAAAACTCTCCTTCGACGGGAAGAGCGGCTGGATTGGGTGACCAAGATGGTAATCGTAGCACAATAGATTTATCGGCAATTAATGATGGTCGTTTTGATCCACATGCTGTGAATCTGTCTATCAAATAACATGTCCAAAATAGTCTTCTTCGTAATTCTCTCTCTACAGGACTAATTCGTAGATTCTGATCCAGTTCGCGATGGAGTTCTAGCGCAACAGCCATCCCAACGGCATTCGCTATGTATAGTTAGCGGATTGTTTAGTGGTTGAAAGTTATTGAAGGCATGTACCAAGCATCATGTATGCCTTCTTCCCTCTTCCAGATGCTGTGTAAGAGATACCAAGAAGTAAGAGAGCTTGTAAATTATCGATAGATGGTTCGTCGATGTCTACTTCTGCTCTGGCCCGATGAGCATAATCTTCACTTAATCTTACTGCAGCAAAATAACCATTTGGATGAGAAGTATATCTTAAGGAAAGTCAGTGATTCGTCATATGTAAACCAATTGATTCCGACATACCTTGCGCTAACAGCGTAGATTGCATAAAGTAGATATGTTGGGATTTGATTGGATTGGATCCGTTGTCGAATAGAAGTTTCGTCGAGTATATGGTAAGATTTCCCATGGCACCGAACAAAGTAAGTATCCAAAAGGACATCTTGTTGGACTGATGGAGAAGGTTCGCTGAGGATATGTCAATTGAGAAGAAAATTGTAAGCAAGGATAGAAATCAAGTACCTTATGGGTGTTGGAGAATATACAGCCGATTCATCTGCAATATTTGAAATAGTCGTCTCCAGATGAGGTCGTTTTGGTTTTGTATCATCATGAGGACTTTCCGCTTCACCCCCACCAGAACCAGAACCAGAACCAGAAGCACTCCCATCATTATTTGGAGAATTGGATTTTTTCTCATCCCTCAATTTTCGTTCCAATCCATCGACTCTCTTTAGTAAAGCTTCCAATACATCCGTCTTAGGTCCACGCTTTTTAGGAACGGCATCTATCAAGAGGAAAAAGAGTTAGAACGAAGTATTCGAATTTCTTGAATGTTATAACCCCACCATAGATACAAGGGCATTGGAAGACTTGACAAGCTTCGCAAGTCGGTCGCAACCGATTGCACTTTATCTGGAAAAACTTTTAGCATCTCGGAAGAATTGCGCCTGAAGCTGGAGCAGAGTAAAACCAACCTTCCTCTTTCTACAAGATTTACAATTCATTGATTCTCGTGGTTCGTTGCTCATACGTCGTGCTGGTAATCGTTCAATTCCAACTTGCGCTGGCCTTCCGGACATGGTATCGAAAGGAAATTCCAAGGCGACAAGAAAAGGCGAAAGAAGAAATTATTGTTGTACAGTAATAATAAGATTCGTCACATCATAAAGATTGGTCGAGACGCAATGCACAAAACATTACGAGTGTGGTGGTTTTTGAGGGGAGTATGCAAATAATTTCCGATTCAGACTTGGTCAAATGGATGATGTATTTATGTATGTACGTCGTATCCTCTTCGGTTTTTGGCTAGATGTTGGACGTTCGACGAATTCTCGGGTCGATGGGAGCTTCCCAAAATAATGGTAACCGTTATTCGTTCGCCAATTGCAGATGTAATCCAATTACAGAGGTGATCGGATAGTCATTGACCGAACTACTGCTCCCAGGGATATTTTCCAGGCGGGTGTTGTTGATCAGTTGACAAGTTGACGGTTGATGGTTGATGTATTGTGGTCTTAAGTTTGGTGAGACTTTTCATTCAAGTATCAAGCAGAGGAAAAAGAAAGTATATAATTGCAATTAGACGTGGCGGTTCGTGGTAATGTGTAATAATGTATAATGTATAATGTTTAATGTGTGATGTAAAGAATGGGCTAGGATTAGAGAAGTATGGGAGATGATTGGTATCGGTGAGTAAGAAAAGACAGAGCTCAGAAGTACGGGAGCATGAGATGAGGGTTGGATGTTAAGGGTTAAGAACGAATGCGTCGTCCCACCATGCCCTTGTCATAAGAGGAAGATGGGGGTGTGATCACTTGTTTAGAGCTGCAGAAACACCGTACCTGGTAAGAAAGTAAAAAGATTCTCGAAGGAAAGCGAGGCACGACGGCAGCTTTCTGAGAAGAAGACAGGGGGATGTTCTGGATACTTTGGTAGGGAAGATTGCGGGGAGGTTGAAGCTAGAGAGGGACAGAGAGAGAGCAGTGTTACTACCTGGGTGTGTATGCATGCTCAGGGATTGTTGTTGCATTGGTGCATTGGTGCAAATGATACCTAGGTAGTATTACATTGTCCAAAGATTTTTGGTAAAGTAAGTAGACGTGAGAGTGGTGATGATGATGGCATGGTGGTGGTCATGATCACAATCTAATTCTGCATTTTGGATGTGCCGTTCTTCTTTATTTTGTTTTCCCCAAAGTTCCCTCCAATTCGTGCAGGTATTCGTCGAGTGGGACAATATGAAGGATAAACTTCCTTGATACACTATTGGACTCGATCCGGAATTCGGGTGAAAGTTAAAGATGAGACGAGAAAGGAGGGGAGGATAATTGTCGGGTACCTGAAAGTTTACTTTGCTCTGTGCTGTAGATACCTAAGGTACACACCGAGCATGCTAGACACTAAGATGATCATGAGTCTTTCGAACTTTGTAGTGAAGATGTGTAAATGCAGTAAATGCAGTAAATGCAGCATCCCACGGACCATTTACCATATTGGAGATCGTGGCTCCGATATATCAATTGGAAAACTGGGGTTGTGAGAAAAACATAAACAACAACTGGATCGCCGTCCTCGTTAACACACATGTCGTTTGCAAGCGCTCACTGCGCTGTACCTAACTAGTCTTCTAAACACCAGGAACCCTAGAAAAAGATCAGTCAGTCAGGACTCAGTAAGTAAACCGTGACAAAAAATTCAAGGTAATGAATGAGCTTACATCTCCACTCCTAACCCCCGAATCACCCCTCTCGCCCCTCTCCTTGTTTTCTTGTAAAATTCGATTAGATCAACCTTGGCCCTTGATCTGCCGTCAAAACGATAGATATGTTAACATTGCAGGGGAACGATCAAGGGAACCAACCGATGTAAAGGGGGTAAATTGAGAAGCAGAGATTGAAGTGAAGGTAACCATAACCTTAGTTGGAAGAAAAAGTTACGACGCTTTCCTGCATAATTTGCGAGTCACCTATAATCTGTATCTTTATCACATGGATTTGGAACTGTGGCTAAGGTAGTACTGTAATCTCTACCTCGCTGAATCTCCGATCTATCTGCATTTCTGCAATTCTTTTCTGCATTCACACTACACTACAATGATACCAGCAGGTACTGTTCCCATTTCCCTCGGTTTCCCACTTCATCACGTATCTACCCTCCCCACAATTGAGACCCAAATATGGAGTAGCTCAAAATTTATACAATCTAGACGCTAGACGCTTGGTCGAATGACTTGTCCAAAATTCTTGTGATCCCCGAGGCTATCCCTCATTAACCCACAGAGGAGTAGAAAAAACCCTCCGTCAAACCCATAACCCATAAGGGCTACAACACATAACCCACAACTTTACCTTTTGCTCTTTTCTGGGGTTATTCCTGGACCCGAGTCCCCTTGAAATTAAAATAAAAGGTTACTTGGATGTATCATCTTGTTTGAATTCACAAATGAAGGTTATTCTTCGCAGACTTTACGGTCCTGCCAAGCACATTTGAAGTTAAGCTCAATGTAAAGCTTCGTACTGCGCTATGATTGACGACATAAAATCGATGATTGGAGCGCCTGCACTTTGAGACTGTGAGCTTGTGAGCTTGTGGACTTGTGAGACTGTAAAGACAAGACTGCGCCAACGGCTAGTGACTTTCAAGTAGAAATCCGAAAAGCTTCGAATTTCCCCCTAGTCTCATCTTCAACGGCTTCGCTTCCGAAATCATCTTAGATTGTCACCCCAATGCGCCAATGCGAGCCATGCTGACGACTGCTTTCATGGAGAAACAAAAATAATCTTTATGGTGATTAAATATTGAATGTAACCTCAATTACCATCTATCCATCTTAAACCATCGATACTTCCGAATCACTTCCGAGTCACTTCTTCAGATTGCCGACGACTAAACCAAATCCCAATGTTTCCTCCGAGCAGTCAAGAAGCAGGCCTCGGGGATCTTCCGTCGTATTGAAATGTCCGAAATATTAACATTTTGAGAAGTTGCGAAGAAATGTGATATCTTCATCTCGAAATGATATTCAAAATATTACAGTAGATCACAGATCGTAATGTCGTATTAAAGTTATTCCTTGACCTATATAACCATCAAGTATATGGATAGCGATCCATCTCATCTAACATTCATCAAAACTTGTGTAATTAAGTTGCGGGAAACCAGGTTGTGCATCGATCTTGATACTGGATCCACGCTTCGAATATATGATTCTAATTCCGTGAATTGTAACTTCCCATCCAAACTTTCTCGAAGTGTTGAAATTTAGGTTGGGAAGAAATGCTGCATGGGAAGGGGAACAATGGAAATTGAAATCACATTTTGGACTATTTGAAACAACTTCCCCGCAAAATGCAAAGCGCCACTCCACTTGTACCCAACATCACAGGCTTTTGAGCGCACCACAAACACGTTTTTGGTATGATACTATGTGTTCCCAAAGTGTCTGGGGTTCATTTATTCATTAAGTTTCTCTGGGACAAATTCGAGTCGGTTGAATGGTGCAGATACGAATCAACTACCGTGATATCACATCATTCAGCGTGATACGAGGTGTGACATTATCCGTCTCGTCCCCTCTTGTGTAATCTTCATACCACGGATAGGGAAGCTACTGAAATGTCCGTTCACAACTTTACACAACAGCATCACTCCCGAATCACTCCCGAAGGTCCACATGTTATGGGCCGATCCAAAGTGTATCAAAAAGTCGAGTTACCAAATGCTATCACTCAGTACGCACGACACTTCAAGGAGTAGTATCTCCGTCATGCAGCTTTGGCGAACCTGGATCGCCTCATGAGAATCACAAACGGTGCATTCGAACACGATACGTGTATGGATATTTCATTATCCCCAAGGTCGTGACTCGTAGCTTACCAGTAAGATATGTGTATGATGCTCTATGCAGTACTCGGATAACCTGCATCGGATAACAGATGAAATGGCATTGGTCATTTAAGGGTCTATCGTCTGAAGTATCCTGATATGAATCGGGACAATACATCCGTATGCCTAGGTACATATCCCATCTCTTCCACGCGCCAGAGATGCCCAACTTTTGTGAAGTGCCATTTTTAATCTCATATCACTAATAATGTTGAGACGAGATTCTTGCAAATGCGCATTTGGAGGTACTAGAAAGAGTGTGTGTATTTAGACGACGGAGGCTCAGAAGCACGATCATGATCAACTGTCCAGCGCCCCTCATTTTGTGACATTGTCATTAAATATCCGAATCAGGCAGAATGGAAGAAAGACTTCATCCTGATTATCACAACCATTTTGGTACCTCATCTACTGCCTCCCTAAGCTCCTCAAAGAATCAAGGAATATACACACAGAAAGAGGAAGCACTGTCAACCAAGAATGCCGAGTTACATACTGGTGACTTTTCAGCTATCGCAAACAACACAAGAGAAAGCCCTCCCAGAATTTTCATCTCTTCTTATACATAGGTATGACAGAACCGAATCTTTCCATTCAGCTTAGCATATGATAGACGGCGCTTGTATGAAATGGGCCCGACGTCCCGTATATCATAATTCGCACTCATTTCAGAGATTCTTTCAAACAAGAAAATGCCACGGTCGGTTCGGTCCGTCACCCTCTCTCCGCAGTGATTTGAGCCCACTTCAACAACCCTGGTGGGAGAATTACTGACATCACAAGCAAGTTGCCATTTCCTCCTCTTCTTGTTTTTTTAATTACCTTTTTTTTTTCTCTCTCCGACAAGACCCTCAACAGATGCATCCTTGAGATCCAGCCCATAGCCTTGGGTATCGATGTTGTATCGATCTTCATCTTAATTTTTGTCAATAATTTATCAACTAAGGGTATCGGGAGGTATATTCATTTATTCATTAATGGTCTCGGACAATTTCCTTTTCCCACCAATCTCAAGTTAAGTACTTGCAGATTTCACAAACTAATAGAGTGCTATTTATTAAATTTGCATACGCGTGTCATCTTGGATAATACCCCATATTTCCCCAGATCTATGCACCTCGTGTGGCTTCAGCTGTTGTCAAGGTCTTGTCTCAAAAAAAATGCAGTTATTCCCTAATAGGGATGATACATCTACCTGCCACTTCCGAACCTCGTGATAAACATCTTACCACATGATAGTTACCCCGGAATCAGTGTTCTTATAGCTGTAGTACTGTAGATTTCAGCTTCTATATGTGTTTGTTACTACTAGCTATTTCATGGTCTGGAAATCCTCAAAGGGTCTCATCGATTTGGATTTTAGCCTCAAATAATACGCCATTCTCATCTCACGTCATGCGTCCCTTAAATATTATTTCGGGATAAATTTAATTTTCACATGCAAACCAGATCCAGATAGTAACAGATGATCAGAGTGAAGGGACGTTACTAACCACCTCATTGAGCTCTGATTTGTCTTGCATTTAAGATACTTTGACGGGTGTTTTTAATTTACCATGTTAATGAGGTTCACTATATCTTGGAACAATGCTTTGCTGTCAGATTGATGTTCCACCTCGCATGCTATATGCCAAAGATAAAAATCAATTTTCCTAGTTAAGCGACTGTGTCACCGCTACCTTACTCATAATGTCAATGTCTAATCTTGGGTCACTATGGGAGCGATAAAAGCTAGAAATGAAGGCCTAGAGAAGTCTATTTCCGCTCTCCCTCAAGCTTTAAGCTCTCGCTCTGGCATTAAAATCAATTGAAATTTGGATTTGGTAGAGAATATCAAATGGTTTATGAATCCATGACTGCTCACATCACAGGAGTTACATCAAGATTGAGGATAATTGAATGATGCTGGTCGTCAACCTAAGCGCAACATAACTGACCAGCTATTATGCCAGAGCTGTATTCACCGGTGTCTAAAAATTGCGAAGTTTCAAATGGAGAAAAATGAACGCGGCAGCGCAGTAGAGGTAGTCTCAAGGGTGCGGCCAACGAGAATAGCTTTGCCTTGATATATTTGTCCTAGCCATTTCCCCCCCAATCTCGAGGCTATCAACACGTTGAACATTTAAAATTTACCAGAAATATAACATTGCAACAATTCAGGACTGCAAGTTGTTAGTGATGCGATTTTATAGCTAAAGAAATTGCAATTGACCAAAATTTACCTCTTGATTCAAAACCTCAGATCGACGGACCAATGCGTCTTTAACTTTCATTCGATATCGTCGTTTTCTGAAGATTTACCTAGGTTCTTCAAGAATCAAGAATGATCTTGCATGTTTTTTTTTGGAAAGTTCCTCGAGCGTCATAGTCCTCGGATCGACACAGAATATCGATTGCGCTCGCACGATTAATTATTTTGGCGTTGACTGAGCTCGACTCTCATTTCACATATAACACTCATTCTCTCCTATTTAACCACGGGCTCGTTCTCTCTTTGAGTGTTTATGCCGGTCATGACTATGTCTGTTAGGAATAATGTAGAGGTGAGTAACAGCCAATTCCTAAACCAAGATATCCTGAAATCTGAAGCCATGCATCCAAGTAGAAAATTCTCGAAATTAATTGGGGACTCAGCCAGTGAGTAGCGAAAGGAGAGATTCAAAATTCGGATGGTGAAAAGTGTTAGAAATTTTGCCAGATAGCTAGCTTTCATTGTTTGCGTTGTTTGAAGGCAAAGAATAGATTCAATAGAGTTGACTTGTTAAGTCGGGGTGGTATTAAGGGGTGGAGGGGGGGGGTTGGCAGTGTGAATTATCAGGACAATTATATGGCAAAATCGAAGACAATTGCCCTAGAAACTTAGATCTTTAGAGTTTGAATATTTCTAAAACTCTTTCCAGACCCGTGAAAGTATGAATCTAATATTTGTCAATTTGTTTCCTTTCAAAGCATTGAGTTTGGAAGATAGGTCGGGAGCTTTACCCTGCTTCTCAATTTGAAACCCTTCTATCTGCTTCCCAAACAGCGAAGTGCAAATACTACAAGTCTTTCAAGACCTGATTCAAATCACTAGAGGGTTTCTGTTGAAGAGAAGGATGACTAAAAAAAAGGATGGGATGGACGACAGGATATTCAAGTATTGAGGACTTCAAGAATATCACACAAGATACTGGTACAGCGAAAAAGCGAGGTAATGATGTGTAGTGGCGGTTTTCATGATGGATCTATTTTGAGAGTGAAGGAACGCAGAGATACTTCAACTATACGTGGATGGAGATCGAAAGGAAATGTCTCAAAGCGTAATCAATAAATCTGCTCTATATTCAGGAATTCAAGTAAGCACGAAATACAAGTGGAAACCGCGCAAGTGAGCCACTTAACATCCAAGTATATTTGATAATATTGTGTCTTCCGCATTGTTGCATCTAATTGAAAGACTAAATTCGACATAAAAAAAGACAATGCAACATGCAATTCCTCGATCCTCGATCCTCGATCCTCAATCCTCAATCCTCAGTCTAAACACAATCCCGACTCTTTACACCTGAAAGTGCACAAATCCATAGCCTAATCTATGAAACTACCCCGCGCTCGAGTCTCATCTACAATCTCCTCGTTCGTATATTCGCGGTTTCGCCCCACTGTATACCTTTCAATAACGCCTGCCTCATTAAAAAATAGAGAGAACACCACACCAAGCACCGAAATCATCACAAGCGCGTCGCTCTTACCCTTAGATTCACACAGCCTACTCACAGGCAAAGTCGCTCACTCCCGAGAAATCAATATAAACCTCTTCCACTTGCTAACCTAACAAAACTGTATGGAACATTTTGTCCGACCAATAATCTTAGGGTCTCCACTGTTGTAAAGGCACTCGTATCAGCAACTCCATAAGCTGTCCATCCACATCCTTCTGCGACAGCCAATGGGTCCCCTTTTCTTGGTCCATGAGCAAGATCAACGAATACTTTGCCTTGTCCTCGAGAATCTCTTCCATTGAAGTATCTGAGAAGAGGTTGTACTAAATGAGTCTTCTCGGGTGGTAAAGCGGAGATGATCGCAAACGGAATGTCGGATTTGGTAACACTTTCCATCGAAGTGAAAGATTCGACACCCGCCGCTAAAGGTCCATGTGCCTTAAAACCAATTGTATAGATCTTTCCAATGTTAAGGCTTCTAAGTGCAAATATTACCGACGCGGCATCTTCCCCATTACTCGATAAAATGATAGCAGCTCGATTTTTGTACGCCGAAGGTGCGAAATCACGTGTAAGAGTTGCACGAATGCCTTTCCATGTTGCATTGTCCCCTATGAAAGTTGATGATGGACCTTCGCCTCGTACAACGATAGTATCAACAGCACCAATAGTACGCGCTGCATCTGATAGCATAGGTATGTATGGTTGTGAAGATGGAAGAGGTGGATTGATATATGCGCCACCAAAATTAGGTTGTAAACAGAAAGCTTCGACGGATCCTTTGACACCTCTGTCTAATGATGCGAAATTGTGCGGTAAACCTAATTCATTGAAACATTTTTCGAAGAAGGTTGCTTGAGGAGTGGTGCGAAAGGTACCAATAGCGTAAATGTTTTTCTTTGGCAATTGACCCATGGTTGCTAGAGCACCATTAATCTCCGCGGCACTCATTTGACCAGGAGCAGCGACGATAGGGAGTAAAGGATGAGTGATGGGTGAAAAGACTGTGTTAAGGGCACGAGATAATTGACCAAGCTGTCCCATGTTGACGGCAGATAATGGAGGTCCATCAGGATAGTTGGCTTTGATTTGAGAACGAAAGTACTCAAGTTCATAATTCTCAGACATAGAATTAATAATGGTAATCATCTTGACAATATCTCCATATTTTCGGCTTTCTTGAAAGATGTTTTGCGCCTGAAGCGATGGCCATTTGAATGTTCCGGAGAAGTCATGAAATGCCGAAATGATCCTACTATTTCCTCTTTGCTCGAACAATTTCTTTCTAATCTCTTCTGGTAACCAAACCTCAACATCAATGTATTCACATCCCCACTGTATAGCTCGGTAGAGGTATTCGTAATAAAGTTCTGGGTTGTCCATGGGAAATCGACCATTCTCTCTCGTACATCTGGTCGTAAAAATTATGGGTAATTCTGTACGCTGTCTCAGTAGCATAACCTGTTCTCCAACGTAACTCAAACTTGGTACAGAATTGAAAGTTCCATCAGTTAAACCTTCCTTTAGTAGATCGACGCGAATTTCTACCGCATCTGCTCCAACTGAAAGAATATCTAAATTAGATAATGCCGTACGAACATCTGGGAACGTGGTAGATATGAAATAAGTTCTCGGTTTCGTAATGAGTGCTTCATGATGACTTATTTGACCCAAAATAAATGCGATAAATCGTGAAAGATCTCTTCGGAAGAATGGTGTCTCTGTGTAAAGAAATTCATAATCTGTCGAAGCCGATAGATTTAAATCTGGTGGCATTCCCAAAGCCACACAATGAGCATTGATAGCGACGATTAATGAACGATTTCGGGATTCAATATCACCCTTTGCATCACTTGCTGCTATTCCTATAACAGTTCCATGATCTTCGTCTCCAACAGCCGAAAAGCTGGTGGCCATTCTATATGGTTTCCCGAGTACATCGGCGAAAACAGGAACAATCCTATCTTGACCTTGCCCAAAAACAATTACAACTATCCTCTCATCTCCCATACCAGCTTTACTCCCATTAATAATTCCATTTGTGCTCTTCGGCCGCGTAGGCGTCGGAGACGACTGTTGTTGTTTGGTTGCCATAGATTCGCTGGAATTTATAATTGACAGATTGGAGAATTTTTGAGGAAGTTCTTGATGACCTTGAGAATTTCGGACGAAAGCTTCTTTACGAAAAATTTTGCCGGTTGTTAGATTTGAGGAGGGTGAGGTTTTACCTGGGGAAACAGGCTTAAAGTGTTTCTGACAGTACAATATTAATGAAGTACTATCGAAGGCGCAATGTGAATGGTAGTTTCGAGTATTAAGCTCGGGGTTGGCGATAGTTGAAGTTTGAAAGTGGAATGAATATCTTGTTTGCGATATTAATGTATGTACCTTTGTAGGTATGTATAAGTCCAATAATCTCAAGGTCAGGATAAAATCGATTTCATACTCAATTTCTCTGTACTACATGGCAGCCCGTGATTTTTGAATAAAAGTGTGGGAGTGACAGTGATAGACATCCGAGTTGAGAGAGAATGTAGAACTCTGGGCCAACTTTGAGACGAAAGTTCTAAGGTATGGGAGGCAAAACTAATATCGGATATATTCCATGCACTGTTCTGCAATATGATATTGGATTGAGGTGTGGTGTGATTGCGATTGCTTATTGGGAGCTCGCTGGTTTGCTAGAAATTGCTCGAGAGGCTGTCGAAATTTCGCCGGACAGTTTTCGATTAAGTTTTGGAAGGGGGATGAAGGGGGGAGGGGGGTTTAGAAAGAAGGCTGATTGAATTGATGAACCATTGGAAGGAGTTCATGCAGCTGAGAATAGAGAACGGCAAACGGAGTTATGATCTTGATAGGATTTTAGAGACAGGCTCGATAGGGTGATGCGATTGCTTCGTTTACTTGTTGTGTGCGTTGATACCGTTTTTCTCTGTCAATCCCTTGTGTCTGTAGTGGTGTGTGTTTTTCCTTAATCCGTCGAGTAGCGAGTAATATTCAAGCCATTCTCACGCAATCTCATGCCAAAATCAATGTGGAAAAAGAGAAAGAATTTTCGTCTTCGGATTGAAGAGCAACGGTTATGGAAAAATAGAAAAGATAACAAACTCCCTCTCGGTGAAGATTGTTCCACCGACAAAGTAGCTTTGTTTAAAAGGAACCTTGCGACCCTGCATATAAATTTGAGGGCGATAGGTTTAGATGTGATGTTGAACTGGGGGGAAATACTAAGGGGAATGCCAAAAGATGGGGAATTTGGAGAAGTGGAGGTAAAAATGGTCGGTAGCCAGGGGGTAATAATCTTCCGCCAATGATAATCCCGATAGGTAAGAAAATAGATGGATATTTCGATTTTTATAGTTATGGAAAAGGATTCAACAAATTAATCCCCGATTACCTTCCATTCAATATATTGCTTGTTCGTTTTTATGAGGATGGATGGATTGTTCAAAAGTATCATTCTCGAGGGGAGAAGATATATAAGTAGTGTTACCTACAATACTACCTACAATACTACATATACCGAGATATCAGACACTTACCGCTCTTCGTACATGTCACATATAGTAAGATAGATAGATGATATAATGGGAACTCATGCATGGTGATATCCTCGTTCTGTTCTGGTCTTGCTTATTACTTGGATAAATCTACCTGTATACATTTTGTACATACTTATTAGTAGAGAATAAGATCACTAGTCAAGTTCAACAACTTCAAGCCGTTTAGATCCTTGACATCGACAAAGTCCTAGTATTCCCAGAAGGGTAAAATTGACAGAACAAAAGACAATCAGACCGAATTCTATGAGGTCTAGAATAACTAACATCTCGATATGTAGATCAGCGGCGTAAAGATATAGATTTCACGTTTTGGTGGTACGTTACACCTACACGAAGACATTTAGAAATAGTTTGAGGATACCGAGTACTTTGAACGGAGGATTTATCCATACAATTTTGCCTGAATACCTAGTAGATTTTCATACGAGTTTCAAATTAATTTTCTTCATCTCTCTATGGAGTTATATTGAAGCCCTCATATGGATGGATTTGTTTGGTGGATATTGACATACGTAGTCGAAGTCCCAAACAACAGAACAGTTTTGTGGATGATAAGACTTAAGTGGTTAGTACACTCTGAAAAGGTCCTTCGATTCACTCCACTGACAATGAGCTTTTGGAAATTTTGGAGCTTGAGTTTTCTTTATCTATTCAAGACATTATCAGCGATACCTCATTTAACGGAGAAATACATTTAGAGTTTTGCCTCTTCACCTGTTGAATAAATCAAAACATCGACAGTACGTGCTCTTTCGGTGCGGACCGATTCTTGCAAATGATTCTCTATTCCATCTCAAGATTCATGTCATCTGAAAGGTGGAAAGATCATTTACTGCTTGTTCATACAATACTTCCATCTTGGCCTGCAGTCTTATTGATGTTTCAAGGACCACCCACATGATATGACCATATAAATCAGGGCTTCTAGGTGAGAAGTTTCTCCTAAGAGCTTCTTTATCTGGATGGTGCATATAAAAGACGAGGGGAATTGTTGAGGAATTTGTACTCCGTGTATCCTTTGGATTGAGAGATACCTATCGATGTTCCGAAATTGGTTACTGGGGAAAGGGCAGGGTAAAAGGGCGAATGTGTGAAGCCAACATCACAAGTGTGAGTGAGCTTTTCCAGTACCTTTCAATGAGAGGAATCAAGCCAGAAGACTACTTTTGTCGTGTTGCATGTCATTCCCCAAGTCTGGCCTGACAAGATGCACACCAATGCCAGCATTGTCAAGACACAAATAGGTTTCTCTGTATTCAATAATCAACTTGTTTCCCCATTGGAAAGAATTGGAAAGATGGAAAGAGAGCTGCCGAAAATATCACAATTTGAGGGGTAAAAATTGACTCCGTTGAACATGGAGAAAAGGGCGGACAATTTCTTACTTCTTGTATGGTCAACAGTCATGCACCTACCCATAAATACCCCAAACAATCGGTAACCCATTTTATCTGGTGTTATTGATTTGCATGTATGTATATATATATATACGCGGTTAATGACAACAATGTTACATCTCACCTCCTTCACGTGTGTCGGGCCCAAGGTGAAAAGTTTCTCCTCACTCCACAATCACCCCCACCTCAAGTAGAATAATCCCCCACGTTTGAAAAGTTGCCGGATATAGCCGGAGTATAGCCGACTGACACCGGAATCGTCGTAAAGTGCTGCGCACAAATCACCTGATTCCAATTCAAACTGGATGGATCTCAATCGAGATGGGATGGGACGGGATGGCCTCGATGGCTTACTCCGTACATAAGTATATCCGATCCGATCCGGCGATTCCGGATTCCGTTCAAAAATTGACAATGTCTGATTTCTACCTAGATAGGCAGTAGCGTAGGTACGAAGTAAACAACGTCAACGCCGTTACCCAGTAGTTTCCAGATGGCGAAACTCACTAGAAGGGATTTTTTTATGGTGCGCGTAGTAGTCTACACTTTTTTTTTTTCTTTCTATCTCCCCTTTTCTTCTACCGTTGGGTTAGTATCTCGATTATGTGATTATTATTGCTGCGTGTCGAAAATTCTAGAAATCTAATTGTCCATGTCCTTTCCAATCTCCTTTATCGATTCATTTGATGAAGTCGCAAAAATTGAATTTTTTTCGTTTTTCGTTTTCCGTTTTTCGTCATTGGGCGGCCCTATCGAACGTCATCTTCCTACATGATCGGACGCCACACCCGCAACGCCTCCTAGAATTCCTTGGTATCCACCCCTCCGAATTCCCCAAATCTCCAATTGTAACCCGATTTCTGCACTCCAATTTCTCCAACCATGGAGTCCCCAATACCCCGTGTGGAAAAGTTAAGACTATCTCAATTACTTCCTGTGGATGATCAATCAAGTTACTTGACTTGGACACGTCAACAGAAGGGACTTGACTACTGACTCCTACCCAGAAGTTGAGATAATGTCACCGAGAAAAGGACCGTCCAAATCTCCAAATCTCCATATCTCCATATACTCAGGCATTGTGGGTATCAACGTGATTTTAAACCAGAACACACGACAATTGATTGGGGTTTCCATTAACATATATGGATCTTTCAGGGGATTCTCCTTATGGAATTGCACCGCTTCAATGGTAAATATCCGGGCCGTTCTTTAAAAAAGGGTCAAACCATTACCAACGACGTCATTTCTTGGCCGTTTCTCCATCCAACTAAGAGTTTAAAAATCAACCAGAATTTTTTCGAATAATGGACCACATTCTATGGATCCTTGGGGACTCCAGAAACTCCATATGGAGGCTAGTTTCAAAACCACTCCAACTATTGCCCTTTGCCTTCCCCTGTCGTGAATTCCTTGTGACCTCTTGGTCCTGGGATTACCGCAAAATGCTAGTGAGATATCACTGTCGGAATGGAAGAGTCAGGAAGACTCGGCCTACCCCCCGTCTCAAAACTTAATTTTTTTCACTTCAAATCTAGTATCATGATCTGACACGAGAAATAACAAGGCCGAGCAGCGAGCGGATGCCCGTTCAGTTCTAGTCTCATAGCTAGACTAGATGTCACATTAAGATATATTTACAACCTCCCTTCCTCTTCATCCGTTTTTCGTTTCATCCGTTTTACCTTCATCAGTTGTCTTTCTTATTTTTATATATTTTACTTTGGAATACACTTTAATCTCTAGCAAAGCCGATCTCACATTGTGTTCGTCAATCATCAGTGATCATGGCTCGCTTTGGTCGCAATCGCAATGGCGGTGTCGATAATAGCCATTCGTCAACTGTTGTCAATTCAGGAAATAACTCGATGGAAGCTACAACTGGAGCAAGGGCTTTCAATGCCAATTCCGAAAAGGGTGTTCATCAATACGAAAATCTTCATGTTCCTTCCGTTACTTTGCGCACTATATTCATGACCATCTTGGTTGCAATGGGTGGATTTATCTTTGGTTACGACACTGGACAAATTTCTGGTTTCTTGGAGATGGAGGTTTTCCTCGAGAGGTTCGGTCAAAGAACTACGAACTTGGTAAAATATCCTACTGGGTACTATTTTACGAATGTGCGATCTGGATTAATTGTTGGTTTGGTATGTTCTTGCTCCGTTCATTTGTCTGAGACAATTCCACTTCCCTATTCGCACAACGGCATTAACAAGTTCTAGTTATCTATCGGTACTTTGATCGGATGTTTGATTGCTGGACCTCTTGCCAATAGATTCGGACGCAGAACGTGTATTCCACCTTGGTGTATGGTATTTTGTGTTGGTGTTGTTGCACAAATGGCAGTTGGCACTGGTGATTGGGTAGGAATTGCCATGGGAAGATGGTGTGCCGGTCTGGGAGTTGGTGGATTATCGGTCCTTGTACCAATGTACATGGCTGAGACTTCCCCTGTCCCTGTAAGAGGAGCCGTTATTTCGTGAGTATTCCCCGTTGATTATATCCTGTTTTGAAAAATCGATCTCGTATCAAACAATTAAAATGTGCGCTGGCTAATCAATTGAACCACAGATGTTACCAACTCTTCATTACTATCGGAATCTTCACCGCAGATTGTATCAACTATGGAACCGAAGGATTTAGCAGCACGGCATCTTACAGAATTCCTATGGGCGTTGGATTTATCTGGGCAATTATCCTTGGTGTTGGAATCCTCTTCCTTCCGGAAACTCCCAGATACGATTTCAATCACAACAACGGCACAAAGGCTCGAACCACCATGGCTAGTTTCTATGGCGTCGACGAAAGTCACCCAATGATTGAGACTGAGGTAGCTGAAATCGAGAAAGTTCGCATGGCATCCAGCGGTAATCACCCATGGTATGAAGCCATCACCGGTCCAAGAATGCTTTACAGAGTTTCTCTTGCAATGGCATTACAGATGTTGCAACAACTTACCGGTGCCAATTACTTTTTCTATTATGGTACTACAATCTTTGCTGGCGTGGGTATCAAAAACTCCTATGTCACTGCTATGATTCTTGGTGGTGTAAATGTTGGAGCTACTTTCTTTGGTGTCTATATGGCTCGTCACTTCCGTCGTCGCGAATCCTTATATTGCGCTGCTCTATGGCAAACTATGTGTTTCCTCATTTTTGCATCTGTTGGACAATTCCTGTTCAAGGACGCTGCAGAAGGAAGTGCCACAGCCAAAACTGCTGGAAGTGTCATGATTGTCTTTGCTTGTCTCTTCATCGTTGGTTTTGCCAGTACATGGGGACCTCTTGTCTGGGCATGCATTGGTGAAATGTTTCCATACCGATACAGAGCTGTCGCGATGGCTTTCGCTACTTCGGCAAATTGGTTTTGGAACTTTATGCTTGCATTCTTCACCCCATTCATCACAAACGACATCCAATATGCATATGGATACGTCTTCGCTGGATGTAATCTTGCAGCTTTCTTTGTCGTTTTCTTCTTCCTGGTCGAATCGAGTGGAAGAACTCTAGAAGAAGTTGATGCCATGTATCTATTGGAAGTCAAGCCTATTGGAAGTCATGCATACGTCTTTGATGCTGCTACGATGGCAACTTTGGGTACGGATATTAATACCGACGCTATGAATTTGGAGACAAGAAATGGTAAGCTTCAAAAAGTCAATGAAGCTGGCCAAGGTGGAGTTTTGCATGATGAGGGAATTCCAGCAGGAAATCAATCTCCCAAATATTAAGCCCAGGTGATGGAGGGGCACCTCGAAAATATGTGCATTCCACTGCGGTGTAGTGTCCGGATGAGTATGATGAGATGATTTTCTTCTTATTTTGTATATAATCACCTTTATATGGGTTGATGGTTAATCTTTTTTGCGATGCATAGCGTGGGTCGGACTGGGTAGAGTTTTTACATTTGTATATATGCCATCATGTCGTTAATTGATTAATGAATAAAGACACCTTATGTTCAACAACCATTCCACAGACTTTCATCACATTTTACAACATCTGAATATTATTTCCGTGTATCTGAAAATGTTCCGAACCCGAGTATTCGGAAGTATTGGCCTAATTGGGGATAGCATTGACTTTTCCCACTTCAATTCGCTTTCTTTTCCCCTCATTACCATGCACCTCATAGCTTATATTACCACTCGAGGTCTCGTTACATACGCCCAACGTTCATGGCAATAATTCTTTGCCCAGCATCGAACGGAAATTGTTATGCTTTGGTTGGCGACCATATCTAATTTTGACCCCCATCATTTTTCCTCAAGCGCACAGGAAACCCACGGCGGAAGTATGAATTTGGGGGCCGATAGAAGGAGGCATAAATATATCGACAAATAACAATTTCATATTTCAACGAAAAGTATGTAGCCAAAGAAGCAAGAATTGGATCCGGCAATTTTGGAATAATTTTCATTCGACGTTCACCTCAACTCCTGCCCCTTTTGATAAGCACTAGCCCACACCCGGTTCCAAATTACCTTTCACCAATATAGCGGAACGATGTTACGTCGCTCTTTATAACTTTTGGTCAAATTCGTTCCATTCAATAACGTAGACTTCTCGAGACCAACTCAAAGATTTGCAGGAGGAACATGAATAATATAAGAAACTATTTTAGAATATATGCGAAATCGGAAAATTCTGCTTCACACACCCATACAATTCAATCTCCTGCATTAATAAGAATGACACAAGTGAAGAGCGCCTCCAAGAGTGACCACCTTGGCATCCTGGGTCTAATATCAAATTTTTTCCCAAAAGAAGGATCTCCCTGTTGTCGCGTTTGGGATGATCTGTTGTTTTACCAATTTTTGCCTTGAGAGATTTATTGCTTCCGTGTGTCTCGGACTGCAGGGTAATTTGGACAGAGCGAGATTTGTTGGGGTTCATTGTTGACACGAGAGTTCAGATGGAGAGGGAGAGAGAGAGAGAGAGAGAAAGGGAGAGAGAATACCAAATTTTGTATCTCCCGCTGTGCTTTGATTACCAAACCTGTTCTCGAAAACTACGACCGCAATCGAAATTCTTGGCCATCCAGTCTGTGTGCTGGTTGCAAGTAAGCCTCCTTGACTTGATAGATGGAAATTTTGGTATATCATGACTTCATGAGAGAATGCTTCGGGAAGATTTATCACGAAAGTGAAAAAAAGAGATCTCAATTCCACATAAAGTATAACACCGTGAGATCGATAGCATTTAAACGTTGTACCTTGATTGTGCTAAGTTTGGAGGATTTACAAAAGTAATTCCTTGAAAAGATCGTCAACATCGTGCGTTGAGACAAATTGCCATCAGTACCAAAATTCTATTTTTATTTGTTGATCTTAATTTTCAGGAGTAACAAAGCAACAATCATCGTCTTCTTGATCAACCACAATTCTGTATATGGAAACATTTTCAACATATCCAAGTGGCAAAAAAAGTGGTCAAAATGAATGTTGCTAAAAGGAGGGAGGGAGAGGATAAGTAGAAAGAATCCCAATCCTGATAAAATTGCCTATTCGGCACCGTCGGGCTCCAAGGTGTAAATCTCGGACCCGGAATAAGGGAATCGAGGGGAATGTATCATGGAAGAAAAGAACAACTGATTCTTTTCCATGATCTTGTCAACGGAGATGATACGATTCATTTCGATCCTTTTAGTCACATTTGTTCAACAACGTCTTGGATCTTGGCTACAACCAACAAATCATTCCTTTGCCAACAACCGAACTGCCACGAGCGTGCCGACTTTGCCTTTTTTCCGTTTCACCCCGCAGCATAACATAACATAACATAACACGACATAGCACGATAGTGACGGGTTTGCCGTATAGCCAAACCTTTTTTCTTAGCCTTGTTAATGTTAATTCAACGTTTCGACTCTCGAGCACAGCGAGGTCTGGGGGGGTGGGGGCTTGTCCCCATCTGAAGAAAGATTGAAGAATAATTATATTTACAGAGTATTGCAAGAATAGTTAACACAAGAAGCAAACGAGTCTTTTGTGGCCAATTCGTAAGTACGTGTAAGGCAACCAACCAGAATCAGTAAGAATCATATCATAAGCCACCTCTCCGATAAAAATATAAAGCATTCGACACGTAACAGCCAACGAACCAAGCATATTCAAGCCACTCTCTTACTGCTGAAATTTTTCGTTTCCGCGTATGAAGTATACCTTGTGAGCTTGTTTTCTCCAATCCCTATCCCACACTCTTTCTTGATTCAACCAATCCCATGCGCAAAGCCAAATCGATCTGTCACTAGCCACGCTGAAACCCAGATGTACATGCATACTTATGCTATCAATGCCACTCTTATCCCGGAGTAGACGTTTATGGGCTTGCCGTGCTCCCGAAACCTCCACACAGCCGTAGCGACAGGGTAACATGTTGAAAGCATAAAATAGATTAGATCAAGCATGGAAGCATGGAAGCACGGAATGGTAATGAGATTTGGTTTCACCGAAATCTACTCGAGTGAAAATCAATTTATCGTATGAGGGGATTGACCCTAATCTGATCTTCTATAGCGAGGATGGTAATTAATGGTATTTTAAAATTAATCATTCAAGAAATGGAATCCAATACCCGTGAATAGTAACCCTTTCAACATTCTAATATACGATTGGATTTGAAGTGAACAAATCTTGAAGGAAGCGCGTATCTCCTACTTACCCTATCTTCCACCTACCGAAGTAACACATCCTTCAAGCCTACATATAAGATGTACAATTATTAATATGTAAGGTAGGTAGGTCAAGTACACCCTAGCCCTAAGGTTGCATACGATGTATTACTATCGAAAACCCCTCCCCAATGAACTTCAACCGTCAATCCTCGTGATGACAACTTTTACGTCACGAAGACCTTTCCCATCAGCCCAACCATTCAAAATTTCTAAAATTTACCTGGGTAGTGAATCTTCTCGGAAAAGGGCTTAGAGGTTAGAACACCCTTAGAACCAATAACCTTGTAAGTCCCTACCCTTTCTCGAGCCTCTAAAAAGCTTACTTTGCATGCCCAGGTATTTAACATCTTGGAACATGACCCCCCCCTGTTTAAATATATCTCCATTTTTAATGCACTTCTGAATCACTCCGCCCATCAAGACAAGAGACATTCATAATAATACCTAGTTACTCATATCTCCATCATACTTACTGTATGGAAACGGAAACTAAATTGAGCTTATTTGTAAGTGAATGAATTAGTATCTATAATGGTTATCTCGTTTGTGTTTGGGGGGTTTGGGATGAATTTCCCTTGATACAATCAATCAGTCAAGCCAACAACCAAGACAATCCATTTGTGAGCCAGAGCCAATAAGTGAAAACTCTCGACTATTCTAGCGTACGGTGTAGTAGATCAGGATTCATAGTTGAGCCATTGCATATTTAGGTCTCTGCATACTGCAAGCCTACACCAAACAGGAAGGAATAGAGTCAGCAACTTGTTGAACCTCACGAAAACCATTTTGCATATTACTTCACCCAATTGTCTCACTCATATCGAAGATCCTTTTAATACCTCGACCATACCTATCTATCTCTTTACTATTACTTTCAATCCTGTTCTCCTCAAAGGAGAATACAAATCAAACAAAATGACGGGTTCATTCTGGCACAATGTCCTAACATTTCGAAGACCATCCTCATCAACTTCCTCAACGTCTACAACATCCGACTCAATAGATTCCTCCTCTAGTAGCACCCTAAATTTAAGTGTTCGATCCAATCATAGACTATCCCGAAAGCGACGAGAATTATTTGGTGATTTCGACTACACCTTCGATAATGAGAGTATGAATGCGAATATGCAAGAACCTTTGGGGATGGAGAGGAATTCGCTGGGTAAAGACACAGGATTTCCGGAGCCTTTGAGTCATGGTATGTTATTATTCCTCATTCCTTTCGACCTTACATTGGGGGGGTTGTGTATGTCGAGGATCAAGGGAACAAGCTGACAGTAAAATAGATCGTAATACAACACTTCCACACCCCGAAGCGGACACATCACCCTATGCAACCCTCGAATCCACAGAAGTTGACATCTTTCGTTCTCATTCTCGACTTTCCATCAGGAGACTTCATAGCAGACACAAAGGATCACATCTAAGCGTACCTCTATACGAGAGCAATGAATATGCAAATGGTAATCATGACCATGGTGATATGAAGACGATAGAAAAGGATGTCGAGAAACAAAACGATCTGGTCGACCCACCTAAATCGGTGGAAGAATTTGTGGAAATGGAGGATAGAGATGATCAAGGGTACAGACCGGGGGAAAGAAGGAAGGGCGTGCTTAGAAAGTTCAACTTACACAAAGGTTAGAGGAGTTTGGCAAAAAGGAACCAGGAGTTGAAAATTCGGAAGAAGAAATTTTGATGAACGCAGAACGCAACACAAAACCGAATGGGATGGAGTTTAATTAAGCAAGCGAGGAGTTCAATGGATTTGGAGTTCGGATATTCGAAAGGTTGATATTGGTATCCCTTTGTAATTATTTCTTTCCCTCAACAGAAACATGAAGTAACTTCATTCATGGAAATAAACAGCATAACATCCCAAACTAACTTCCCCGATAAGTTGTATAACTGTATGGCCCCAAAAGTAGCGGAACGTGGAAGTGTTCTCCTTCCTTAACCACGAAGTTGAGTTCAACGCAAGGGAAGAAAGTGTTTTCGTAGCCATAATATGCGCCGGTCTCGAATCGAAGTTTCCACATAGTAGAACCCATTGGCAGATTCTGATTCTTAATTTTCCCCCCTTCAACAATCAATTCGCCGACCTTCTTGGATGCGACGTTCTCTTGTTCATTACGCCAATTAGCAATTCGACCGTCGGCATTTGTTGTGGCACGAAAGATGGTGGACTCTTCGGAAAGGCAGATTAAAGAGACATTGATTCCGGAAGCTGGTCGACCAGTAGTAGTGTCGAGAGCATGACATGTGATTGGATCCCTTTCTGCCATTTTGGTTATGTGCAAAGGAGATGTTGATTGAGGGGTAATTTGTGAGGATATAGCTTGTAGACGATTGTTGGAATGTTCAGAGGTGGGGTTGCGGGGCATCGACTGTGAATGGCGTGAATGGTGTGGATGAGTGAGAGCGGTAGATGGAGGGTGAGACGAATCTCTATTTAGTCTGAAGGATTTCAAAATAAAGGAAATGTGTTGAGTGGTCTTGAAGAATGAAGCAATAACAGTTCAAAGATAATTATCTTGTATTGATAAAATTATTTGTAGAGAAAGAAACATCTACCTAGTAACGAATTGAGCTTCCCTCGCAAATCGGAGATGGCCGCTTCAGCTTCAGCCTTGTGTTAAAGCTTGATGGGGGAAGAGGGGGCAGAGACTAGTTGTAAGCCTTGTACTTCAATTATACTTGGGACTTCGCTCGTAGAAAATATGGATTGAATGGAAAGCGATCGGATTGTTTGATATTTCGAGACTCGAGTACGTTCGAATACACTTTAAAATCTATTGACCCAATGATAAGCCTGGTAGAGAGCTACTACGGAGGCTAGCGAATCAAATCACTTGGCGCACTGGACGTTTGACAACTTGCAAGAAGAAGACGTCAGAAGGCAAAAGATAATTCTAGAATTCACCAAGAACTTTGAATCTACAAGGAACTCGGGGAAATAACCTCGACCACTCTCTATCCAGTAACTTTTTCATTCAAACTTGACTTTGATTACAATATTTCTCTCCTCTTCCCTTTTGTCCTTTCCCATCTTTGATTTAGATTTACCTCATTAAATAGATTGAGGATCTTCACCCCCATTCATACAGTTCCCCCGCCGCCACAATCAAGATGTCCACCGCAGTTATCAACACTGACGACGATCAACTCGAGCCTACTCTTCAATCAATCCTCGATCAAAAGTCCCTTCGCTGGATCTTTGTTGGTGGAAAGGGAGGAGTGGGAAAAACCACAACATCATGCTCCCTAGCCATTCAACTCGCCAAAGTTCGTCGTTCAGTTCTCCTCATTTCAACAGATCCAGCACATAATTTGAGTGATGCCTTTTCGCAAAAGTTTGGAAAGGAAGCTAGACTTATTAATGGATTTGAGAATTTGAGTGCCATGGAAATTGATCCAAATGGTAGTATCCAAGAACTTATGGGACAGGCTGAAGAGGGCGAGGGACCAGCTGCGGGCATGGGTGGAATGATGCAAGATTTGGCTTTTGCTGTTGGTTCTCCTCGCTCCTACAAAGTTGTTACTTGGACTGTCCATTTACTAATGCTTCTGACAGATTCCCGGCATTGATGAAGCTATGTCGTTCGCAGAAGTCCTCAAGCAAGTTAAATCTCTCTCCTACGAAACCATCATTTTCGACACCGCTCCAACAGGCCACACCCTCCGCTTCCTTCAATTCCCCACCGTCCTCGAAAAAGCTCTTGCAAAAGTCTCTCAATTATCCACGCAATTCGGACCTATGTTGAATGGGTTACTTGGAGCCAACGGCTCCCTACCAAATGGACAAAATCTCAACGAAATGATGGAGAAATTAGAGGGTCTCCGCGAAACTATTTCTGAAGTAAATGGACAATTCAAGGACGAAAACCTCACTACCTTTGTTTGTGTCTGCATACCCGAGTTCCTCTCTCTTTACGAAACGGAGCGTATGATACAAGAACTGGGCTCCTACCACATCGATACCCATTGCATAGTGGTCAATCAGTTACTGTTTCCCAAGAAAGGAAGTGATTGTGATCAATGTAACGCAAGAAGGAAGATGCAGAAGAAATATTTGGAACAAATTGAGGAGCTGTATGATGAGTTTAATGTAGTGAAGATGCCGTTATTAGTCGAGGAAGTCAGAGGAAAAGAAAGATTAGAGAAGTTTAGTGAGATGCTCATCACCCCATATGTTCCACCTGCTGGAGGGCTGTAGACTTCTAGAGAAAGATATGTAAAGAATTGAGACATGATACCCATATTTTATAACGTCTTTCATGCCAACTTATCAAACATAATTCCAGCCAGTTACACGCAGGTATCAAACACACCTCCAATTCATGTACCAAGTGGCAATCGTGTTATTGATTCATCGCTTGCCATCTTGACTACCACAGTTTCATGAATATCACTCTTGATGTCTGTTTGATATGCCGTCAATTTAATCGTCCAGAAAGCCACCGCATCATTGCATCATCAAGAACTACCGGCTGACTTCCACTTTTTTACCTCTGCCTGTCTTTATGCTTTTCGTCGAAAACACTCAATTCCGAGAACTTGAAGATACTTAGAGATAGCTAGCATTTTTGGATCTTATCACAAGCCAATCCTTCCCATTAAAAGACCGCCCAATCAATCCTTTCAACGCTAATTGCTAAACGACCTCTATTCAGACTCATCAAAATTCTACACCTCCGTCAATCCTTGGTGTCCATATCACAATTGAGCGGAGCCGCAGGCATTCTAAGATCAAATTTTACGGTTGTTCGTCTCTCATCCCTTAGCATATTCATCACTCGCTGACCGCAGGATAGATTCCAAGAAGTTCGACCGGTTTTACTTCAAAAACCCTCTTGAGTCTCACCTTATCCTTATAACACAACTTTCCATTTGCCCATAATTCCCCTCCAAAAGTCTCACTGAAATCCTTCATCACTTCTTCCATTCCCTCAAGACCAACCCCATGAGGTGATTTCTTCAGCCACTCGTTCTGGTCCCAATAAACCCAGTCATCCCAAGCCGTATTTACACTCACAGTCCTCTTTATGCCGTCTCCCAAGTACATATCATTGCCCGGTGTCCCCGCCTTACGAAGAAGATTCATCCATCGAGAATATAAGCTCCATCGCTTATTCGCATCTTGGTTCATACCAGTGAGAAACTCCTCACTTTTCCACCGCAGATCCATAGCTTCTGAAACCCTCTGCATCCATTTGACATCCATTTTAATCTCCTCGGTTCTCATGGGGTTGATCTGAACGCTCTTTAGATCACCCCAATTTTCCCCCTCGACTCTCTCATCATTGATACTAGAGTTCCCTCCAATCCTCAAAAATAACATTTCAGCCCATTTCAAATCATCGGAATCATTCAAATCAAGATTTACTTGTAATGACTGAATATATATAAAAGCGTCGTCACCCAAATCCCCCATCCGAAAAAGTAAATCCGCAGGCCAGAGTCCAAGGCTATTGACCTTCCAGAGGGAGACGATAGCTTCATTGTATAATTGAGAGCAAGTACTTAACAGACCGAGAGCGGGAAGTGAAGAGTTGGATAGACAAATGTCGTTTTGAGGATCATAAGGGAGTATTTTATAGGTATTGTTTAGAGTACAACGGTAAGTGACACAATTGAATGGAGTTTGAAAGGCATATGCGTAGATTTCGTCTCGAATCTCTCGTGGGATATCAATTAAGATATTAAGATGTGTTTTGATCCGCATTTTGAATCTAGAACTTGGAGATTGGAAACTGGTTCCTGGGAACTGGGGACTGCGGAGAAGATAGAGGGGATTGCGGGGGTTTGGAGATCAAGGCTAAGGAGCCATGAGCTTAAAAGTTTAGATCAAAGCGGTGTTATAACGTCACATATAGTGGAATCTGCACCTTCAAAAGAAAAGAGAATCCTGCTCTGCACATAGAAGTTGCAGGTGAGGAGAACGGTATTGTCAGAGTCACAGCCGCATTGTACATCACTCATTACGCGGCTTAAAAAGTTGTGACCAGCACCGGTAACCCACATTGCGGATATTCTCCGATGATTTTCACAAGGGTCAACTGAGTGAGTGAACGAGTTAATGAATTGATCATCATAATTTGAGAACCCAGTATTACGATCTTCGGATGCTACACAACATCTGATTCGAATGATTGAATCAAAATCCGAGTTTTGAAAATCAGTCTGATAGCTCAAGATCGGACTAGTTTTGAATGTTCCAGAAACTATAAAGCTATAAATAATTCCTACTGAATCCGAATTTATCACCCCCCTCCTCCCCAGAGACATGCAAGCGTCTTCGGCCCCTTGAACAATTTCCTACCTGTGTCTGGGAATAATTTTGAGTTCTCCATCTCTTGAATCAAGCTTCAGACCCTTCAAAATCTGTTTTCCATCTTTCAAACACAACACCCCGTCAATGTATAATTGCCCGCCAAATTTGTCATGAATCCTGTCTAATAGCTTGCTTGTATCTGTCGTGTCAATTAGCATTTCTGCCAACCATTTCCTCTTAGCCCAAGGAGATAGTCGAGGCCAACTAGTGTTTATCATCCAAGTCCGATATCCTTTGTTTGCCGAAGCATTTTCAGGATACTCTTGATATAACCTTCCATCGACTATTTCTCCATTTTCCCTTAGGTCAAGAATATCCTCATATTCCTCGACCGTTTGTGGTCGCTCTTTGCTCGCTTTGATTGTTATACCATGCAATTTATGTAGAGACCCTGCCACTGCTGCCAGACTACGCTCAACCCATTCTAATTCGTCCCAATCTAGTACCTCCAATTGTATGAATATATGCCATCGCGCTGTTTCGCCAAGTATCGAAATCCTCTTTTCGAGCTTGGACTTTAAGACAGGAAGCTCCTGCAGTTTCAGTCCTTTGTGCTCCCAAATTATTTCTTTGCATTCTCTGTGTATTTGTTTACATGTTCGAAGTATGGAAAAGGACTGCGCAACTTCGATAGACCACGGTGAGAGAGTAATGATACCACTCGGATCTGCGAGAACAAAAGTGTAAATTAAGTCGCGGATCTCTCGTGGGAATGTCTGGAGGAAAGGGAGAGGCATTTCGATGGATGCTAAGTACTACTGGTATGTCGTCAGTATACGGTAGAAGTTCAATTGCAGTATTTTTTATCTGATGGAGGATATCCTGCACCTTCACTAGTTGTCGCTTGAATATTCTCAAAAATGCGCCGTGCCCGGGACCTAACAATGTTTCTTCCAATTTTCCAGAGATAGACTTTAACAAAGTCGCGGTGGTCTCTCGGAGTCGAAATTGCAATAAAATTGCACTTTTCTTGACTTGAAGACGGTAATTTTCAATGATGACTCTTTTTTTTTGAGATAGGTTCTGGTTACCTAGTATAGTAGCCTCAGAGTGCTTTTAAGGCCAAAATGTATGCTTTGATGATACCTAGGTTGTTCTTCTTGTTGATAATCGATACGACACTCTCAATGGCCTAGCTAAGTGCCTTACTGCCACTGAAATGAATCGTTGCTGCTGGTGTATAACATCTTGCTGGCTGGCTATCATAAATGATTCTACCTTTGGTACTTGTGAATCTATAGTGGTGTGTGTATTTGGCAAAAATTGGCCTTGTGCGAAAAAATGAGGTCTCGATTAAATTGTAGCAGTAAGCACTATGTTAGTATCACTAATAAATGTATAAAAGGTCGGGTGGTAGTTGATTGGTTCATGTGTATTCCATTTCAGTATTGGTATGATCATAAAAATCACTTAACACGTTAAAACACGCTTTGACCATTAGACGCGTCGTGAATTCATTCATAACTTTCGTTCCTCCATCAACCAACTTGTTCAAATTTTGTACGAAAGTAGTGACCACCTGAGAGCACCTTCAATTTTGCCATTTTACTTTGATCGCATTCACAAACTTTGCTTGTATAATTCTTGCCTTGTGTCTTTTTTGGTAATCATTGCTTTATATCACAATTACCGTCATGCCTTCTGCGGTTAAGAAAAGAAAGGTCACGGCGCCTTCCACGAGAAATGCAGCAACTACCAAGATTCAACCATTGAGTTCCTTTACTACGATTTCGAAAGCAGGTACAAAGGGTGGAGCAAAGTCAATCCAAGAGAAGAATAAACAAGTGGATGTGGCATCGGTGACAGTCACTAAGCCGGACAAACCTTCCACGAATTTAAGGAAGAGAAAGCTGGATACGGAGGAGGAATCGAATGTCATTGAGCAAGCAACGACTGCAACTGCCAAAGAAATCGAGGGACTTCTATCAAAGCCGGTTATCTCGTCGAAAGTTCCACAAACACCGCACAAACTTATCAAAACATCTTCAATCACCACCGACACCCCAACAAAAGGCGCGCGAACTCTCCTCGACCGTCTTCTTCTACAAACCCCAAAAAGACCTGTCCAAAAAAGACCTTCTCTCTCATCTCTACGATCTATTTCTTCGAGTTCTGGCTCGGCGATTTCGACACTTCCTCTTAAACATTCGCAAACTAGTGCTGAAAAAAAAGAGGAGGATACAAGGCATCAAGAGGACTTTGAGGAATCACTCCCTGACGAACTCATCGATATTATCAACCTTCACGCTGCGCTCCTCACAACACTAACCCTCCACTGCGCTCACAACGGATCCAATGCACCCGCAGATTTACGAAATCTCTGCCCGGATGTTGCCAGAGCATGGGGAAAACGGAAGGTCATGCTGGATGATATCCGTCGGGCTCTTGGTGTCTTGAACTATCATGTTAAATTTGACATAGAAGATCAAAAGATTTCTACAATCACTCTATCAGATTATGGATCTGGGAAAATATGTGTCGAGATTGAAGCTGAGAATGGGAGCGGAAAAAGCAATAACTTGAGGCCTATTGATGAAGAAAGTCTCAATGGAATATTTTCGCAAAAATTAATAACTCAGTGGGAATCAAAGGAGCACGATGCTACTATTGAAGATTTTATTAAGAAATTACCATTGGAGCCAATCACACCTTGTTCTTCGCTCTCGAAAATAACACCCCTCCTCGCCAAGGGTCAACGACGACTCGAAGACATGAAAGCCGGCATTGTTGCCAAAAAAGATCTCAGGAGAACGAAATCTTCCCCCGCTCTTATTCAAGCTACGACTTCTACAGATATTTCCTCCTCTTCTTCCACAGAAAAGAAACCTACACTTCTCGAGCGTCTCCGCGCAAAACAACTCAAACAATCTCTCCTTCCTCAAGCCCCTTCTCCTGCGCAAGTAGCTCGTAAGTCAGCTTTGTCAAGAATGGAAGAAGTTGTTAAGGTCCTCAGTATCTTGAGTACATCGGGATCAGCTGGTCAACAAAGAATTTCTTTCACCATGCCGACTCTGATTGGGAAATTGAAGGATTCATTCAAGACTCCTATATCGAAAGACGAAGCAGTTACTGTTGTGAAGTTATTAGCGGTCGAGATTGCGCCAGAGTGGGTCCAGTTGGCTAAGATTGGGAAGATGGAAGCAGTGGTTTTTGACAGGGAGAAGAAAATTGCCGAGGAAAGTGTGAAAGATAGGGTCAAGAAAGCCCAAGCTGCTCGGCCCTTAAATTGAGTTGGATACCAAGAGCGAGTGGTGGAAAACGACTGGTTTAAGATTTTGTACATTGTGTTGTTTGAAAAAGATACCCTTGTTTTGTATATGTTAGGAGCGCGATGTACCATGGTTTGTTGGTTTTACATGGCTAGTTGAAGGACACAGGATACAGGACTGAGGAACAATGGACAGGAAGGAAGTAAGAATACAACTTTATAACTGGAAAATCAAACGGAATGAATAACTACTGAACGACCTTGTATTTACTGCCACAAGTGATATCATCGGCGGCAGCAGGTGCCTGCCAACAACCTTTCCATGTCGAATGTTGTCCTTTGGGCTAACTATCTGCATCGCTTTGGCATCATCTTACGGATGCGAATTCATCATGAACTGAGGCCGCCACAGCGCATTCGAAACGGAGATCTTGTTCAAATGTCTACCAAGATCGAACAGGAAAGATCAGACGAGGAAAATTTCTTTAGTAGGAAGAAAAAAATCGCGAGAAAATAGTCAAGACATCGTAAATTAATTGGAGAAAAAAGGTTTGAATTGAGTAAACGATTTATCTACTCTGATAGACCATCATCGCCAGGTATAATAACATTGAAATCCAACGCAATGAAAACCTCTTGATATCTAATGCCTTCATTTATTCTTTCATGCATCTCATCTATTCATAAACTCCATAGCTTGAAGCAACTATCGTCCACCAATATTCGTCTGATAGGACTCGCCCTCTTACATCATCATCAAACTATTCGCATTTACTCATCGTCGTCCGCTCCACCTGGAGTACCAGTCTTGGGTGTTCCACTCTTTGCACTCGGTGGCCCGGCCGTAGGAGGAACAATCTTAATTGTAGTCTTGGCGGGTGCTGCCTTTGCTGCAGGAGCAGGTGTAGCATTCTTCTTTGGTCCTCCAAACTTCGAACCTCCGATATCATTTCCACGTAATTTAATACCCAAAACACGTTCCATATTGTTCAAAACTTTTTGATCAGGAGTGGCGACACCCCTTTCCATGTCGTTAACAATTTTTGGGGTAGTATTGCATAGTTTGGCGAGGTCGGCTTGGGTTTTGATGTTTTTGGCCTTGCGACCGTCTTGGATGGCTCGGGCGACTTCCATACCAACGGTCTTGGGCTTAATGATTTCATCTGAGCGGTCGACTTTTGTGAGATGTTGACCTTCTCCTGAAGAACCCTATTAATTGAGTAGGTTAGTTTATGGTTCATGGCTGTCGAATGTAAGGCTTTGGAAAGAAGGTCGCGGGGTCGCGGGGTAAATGTTAATGATTGAAAGGATTTGACTTACAGCATTACCGGAAGCAAATTTTTTCTCAGTAGTAATAGCTCCTCCACTTCTCTTAGCAGCGTTCAATGCAGCAGCTCCTCTAATGACAGTCTCCCTGTTTGCGCCAGCTCCTCCACGAACATTCTTTCCAATCTTGGTAGTTGACTCCCAGTCATCCATTTTGATCGAATTTATGTGGGGTTTTGATTTAAAAAGTGTAGTCTGAAGAGATGGGAAGTCTGATTGAAAGGAAAGGAATTCTGAAGGATTATCGAGGGTGTTTGACGTTGATGTTGTTGTATGTTGTAAAAAGCGGAAGAAGGATTGATGACTTCTATTTGTGGCAATTGAATAGCGCTTCCTCTCGCCGAATGAATCAGATACAAAAAGAATTTCTTAGGTAAGCAGGGTTGAAGTATGTCGTCAAGCGGTGAGCGTCGTAAAAGGGAGCCTTTACTGTATTGGGATGAAATAGTGTGGCAATATATCCTTGTATGACTCTAGGCTCTGATTCCTAAGAGTTAGCTTTATACCAGTACCAGTACTTACCCATTGTATTTTACACGTTCAGACAATTCTAAAACATCATTGCTATTCTTTCATACAATAACCTCGAGGTCTTATATGTAGAGGCTGTCCTGTATTTATCTCCGGTCTCCTAACGATTCATAATTCTTAACAATAGGAACATTTGAAGAAGAAAAATGCATTATCAAAGAATTCAACATCGCCTCCCCTAGATTTACAAACCACGTCATGGGTGTTTCTTATTTTGCATTCACCTCAATCACACTCATTGGGCTATTCGGATCAGTGTCCGATATATCAACTATCTTCGCCTTTTCGATCATAAGGAATAGACATTCGTTTTCCCAATCAATTCAGAGATATGTTGACTTATCAACCATTGTCACCATTGCTATGAGCACGGGTGTCCTGTTTTCATTTCTTCAAATCATTCGATATGCCCGAGGACTTCAGGTAGCATCTACCAATTTAGATGATCAATTTCTAAAGCCCATGCTTTTTCCTACGAAAACAAGTCATTTGAGGTTATTTCCAAAGAGACATGGTTTTTCCTACTCCTATCTTTTGACCGGCATACCCATTGGTTGGACAGGATCTTCAGGAGGAATGATTTCCGCCGATGAAAAGAATGATGGATTGATATGGTATAGAAGATTATTATCCTTTCAACCAATGAGTCCTTGGTATGCCGTGGATGGAGATTCTTATTTGGAGAGGGGTCATGTCTCTGGCGGATTGGAAGGAAAATTGAAAAGATTTCTTCACGATCAGGTAATTCTGATTTATTCATTTATTCAGGATTCTGTTGACGACATCTAGGGTTTAAATCATGAAGATTATCCATTTGCATATCTCCTGACATCTTCTAAGTTTCTTGGGTATCAAAACAATCCGGTTTCAATATGGAATCTCTATTCAGGGAATAGAGAATTGAAAGCTGTTATCCTCGAAGTCAATAATACATTCGATGAACGTCATACTTATTTCGTCACACCAAAAGATGCGGAAGATTCCAAAATAGAGAAACCAAAAGGCAAAACACCAAGGTTCACAAATACTTGGTCCAAGGAATTTTATGTCTCTCCATTCAATTCTCGAAGTGGTTCTTATTCCGTCTCTGCCTCTGATCCTTTTTTTCCATCGCTTTCTGGAAATAACCCTCTGGATCTTACATTAACGCTTAGTTCTACTGAACGTCCATTCCTAGTAGCAAGAGTCTTCTCCGATGGCCATGCATTCGACCCATCTACCGAGTCGGTACTTGAAAAGACTAGATTTCTCCTATCATGGTGGTGGGTAGGATTTGCTACGTTCCCTAGAACATTAGTTCAAGCCTCTATATTATTTTTTAAACGGTCCTTGCCGTGGGTTTCGCGTCCGGAACCATTCAAGATGACCATTTCAAGACATGGCAATCAAACTCAAAAGTCTATCGAGGGATTATTTCGACAATTTTTACAACATGTTATTGAGGTAGCGGACCAGCCTTTGGTGTTAAAATACAGACCTGCTGGGCTTCTTGATAATACCGCAGAAATTATGTTTTCTCCTTCAGCTCAAATGTCACCGGAATCAGCGAAATCCATAGAAATATCAGTACTTACACCGATTTTCTACACCCAATTCATCAAATATGTCGACATCGTCCAAGGTCTTGAAATGGAGTCAAAAAATGAAACCGTATCCATTTCTGATTTGAATCTTCTGTGGGCACGACCTCTGAAGTCAGAGACACAGCAATCAGTACCAGAACATTTCTATTCATCAGATGACAATACTCTAACCTGTATATTTTTCCGAACAGTTCGTTCCACTCGTATATGCTCTCATGCCGATTCCACTGGAACTCTTTTTTCATCATTTGACAAATACGTTCTGAAGCATACCAATAACGCCACTTCATTTTTGTACCAGAAGATACTGCTCAAGATGTGGCTTTGTGATCGGATTGCTTTGGGATGGGAAGATTTATTGGATTTCCAATGGTGGCTGGTAAAGATTGGAGGCTTTTGGTGGTTAAGAGGAAAGATGTGATTTGTTTATTTGAATGCATGCATTGGCTTGGGACATTGAAAGCACGATACTGGGAATGATGTATGGTAGATGCGGGGGATATATAGAATAATGGAATTGAAATAATAGAGAGCTTAACCCTCCATGTCCGGCAACATTAAAATGCTCTCATCTGCAAATCGAAAACACAACAAGTTCAGTCCATCTTTTGCTTTCGAAAAGTTTGAACATTCTCGATTGAAGAATCGCTTAATGTTAGACGTTGGTACACCAACAGATGAATACTGGAACCTAGCTCGTCTTCTTCTCATTGCCGATGCGCGTCCCCTTCTCCCAAAACTCTCTTCTCTGCCCCAAAATATAATCCTTCAAATTTTGTCTCTTTTCAAACAGATTGAGATAGCATGGTCTCTGCTGATAGTGTGGTACTGGCGCGTTTTCCATTGTCTTTTCCATCTTTTGCACTCAACCAATTTGCATCTTAGCCCTCCAAATTTTCCTAAGGATGGGTTGACATTAGTATTTGAAACTGCCAATAGAGAAAATTTCTTTTGACCTCTAGAGCATTCTGAACGGTCCCTGCGATTCTTTGGAAGGGTGTGCGAAAAGGTGCGGGAGGATGTTCCGCGCGATAAATTCCACCTTGTCGACCGTCCATTCGGCATTTGTGTGGCTAGTACTGCCTGATTGATTCGACGGTAATGCACCTACTCATAGCCATAGTGAGCATGTTCCCCGAAACTTTGCAGCTGTCTAAGACATCGACCGGTACCCAGCAAGTCTTTGGCTTCGCAACCTACCCCCGTCTGAAGCCGAAGTAATCAACTCTTTGGGCGGACTTGACTTCAACGTCCCACCGGTCGTGAAGCTACCCCAACAAACTGAAAAACATGTGCTCCGCAGATTGAATTGACATTTTGTTAGGTTCCTTTGACGGCGCACACTCAAGTCACTATTCTGTGGAAGTCATCCAAGCCTTTCCGGATCGCGCAGTCAGAAGACCCCATGATTAAATGCAGTCACTATAGAATGCTCGCTCCCGGTGTAGTTTTCCCGCCAGGTGTAGTTCTCGGTCAGTCTGATGATAGAGTTCGAAAAGCTTCGCAAATTATCGCATTAAAGTTGTTGTGGAATTTATAGATCGACCGAGTCGCTCTGTTACCTAATTGCAAGACAGTCAGCTCAAATCCAATCACTCACTCATTCCATCATTTGGAACATCGGGTTCGCATGAATTCACCTTGATTAATCCGTCTCGCCTTTTGAAATCATTCTTCGTGGTCATTCTAGTACGCAATTGAATAAAGTATTATTTGCTCATTGTTTATTGAAAATATAGGCAAATTTCTTTGGTGAAGGTAGAGGAGGATGATTTCTTCCAAGTGTATGAGCTTCAGGCTATGCACACATCATGGTTGTTCTTGCCAGAGCCGTCATAGCCCTATCAGGCTAAGTAAATGGCGGGGTCAAGGCGCTGTGAGTCCGCAATTTAGCGTGTCAAACGGAGGTCAACCAAATCATAGTCGCGGATAATTCTAAGACTTGTAAATATATTTTTTGCACGATCGGGATGTCGGATCGACCCATTCGAGTGTTTGTCTACTTTTCATGAGTTACGGGATGAAAAATCTCCTGATATGATACATCTACCCTTTCGCAACCCATATACACAATCCATTCAAGGTCTCGACTATCCATCTATTTCAGTATCCTCTATACCCTTGCGTTTGTTTTCATAGTTCATCGCATTGGGCAGTCGAAATGAAACTGGGGAATTCACTGCCACTTGAGTAGTTTTTTCGATTTGAAATGAATCATTTGCCATTTGCAATCATCTGAACTTTTGAATGGTCGTCAGTGCGATCATAAAGTTTGTCCAGAAACAAATCTGTGGCACATCATGTCGCGGATAGATTTATGCAAAGGATTCGGACATGCTTTACGACTCTTGAATATAGTCGTCGCGAGAAGAAGCTTTCTTGGCTAGAGATCATAGGCTTTGCGTACGTTCTACGAATTTGCCCCTCGTCAAGATACTCTGAAATCACAGCATCTATCGCTTCAAGTCAAACGCTAGATCAAAACATCAAGTGAAAACAAGACTTTACTATTGTCAGATTGAGAGTAGGTTGCGAGATGTTCTTCCCAAATTGTTTTTAACACTTATTTCCATTGCCCAAGACGATAAATGTATATACAGATATCGCCAAAGTCTACCACAAGTTTGTCGGAGAAGTTTATAGTTTTGGATCGAAACGGAATTGTGAAAGTTAATAGAACAAGCCAAACGATCCTAACATCAACTCCATATCAAATGTTACCTAGCCTCAACTGAATACCTTCCGTTGCCTCAAACCCCAGTGAGTTTATGTTGCCCGCGTTAAAGTTTGTCTCATATAACCCCTCCATATGGTTTTGATACATGAATCCTTTTGACATCGCGGGGTCACAATCTTTATATATAATCATATGATGCCCTCTTGTATTTATGGCGTTCCAAACAATCATCGTTCCATTCACTTAATTATACCAGCACACATCGGGAAAGTTGACCTTTCTTACAAAGCCTTACACTCATTTACAATTCCTAAAAAAACAAAATTTAACTCGTCAACATGCAAGGTTCAATCCACAGCGTTTCCTTTCTCCTCATTTTATTGGGTACCTTCATTCTCGCAAGTCCCATGCCAACCCAAAAACCAACAGTACCATCAACATCAAAATCAACAATACCAGTCAACAAGATGTATGGTCTTTCATCTCATCAAATGATGAATATAACCAATGATGATACCAATCCTAAATCTTCTACAAGTTCTGCTGCTGCCAAATCAACTGGAACATCCACTGCATGCTCACCAGAAGTTCAAGCTCTTGCATCGGGAATCAATTCGAATATTGCAGACCAACGTAATGAACAAAAAGCTGTGACAGCTGTAGGAAAGGCCCTTCAACAATCACCTTTCAATGCCTCCATGTTTGATGCCGCGCAATCCTCACTCATGACTTTTGTTCAAAAAGGAATTCAGATTCGACAAAACAATCAAAAGATAGCTCCAGCAGGAAATGCGGCTATACCTGGTTTGGCAACTGTCGCAATGGCACAACAGGAAGAGTTGAATTTAACCATGAGTTTGACTGCAAGTAATGTGGCTGGTAGTAATGCAACAGTTGCAAAATTGAAGACAGATTTTGCCGGTGGAATTGTACAGAACATGAAGAACTTGGCGGCGGCAACTAAAGGTTGTAAAATGCCCAGCACTACCACATAATTCATGGATGTGGTAGTTTTAGTCAACAGAGATGAATCATTCATGAGAGACGCTGGTCGCTCTGTAATGTAGCAAACATTGTATAGATATTTCACTTCATACAAAGCTTTTCAAAGTACGATTGACGATCATTTATGCCACCTAGTCAATGTTTCTCGTTCATGGTTCTCAAAACCTCGAACTGCATCACCATAAGAATCAAACAATTATGATCAAAACGTTTCGCATGCACTTCCACAATCATATCAATGTTTCTTTCATTTTCGAAAATTTATCTGTGAACGTGCAACTAGTAACCAGCAATCATTCACACATCCAATCATCCATTCCTACAACAACTATTTTCCACTGTGTCAAATGCATTTTCAAATAGTTTCCTGCCAGACCTCGATACACCTCATGTCCACCTCATTTCCACCTCGGCGAAATTATCTATGATAAATTTTGTTCCTCGAATCTTGCACATTCAGCAATGTGTACTAGATAGATAATGTCAGGTAAGGGCACTTGATTTCATTCATTCTGTCAAGGAAAAGAAATTGGAATACTCACACTACACAATTTAATTCCTCCTCCTTCAACTCCCATGCCTGGTGCTACCGTATCAATTTCTCTATGTAATGCTCTCAATCCCCTATATTCCATACTCTCCCACCAATCCAAATAAACACTTGCAGTAATACCCTGCCACTCAAAAATGTGCATTTCCACCAGTATTTGACCAATAGGAAATTCTGGCTTTAATGGATCTGGAGATGTAAGTGCACCGGCGCCTCCAGGAAGTGTATGGCCATTCAAAGAAGAGAGAGCATTGTATTCCGAGTATTCGATATCTGTCTTCAAGATGTCACTATTCTCACAAACACCAAACCATTAGCTTTTCTCAGTCGTTATCAAGGGAAAGATTGTTGGCAACGAGAATTAGGAGAATGCGCGACGGCTTCTAGAAAACTCACATGTAATCATGTCCATTCCTTTTCATCATATCTTGGATTGTAACAAGTCGATTTGCGTCATCTGTAGCACTATTTGCTCCATTTCTCTCAAAATGTGCCCTTGCTCTTATTTCTTCCGTAACTTCTTCACCAAAATTAAATCCCGGCACATGTTGATCATAACCCCAGACTTCACATTTCGTTCGACTGAGTATTTCGGCTTCGAATGATGAATCATTTCCAACACCTATTTTGATTTAAAGTTAGTCATGAATTGTTGTCCAACGTTGATAAATCAATTACTTACCAAAACTATAAATCACGCAAGGTTCTTTCTTCTCAATGAATTTACTAATTCCACAAATCCACCAACCTCCTTCTCCAAGTCTTCCAAGTCTTTCCATTTCCCATGGACAACCATAACTTGGAGTGACTAAATCCCAAATACTCCATGGAGTTTCTTTGAAAGTACTTTCATCCTTAGCAGGAAAAAACCCTCGATCTGGAAAATTATGTCTGATCTCTCTTCTTTTTGTTACTCCTCGTTGATATATGATTTCGGATTCTTTCATAAATGCATTGAGATTTGGACGTGATATAGGTATGAAATGAAAATTTCCTAATGTTGGTATGGAAAATGGTACTTTTGATCTGGCCTTTAATGGAACAGTGATGAATATGGCTAAGAGAATTAAAGAAGTTAAAAATAATATCTGAATAATATTGTTGGATCTCATGATGGGGTCGGAGCTGTTGGTATTTTGTTGTTCTGTAGAAACACTTTGCCCAGAAATTCATCAAAGTTACGAAATACGCATCAACAGGAGTAGGAAATATTTTGATCCCTTAGTTTCAATATTCTCTTCTATTTCATCGCGCTTATGAGTACGTGTATGTGGAAATAAAGGGCCATTATCTATTTTCAGCCCATTAGATTCCAACCAATAGGATCATAAATGTTTTGAAATATGTTTCTGCTTTCTTTTTGTGACTCGTCGAAATACCTCGAGTCAAAACCCCCTTGCTTGATTGCGGAGAGACATTATTTCTGGAAGTCGGAAAACCTAGGAACCTCTGGTTTCTTTATCATTTGATAAGCATTTTAGAAAGCCTCGTAAGTTTTTTTTAGATATCTTTGAATTTGGTAAGAGGGAAAGGGAGAGTCATGAAACTTTCCATTCTTTTGAAATCTTCTGATATTATGATTTGTTTCTCCGGAGATTAGCTGTTTATGACAGGATGGTATAGCACTACATGTCCTTCCAATCTAAATCTATGAATGATACACTCAAGTAAAGCAAGACTAGTATGATGACTGAAAGAGTCATTGAACAATGTTCGCAGTGCGATATGTGGTTGGAGATCATTCTGGACAATTATTCACAATTCCAATATTAATGCACACAGCAATTCATCATTGATGATGCAGTACTTCCGATGTAATCATATTGTAAACGGTATCTAGAGCTCGTCACTGAGTGTGATTCATCAAAACACTCAGTTACCAACGCGGTATAGAAGAATATAAGCGAATATGCCCCCTATTCAGAAGACTTTGAAGGAATCGGGAATCTTACATATTGCTCAGAATTATATAGAAGTCTGTATTGTCAATTCAGATATTATGATTTATCGGAAGACTAAGTAGAGACGACACACAAACAAAAGATGTAGTTGCGACGGGATGGCAATGTTGGTGGTGTATAGATTCTATACATCCAATCTTTGAGAATATCGCAAATCTGAATTGATCGTCGGAAGCAAAAACGAATCAATTGGGTTGATACCAGCATCATGAATTATTGCAAAATGTAATCAAAGTTATGAAAAAATCAATATTTGGTTACGCGAAGACAATGATGTTGATGATACATTGGATGATACATTTGATGATACATCCATAAGCATCTAATGCCAAAAAGTTAGTTCATTAGATTGATATACTTGCAATAAAACAATGAACTGCTTATTAAAATTTTCTGAGTAAATAGATTGTAGTCCGGATCATTTTAACACACGATGCGCCCAAGATTATTACCTCTGAGTGAACGTGTAGTGCAACAGTTCCTACTATTTATCAGACTATTAAGAATTGATTATCTGAGTTTTGCAAAAATTCCGGCACCTTATCGTGAATTACTTGGTACGATGTGTTGGATTTCTGCCCCCAGTTATTGAGATAGTATATAATGCATTCTCTATACACCTCATTATAGTGAGACGTATTGTGTTCTCTATCACGTATTTCAATATATAATATTAAATAACATATGACTAGAATTATTGAGATTATCATCTAATATTGTATACCACTAATAGGATATAGAAATACTAGAATTCGGTGAATTCTCTTCTAAATATTGAAATTATTTCTATTAGAATTTATTGAATATTTCTGAATTCTTATAAGGATGTAACTGAAACCATTAAGAATTTATCAAATTCTAGTAATTCAATATATTGCTAGTATTCTTCAATATATCTTATACATATTCTAATGGATAATTTAGTAATTTATATGTATTGGTGTAATATATAAGCTTTCAATATCAGCCACCATAATACTAACTTACACTAACTCAATGACTGTCTGCCCCTCGCCCACCACTTTCTGGGTACCTCTTTCTTCCCTCCAAAATTCGAATCCAGTTCTTAAAACTTGCGCAAAATGTTTCCTTGTTTAATCTGATTCTATGATCAAGATCCCGCAAAGTTGTTCTGGCTGATTATAAAGTTATCATCAAGTGAGTTGACTGTTCCCCTCGTCTACCCGCGATGATCCGCTCATCCCACCACGCTTGGGTCCCTTTCTTTTGTTTGACTTTGAAGCCCGCATTTCGAAACTTGCGGAAGCTGTTTTTTGAAATGGCCGAGTCATATCATCTAAATCTAAGAGAAATTCCGATGCCTGATCGCTTACCCTTCACTATGATGATTTTCATCCCTGTCTAATTACCGGGTTTTCGAGTTAGCTTCTGATGCTCGAGTTTGTATTGAACATCTTGAAACTTACGAAAAATCATTTTCAGAACTGAATTACTATACAATCAAGATTCCGTCAAGATCCCGCTACCTCAATGTTATGTACAACATCTTTCCGTAGATGAATTGTTAACTCCCCCGTCTGACCTATGGGCGTGACTTTCATTTAACTTGTATACGATTTTAAACCAATGTGATCTATTGCATGAAGATGCATTCCGGTCGTTGTGGGCCTTTATGTTAATTTAACCTCATCGATCCACATTGACTCTACGCTCGTCCGCGGAGTTTAACAATCCGCAACTTTTATTCCTCAATGGTTCCGGGACTGTAATTCAATTCTAAGCTTCCTAGTAGATGATCAAAAACGTTTGCGATCGGTGGAAATGTGTACCGGCTGGCGGAGACTGGTACTGGTGCGCGTCCTATTTCCGATAAAAAAAGCTCTTAGGGTCATGAATTCAAAAGTTCATATCATAAGAAACGCCGGAGTCACTTCTTTAATGATTCAAGATCTTGAGTAATCTAGTGGCAATGTTCAGGACAGAACATGGCGTTGCGGAGCCTTCAGCAGCTCTTCTTGGTAGGATAGTTGAATTCCGAGAAATTGAATGCTTTCAAAATGTTGAACTCTGAGTTTCTGATAGCCTAATGGGTATAGATGGACAAGAAAACATCTCTTACTTTGTTCAGTACTTGAAATAAAGTTTTCCGTTAATTGTGGGGCGAAAAACCTCATGATCTGACACCTCAGATTGAGGGCAAGACGTTCATTATTTTCAAAATTTAAGCTTAATTTTGGATCAATTGGACTAAAAATAACGCAGAGATTACTTTATATAGTTGCTATTAGCTTATTATAGTTTGGTAAAGCTTCAATACGTTCTGATCTTAGTACTTCAATTTGAGATATAGAGCATTGCCTACGACCCCGCTGCAACCACCCGGCTTTATCTAATCTTGCATGTCCATGAATTCGTCTCTTCTCTGAGTTCCATTCTTTTATTCTCATTTAATATCTCCCCATTTGAATTGATCAAGGTATTTTGCGTCCTGAGGAGTTTCGATCAGGTCGGATATAGTACTGGAATCTTAATCACACGATATAACACATATAAAGGAAATAGGGGCCGGTATAAGCGAGGTTCCGGTGAATGGCGAGGTCCGTAATCATTTGAGCAATTATTCTTATCGTATCTAAAGATAGAATGGTACGTATACGGGGAAGATTGAATGGAGTTGTAGCCCTATCCGGACAACCATGAGTGAGTTTTCTTGGGCTACGATGGGGATCGTATTGACGGGTTACAAATATTTTGCCCCTGACTTAGGATCAATGCTAAAAGAAATTCATAGGTATGCCAAGAATCATTTCGATGGCCAAGAGTAATCGATGTTGTTTTGATCCAAGAGGATGAGAGATTTGCCAATTGAAAAATTGGCATGTGGGATTTCGATGCATGAGGTGATTAAAATGACAAGCGATAGTTGAAGTGACATCTTTGCTTACTGCATTACAAAAGTTAGTCATTGAATAAGCAAATAGGAAAGAAGAACTTTGCATTATAACTGTGATTGCTGCAAGCCGTCAGCATTGTACCCACTTCAATTGAGATGCCCTGTCAACTTGGGTCGGAATCCACGATTCAACCAATAAAAGACAAACATCTCAATACAACCAACAGTCCCCGCTTGAACATCCAATTTATATCTTAAATTTCTCGAGTGATTAAATAAAGTCCACATCATCCAGACTTTAGAGTTAGATTTTCGAGCTTCGAAGCCTATGTGTCAAGACCTCATAGGACATTCGGAAAAAAATCCACTCTCATAACATTCTATCATTTACCTTTCAAATTGTCACAAACACGAAAATAACATCTAAATCCATTATGACTCTCCCAAACAGAACATCCTCTCAAGTCCTTGTCGAGTTTCTGGATCTCAATCCTGAGGTAGAATTCCTTCGATATCAATATTTGGATATTGGAAATGTTTTACGATTATTAAATGTCACCAAATCTTATGCCCTCAATCTGGCTGAGAGACCTCTCAAAGTATCTTGCCTCACTCTTGGTTGTCTTCCAGATGATTCTATAAATCTAAGTCGATTTCAGCCGGCTGGATATGATGAAATTTATCCAGATTGGGCAAGTCTTCGATTATGTACTTATGTGGAAAATGGAAAGACACATGCTAGCGTTATGTGTTTTGTGAAAGAAATGAGTCAAAATTTTCCACCTTGGAAACGAGATCCTCGATCACTATTATACGAAACCTTGAATCGTGCAGAGAGTCTAGGCTTTCAATTTCTTGTAGGATTTGAACTCGAATTCCACCTTTCCAGAATCGTCGGAGAAAAATCAATAAAGCAAGTGAGTCAATTCTATGGTGCTGCGGCATTTAGAGATAGAACTATATCTCGATTGATAGAGGAATGCATTCGGTGTCTCTTAAATTCAGGAGTTGAAGCGACTCATTTCCATAGTGAAGTTGGACACGGAATGTTTGAAATTCCAACTGGTCCATTGAGACCAATCGAAGCTGTTGATACTCTTGTTTACTGTAAAGAAGCTATCCAAACAATCTCTTTAAAGCATGGATTCAAAGCGACGTTTTTTCCGAAGCCAGTACTATCACCATCCCAAACAGCTGTTGGAGCTCATGTTCATTTTTCAATTGACGATGCCACACAAGAAGTTGCTGATAATTTCTTGGCCGGAATCCTTGAAAATCTTCCAGCTCTATGTGCATTTAGTATGCCAAATTATGACAGCTATCATCGATTAGGAGGGCATAGAGGTACTATTGGTACTTGGGTTGGATGGGGAGAAGAAGATAAAGATGTTGCCGTAAGAAAGATATCTGGAAGAACAGGTTACTGGGAGATTAGATGTGCAGATCAAATGGCAAATATGTTTTATGTCTTGTCTGCATGGATTACAACTGGAACTTGGGGAGTGAGAACTAAATTACCATTGAAATGGCAGAACCCTCAAAGTAAGTAATTCAAATCCGTTTAATCAAATCAGACTGATCAAAACCTAACTAATGGATTCCAGGTTTGGTGGCAGAAATGACTGCAGAGGAAGTGGCGGAATTAAATTGGGACACGAAACTTCCACTTTCTCTTATTGATGCTGTAGCCGCATTAGAAGTGAAAGCAGATAGTGACTCATTGAGTGAACTCGGACAAGAATTCCTACATATGTATATCGATTTCAAGAAGCTCGAAGCTCGGCAAGCTGCAGAGAAAACCGAGGAAGAAAGACTCGATGTACTTACAACAATCTTTTAACTTACGACAAGTTTAGCAAAGGAGTCAGATAGACAGATTCCTTTTCGAATCAAGGCCTAAATCACTCAAGAATTGTATGAGGTCTCGAATGAATTAGGTCGTGGTGAATATAATGATCGTCACGGAAAATCAATTACATCAGGGAAAGTACCTTGAGATTTGGATTTCATCACCAAACTTCAATTCTGTGTCAGTAAAACTGCCTGGAAGTTTCTGCGAGTTAGTCTTGCATGTACTAACAGGTCTTTCGGGTTTTCCGATCAATGGTTTCATGCAAGAAATATTTACGAGTGTAGAAGTTTGTCGTCCACATACATCTATGTCTTGCACGAGGAACTTTAGTAATATTAATCTGCGCCCTCTGAAAAATACCGGAAATGCTTGCAACATTTTTCTGCATATGTCAGTATATTTTAAAATATTTAAGATTGATTGTTGTTTTTGGAAAGTGCTCACAAGTGTGGAGGCTTGTCATCCACATACACCTGGTTCCTGTACACAGATCTATAGCATCAATGATTTTTGCTACCCAAAAAATACCGGAAGATATTGTTGAACTAGATTAATATGCATCAGTTTGAGATCAAATTCTTCCGATGAATGGCTCTGTTTAAAAAATGCTCATTATGTGTTGACATCTGGCATTCAAATATGCTCAAGTTTTTTACTCCGTTAGTACAGAGACCTAGATAAAGATAATCACTCAACTCTGCTTCCTTTAAAAAGCCTGAGTATTTATATGAGTTAGTGTTACATATATCAATAGGTTTATCAGTATTTTCGACTAGGTCTCGTTTACTAAATAAGTGAAGTTGGCACATAAACCCACAAAAGCTCACCACTCTACTCGCGAAGAGACCTAATGCAAAATAAACCTTGGATTCCACTCCTTTGGAAATGCCGGAGAAAAAATTTCCACTGTACCTAGCATATATGAACGCAGACTTAATGTGTTCCGAAGAATACTTGTATTTGAAAAATGTTCACCAGATGTAGAGCTCCGGCATCAGAATTGCCAGAGCTTTCTACTCTGCTGACACAGAGAGGTCTTTAGCAAATTGACCTTATATTTGCGCCATCCAGAAAAATTTTATATTGTTCTCCACTAAATTTTCTGATTATGTCTCAATTCTCACCGGTTTCCTGGGACCAGCTCTTTGCGGAGAATTTCTTGCGATGTAGAGGTATGGTGCCAAAACTCACATAGTCCTTATGTAGAGACCCACGACAAGACAGCCTTCGAAGTCTGCAAATAAGTAAATGCAAAGGAACTTTCTTCGCTTGATTTTGTATGTGCAAACGACTTTTCATTTCTTCTTACCGAGCCGTAATGTGAGAAAAATCCTTACTATATAGACGTAGACTTCAGATACTCCATCGAGACACCTAGGCCTCATGTCGACATATACAATAAGATGATTTTCGAAGTCCGTTTCAAGATAAAACTAGAAACCCATTTTTTGCTTAACTTTGTATATACTAGTGCAATATCAAGGTTATCGACCTGGTCGCTGTCTGTAGAATATGCTTTCTGAATACAGAGTTCATTTGTAGTAGTCATGGCCTCGGCCTTGTATCATGACATACTATGAGATCACTTCCGATTTTCGCACAAAAAAAGTAGGAAATCTCTCTCTACTTAATTGCTTATACATCAGTGAGTTTTCAAGCCTTTCTGATGTATATTAGGGTATAAAGAAATTTGCACTGAACGTATATTTCAGTTTTCGTGTTCACAGCCTCTGCTTTATCAAGAAATTCAGATCGAAATCCGGCATTGGAAAAATGTAGGAAAATAGATTTAAATGTAATCGATACATATAGACGAGTTTTGAAATCTTTCTGCCTAATGATTGTGTGCGGGAAATGTTTCCGAGACGTAGAGTTTACGTTTGATGTATAGATATGTAGACCTCATATGATGTCTTCATTTGTTGTACCGAGTTTCTATTTCGCATAGAAATGCCGCAAACTGATCTTCAAAGAATGTTTTATAAGTTTATAGGTTTCTAGGTGTTTCCGCTGAACTGTTATGTACGAATAATGATTGCCAGAAATCAAGTCAAACTTTTGTGCCAACATTCTGGCTTCCCATGGAGGTCGAGAGTGAGACCTTCCATTGCACAAGACTATTTCGCATCAAAAATAACTACAGTTAATTATCTCTATTTCAATGTGTATGTATCAATGCTTCGATTCCTTTAGTCTTCGCTGTTGTGCGCGGGGAATGCTTTTCGTACTCCAGCATTTTCAATTGACAGGAAGACCCACAGTTACGCTTCTTCTACTCCGAACCAAAGTAGGTGCCGTAAAATACACTTCATTGAATTATGTATAGATAGATAAGTTCTTAGATTTCTGCGCATTATAGGTTGCGTGAGGAGACAATCTTTTCGCCAGGTTTGATCATTCATATTGCACTAGCACAGACAGGGTGAATCCTGTTTACGCAACCCAATTTTTGAGATTATGAATCTGGCAATTACGGAATCCCAAATTGAATAATAGAATAATAGTTTCAGTATTTCTTAAGTTGCGGGACCTTATCATGATAGACGGAAACTTTGCACTGCAAAGTTTGCACAATGCGTTACTATGAAGTTGGAGAGGGGAGAATGAATGATGAAGTCTTCAACCTCCTCAAATGATACCGCAGTTATCTAAAAGTTTTAACATATGGTAATATATGATCTTAAGACTTCTTTACTATAATTTTCGGGGTGCATACTGCGAGATTCCTGTGTTGATAAACGATGATAATTATCCCCGCTTGAGTTGAAGAGTTGAAGACTTATGAATTATACCATCGAAGTTCAAATTGACTCCCGGAAAATTATGTAAAGTTGTGTAAATACTAGTCATTTAATATTCTTCATGAAATAATTATATTCAACCAATTGCGCAAATCGGAAAAATCTCTAGTGTTGGTCGTGGAGTGTGGTGTCAAATTAAGAGATTGATCAATGAAAATGGATCAGTGATAATGTTCGATAGATTCAGAGACCAAGAGACAAGCCGGAAAATCTCAACTAAGTGTCTATCTATAGATGATCTCAACTATGTATATCTAAGTAGAAAATAAGTATAACAAAGCTACAAATATGGGTGAGGTCCTGAAGCATCGCGCAAATACGGATACACGGAATACCTGTAAGTATATCAAAACATATTGAAACGACACAAAAGCAGAAGCTTTATCATTGAAAAAATCAAGTTGAGTTCAAAGAAATATTTATTTTCTTATTAATTACTGGTAAGATTGTAACATTGTGAACAGAGCACTAAGTGAATACTCACTGCTCGTAATCTGAATTCTCATCGCAACTACCCTCGCCCTCTTGTTGCTCTCCGTCTAGCCCACCCTGTATTTCCTACTGCAATCTCTTATTATAAGCTGCAATTGACCTATATGGGTGTCACGCCATTGGGATTGATTCCGTTGGCGTGCGTCAAGTCTCCATGTATGTCGAATGCTGCTGCGTTTTGATTTGCAATTACCAATGCCAAACCGAACACCTGCATGCAAGTGCGTAAGGGTAATAACGGTTCGAATTTTATTTGTTCCATTATTAAATGGTAATTCAAACACTGGTTCCATGCAACTGGAGGTTGCAGAGTATACCATGAATGTAATCGGAATCTTGCTGACCAAACCACCATTTTCTGATTGTTTGCACAACAACCTAACCTTCCAATGGTTTACCATAGTTAGCCAATGCAGCTCGGAACCAATCTGAATAAATAGTTGATCCTGTTGACTGGATGTTTTCGTCCTATCCCTGCTGGGACGTTGCATTAACGAAATCTGTTTTCAATCCCAAAGTTCCCCGTTGGACTTCCAGAGAAGCATCCGCTCCGTATAACTCATCTCTAACACTTCTTTTCCTATAATTCTGGCCTACTCTCGTTTTTGGATTGAAAAAAATTGTATGTTCAAAAAGATTTTATATTGAAAAACTAGTTTTGTGTTGTTATAATGAACCCTATTATATATAATCTTGAGAAAGGCACATACTATATTTAACAAAAAAAGCCCTCATTATAGTCAATTTATTTTCTGATATCTATTAATAAAACATTATCGCATTGAAAGGCCGCTATACTACCCCAGCAGCAACAGCAGGCATCTTATAAATCCACTCGTCCGCTTTCCCCTCGGCCGCGTCTACTAGCCATCTTGCCAACGCTCCTCTTTTCTGGGTCATAGCCCAGCCGTTTCCCCCGACGACACCCACAAAGTCTTTACCACCTTCCCTGTCAGCTTTCCAACTCGCTTCATCATCCCCGCCTGGTATGGCAGCGATACGAAATACTGTCCAGTCAATCTCTTCTTTAGGTTTTATCCTGTCAAATGTAGCTGCAATGTTCATAACGGTCTGATATGCTGCGCTTCTTACGACTGGCATGAGACCTCTCGTCAGGAACTGCATGAAAGAAAATTTGTCCCCAGGCCGCTTGATAGAGAATGTGCCCATGGCGAAGAGACGGCGAACACTATTGGCGCGCATGATAGGGAAGAGGAACTCGTAAAAATTAGAACAGGTTGCTGGGTCAATGTTTTGGTCGTTTATATTGGGACCGAGTAGGGAAATGATGACGGAACAAGGTGCAACCGCCAAAGAAAGGGCATTTCGATCAAGCAATTCGCCTTTGATTATCTATAGAAAGTTAGGGCTAAACTTCTGACTCATAAAAATGCTGTTATTACCTGGACAAGTGCATTCGTTGCCAGATCTAAGGGTATTTTGGACGGAGTCCGAGCGTAGGCTACTACAGAATGCTTGCGAAAGACGAGCTCTCGAAGTACACAGATCCCAGCAGGACCTGTAGCACTCAGCACAAGAATCTTATTACCGGCCATCGTTAGATTTTTATGGAAAGTCCTTGTCAAGTGTGGTAGAAGTTAACAGCTGAGGAGCTGCAGCATGTAAGCCGAGATGAATAAATCGGTGACTTTCAGCTTGATTTAAATAAAACTGAATCGAACCTACCGGACCAACTCATATTTCTGAAATTGAAATTGAAATTGATTTGTCAAGGCTAAAGGCAAACCTCGAGGGGCAGATGATAATATGGAATCACAGCACTTTAGAAGTTTTGAGATCGATCTTGTATATCCGCTTAACAGTCCGCAAAAGCGGGTGCCCCCGCTGATACATCTATTCTCACATATATTCTCTAACGCCGCATCAAAAGTTTGCGATTCAGGATTGATGGGCATGTGCTAAAAGTTTAAGAGAGGACTCATGCACTCAAAACGAGCGAAAGTTGGTCAAAAAGGCGGAGAAAGAACCGCAGGCCATCAATTTCAAACCCCGCTACAAACGCCTAAAACAGGGGGCCAAGATGTTCATTTGAGATTTGTCTAGGTAGGGCTGCTTTACATATGAGTTTAATAAATCGCTTGCAGAAATTCGTTCAGGATGAATTGCTTGTTATTAATAGTTCGCTTATCTATGACGACTGTGTCTGAGGGATCTGCTCAATTAAAACGATGTAATAGATCTTATATTATTAGATTCTTAATAGCTTTAATTAATTGATTCAATTGTTGTTCAATAATATGGATTTAAAAATGTAAATTGAGCTGAAAGTCAGCTACATGATGATAAGCCATGTTAATTGGAAAGTCTTTCAAAGACTTAGTTTTTTGTTGTTTTCAATAGTTTTGATAACTAAAAGCAAGCATACTTCTTTATTATTAAATAGAATAACTATTTTAATGATTTTTTCAATGACACTGCCTATAAAATTGTCGGAAATAGACAGCAAGTTACGCATAATATAAGGTATATTATAGTATATATAATATATATAGTTAAATCTATTTTGGAGGGGTATTCAAAGGACGGAGTTTTATAATAATATGCATATGCTACATTACATGTTTTCCAATATCCTTTTTATAATAGAAATCTATTATCCAATTATATAAACTTTATATATAGATTATAAAGAATCTCATTAATTCCTACAATAATGCTAATATTCCTAAATTGCCTATGGTATTTATATCTTTAATAGAGTTTAATAACCCTAGGATTTATTATTGTATTATAGTATAAAAGTATTCTTTTATTGATTCAAATTTCTCTATTTATATTAGATAAAATACTATATATATATATAAATATTGAATCTTATTAATAACTTTACTAATTCTTAGTAAAGTTAATTTTTTTGTATATTCAATTATTTTGATGATTTTTTTTCCTTGATTTTATTGAGTATAATTGAGGTTCTGAGCTATAATGGCTGTTTCGGTTAATTAGGTTAATTTGGTTAATTTAATTAATTCATTTTGATTGATTAAATTTAATTAATCAAATCAATCAAATTGATGAAATCGAATGAATACGAGAAAAGGATTAATTGATTCTTTTTGATTCTTTTGCTTTTAGTATTCTAAATCTAATCTTAAATCTTTGTTATGAATTATAAAGTTAGAATATATTAATTATTTTGTAAGGATATTCACTATTTGTTTTGTTCCAGGAATCTATATAATATAAAGTTTTTTTGTTTCTATTATATTTTTTTGAATATAATACTAGCGAATATTGATATACTTTGTTTTGTTATAAACCTTATTTTCTTATATTTAATCAACTTTATTTGTATTGTTATTATTGGAAATTATATATATATAATACTAAATAGTATACTAGTAAGAGATATCTTTTTCTATTCCAACAGATTATAAGTCTGGGTAGCATAATGGTAAAGTATAAAACTATAGGTTTTCTGATATAAAAAGATTTACACCCCCACAACTTATAATTGAATAAAAAAAGATTTATATATTTATTTATATGTAATTAGAACTGGAATCGGTAAGTTTTATATAAAAGTGTAGAAGCTAACTCTAAGGAAGAATTGTAGAGTATATTATTTAAGGGGGAATATTGGAAATCATATATATATGATATTAAGTAGTATACTAGTAAGAGATATCTTTTTCTATTTTAATAGTTATAATATAAAATTGAAATAAAAGATTCATTCTCAAAATATTCTTCTAAATCTTTGATTAGATTTTTTAATTAAGCTATTTCTTTAGTTCTTTTATTAACAATAATAATCTTAGTTTTTATTATATAAAGAAAGATTAACTTTTATTTTATTAATAACTAAATTATTATTCTATTATATTTGATAATTGCTATTTTTTATACTAATTTCCTATTAATTGTAAATCCCCAAATTGAATCTATATATACTCAATATTTGTATAAAAGTATATTTAATTGATTTAAATAAACTATACCTATTATATATATATTAATAAAATATTGAAACAAATATTTTGTAAGTACTAAATAACTTTCCTTTAATGTTTGTATAATATAAGTAAGTTGGCTTACAGTATATACTATATCGGATTAAGTGTAATTAGAGAAATAAATAATATTATCAACAATTTGAAGATAAAGAATCTTATCATCTTTATATAGAAACTCGTTTTCATTTGAATTTCGTATAACTATATTTAAAAATAAAAGTAAATCCTTTGTATCAATACTAATAACAATATCAAATCTTTATAGAATTTTTTTATATAATTCGATTGATATATTTTAAGGGATCGATTTTATTGATTTCGTTTTATTTGAATACTTAGAAATATATTAGTTTTTCTTAAATCTTTGTATTTCTATTTATATCTGATTGTTTTTTTTATTAAATCGATTTCGATATGTTTTTTTATTATTAGTAGATTATTTATATATAATAGGATATATACTTTTTTTCTTATAAAGAGATTCGAATCTGTTATTGATTCTTTAAGTTCTATTTCTTTGAAGAATTTCTGTATAATTGTTTATTATATATGTAATATCTATTTAAGCTTATAAAGGGATTTTCTCAATTTGAGGTATAGTTTATCTTTGAGTGTGATTTCTAGGAAAACTATTTCAAAGAATCTTAGTATTTTTATTAGGATTTTTATATTTATTAGTTTATTATTTAAAAATATAATATTAATATCTATATTATCGATTTCTAAATCTTCTATTATAGCTTTTATTAATAAAATATATAATATTAAATATTTTATTATTCTAATAAAAGCTTTTTGAAAATTTATTTTATATTTTTGAAGATACTCTTTTATAATTAATTATGCTTTTCTTTTAGTTAACTTGTTAAAACAATTTAGCTTACTCCTTAAAATATATTTATTACTCAATAGTTTTTTATTTGTGGGTATAAATTTATTTATAACTTTGAAGGTACTATTATTCTTAGGACTTTGCAATTTATATTCAATTACTTTTATTTATATTTAAGTATCCTTTTATATAATATTCTCGAATTTTATTATTTCTATAAATATAAAATCAGAATTATTAATAAAGGTATTTTCAATATCAATTAAATCAGTAAATATAACTTTTATTTGTTGAATAATTTAATTACTAAAAATCTTTCTTAATTATTTTTTACAATTATAATTTATTGAATTTTGAATTAGAATAACTATTAGAGTAAATCTTATTCTTAAAATTTCTATAACTATCCATATTCTCTATTTTATAGATTAAAATACTTACACATTTTATATTAGATATCCTATTCCCTATAATTATTACTACTATAACATTCACAATAATATCTATTACACCAAAAAATAAATCTAAACTTCCTCTTACTTATTTATAATCTGAATTTTCTTTTATTTATTAATTTATATATTGTTTTATACTATTAATTATACCCTTCTTTTTATAATCTTTTATTTATTATATAAAAAAGATTTCCTTTTCCTTTCTATTCCAAATTATTCTAATATAAACTTATCTTTAAGTTTTTTAAAAAGATATTTATATTTGTCAAAATCAGTATTTACTGTTTTAACAATAATCTTAATATAAAGATTTAAAAAATAATAAATACTATTTCTATCCATTTCAATTATAATATATTCTTTTTTGAATACTCTTAACTCAAATTTCTTTATTATTAATCCTAATTGTTAAGAGTTTTTGATTTACATTTTACAACCAAATATCCTAATCTTTTTAAAATTAGATTATCTACTATTTATAATTTTATATAATATAATTACTATTAAAAGTATTCCAGCTTTTCCAAGAAATAATATTTTAATAGAAAATCTATTCTTCAGATATACAAAATATCGAATAAAAAATTCCTATATATTAGATTTAATACCAGATTCATTTATTAGCAATCTTATAATAGTATTAATATTTTGAATTTTTTTCTTAGCAATTTTATTTATTAAATATTTTCCAAGAAATAAAGGTTTGAATATTAAACCTTTCTTTCCAATTTCTATTTAAAATAATATTCCAAATTCATTCTTCCTATTATTTGTTCTAATAATAACAATTTTATAATTGAACTCTTTTTCAATATAATTAATCAAATCTATCAATATAGATACAACTATTCCTATAGTTTTGTTTTTTATAAACCTGACTTATATCAATCTTGTAATATTATTAATTACTATTAGAAAATATTTGTTTCTATTTTCAGAAAGTTCTTATATACCTAATAAATCCATATATAAACACTATAATCTTATAAAAATATAAATAACTATATACTTATTAAAATACTTATTTATCCTCCCTACAAAACAAGATTTATATACTTTTCGATTAGTACTTCTCTTCCTTTTAATATAATCCAAGTTATTTAAAGTATTTTTTAATTTATCTATTTGATCATAATTGAGGTGATCTAATTATTAATATATAATTTCTATTTTATTATTATTTATATCAATTTCTTTTATTTCAAAATTTATATCAATTATATATACTTATTAAACAAAAAATTATTTAATAATATAACTATTATTAATATATTTAATAATTATTTCTAATTGATTGTTTTTCTAATATAATACTGATTCTCTTTTGAAAATGATTTTCTATCCTGTTTCAACAAATATTCCAATAAAGATAAATTAATTATATCAAAATTCCTTGATATATCAAATATCTCTTAATATAAAGTTTCCAATAATAACTATTCTATATACAATATTAATAGCTATCACGGAGGATAGCTACATCACTTGGTCACTTGGATTATAGGATAATAAGAATAAAATAATAATATACTAGATTAATTTAAGGAATAATTAGTATGATCAGTTTTTGTATATATATATTCAAAATAGGTAACAAGATCTCCTGTTTGAATAATAGTAATCTCCTTATAGATTATATAAGTAATCAAATAGAGCAGAGCTTTATTGTCTTGTTTTTAGGTAAGAGTGTATATATCTACTAAAGGAATCATAATGATTAGTACATATGAGAATCACATGTATTATGTGTATTATGGGATTTTCCATAACAATAGCATATATATTATTCGCAGTTTTAATTCTCTATAGTATATCTTAATATATAATATTGATAAGATTTTCAATAAAGTTAATAAAATAATGAAAAGCTTCTAAATCTAGAATCTATATATTATTTTGAGGTTCAATATATATTACAAGATAAGGATAAATAGAATCAATATATTCATCTATTATAGTTACATAAGTAAAATCATTATTATTAATCTTTTTATTTGAATATAAAATTTCCTTAGTTTTATTATACTTTTAGTAAGCATTTTGCTAATATCCTTTCTTTCTATAGAATTTGTAGATATAAGATTCAGTTTTATTAATTTTGTTAATTTTTGATAAAGTTATATTTCTTTTTCCTGATATATATTTTCTTTTATAATATTCTTTATAATTTCTTTTTTCCTTTTCTTGAGTTCTTTTATTATTCTATTTTTTTATATTGCTTTTTGTAGTATTTGTTATTATTGATTGATTGATTATACCTTAAGAAATTCTCTTGATTTATTATAAAATGTATAAAGTATTTTGAAGATTTATATCTATAGATGTAATAAAGTTTTGTTGAGTTTGTTAAATCTTTATTTCTGGTAATGTGTTTAATAATTGGGTATAGATCTTATTATTAGAGATAAATCTTTATATTACAAATATTTTATATTAATAATCGAAGAATCAATTAAAAAAGATTTGAATAGTTTTGGTTTTAGAATCGAATTATTTGTATATAAAATATTTCCGGAGATTTTAAATATATTATAGATTTATAATATTATTAAAGATTAATAGTTTTGTTTATGTATCTATAAGATTGCCTATATTGATTATAAATATAAATTGAGAACAATATATTGAAGTCAAATAGGAATTGATAATAGAAAATGTGATTCCTTTTCTCTTTCTCTAATCAGTAATATCAATGCGATTGACTTTTGAATCTTGCTTTGTTTTAGTGTATATTTTTAAAGTAATTGTTGATATTATTGTTGTATGAATAGATTTATAGAATTCTATTCAATTGTTGTTTTTGAAGATAACTAATGATTCCCATTTCGTTTGAATAGTATTAATAGTAATTTTGTTTGTTATTATATTAAAGATGGGGATTATTGTAAGATTTTATATATTAGATAAAGCAAAAATAGATAATAAAGAAGTTTATAATAATACAGTGTTTATAATCTGTCGGAAATAGATAACAAATTATATATAATATGAGGTATATTATAGTATATATAATATGTGTAGTTAAGTCTATTTTAGAGGGGTATTCAAAGAACGGAGTTTTATAATAATGTGCACATGCTACATCATGTGTTTTCTAACAAAAATAGAATTGCGATTCCTAATTTCGATTTTTCATAATTTAAAAAAAGAGGAAAGATTGAAAACCAGTGTATATTATTATATTCAGAATTTTGATTTAGAAATGATATTGATTGAATTTTATATAAAAAGAATAAATATGAATAATGAATGAAATTCAAGGAATCCTGATGATCTAATTGGTCAATAGCTGCTTATTAAGCGAAGGCGCCCTGAGTTGACAATTAAGAGGATAGTACCTAATTAGCCTCAGTACTCGCCTATAGGATATCACTTCCACGTGATATCCAAGAAAAGCACCCGTAACATTTTATAGAAAATGAGCCGAATCTCCGAAGATCAGTATGTAATATGGGCCTGCGAACGGATAGTAAAAATCTGCGGACGATTAGCAAAACCTTTGTTACTCAAGTTTATCTCAATGTGCACAGACCACTTCAGTAGCCGGTTAGTCCACCAGTGGTCCTTGCTCAACGATTAGCTAATCATGGTGCCTAGACGACGGGTGCACTTTGTCTTGGAATCTCCACCTCTCTACCATTATCACTACCGTCGCAGACCACACTCCATCAACATCACTTCTTATTCTATTTCGGCCGGCCCCAAAGTAGTTCCAAGGTATCTATTGCGACAGCAGATAACCGTGTACCGCCTGCCTACAGCCCACGATACTCCCGACGACCAGTGTCTCGCGGCCAGCACCGACTTTTGACAGGCTTCTACCCGTCGCTCTACGGACGGCGGATGACCCTGGGTGCTGGTGCATCTTGCAGCACTGGAGCTCGTCATATAGAGTGTATTGTGGCTAGGCTGGGCGTGCAGGAATGAAAGCGACCGAAGCCTCGATCTCATGACCGTTTGGTTAATCTACAAACAAAGCCGACTCCCATCACTTAGCCCAGCTCTATCACGAGAGAGGGCTGGCCTAGCGGGACCGTCTTGACGGGTTTACCACGCCCAGGTTTGCTGTAAGTTGTCGTTCGAACTGACAGTTGATAGTACGAGAAACTGGCCACTATGGTCGCCAGTACTGCAGAATGCTCCTCTCCCACCGATCCTACGTCCTCACCCTCCCCTCGATCGATTACGTTTGGCACCACGACGAATCCGAGCACGCCTAGGCTCAATCCAGAGCCTAACATCGAACAGGAAAGTCAGACTGCGCAAAGTCCTGACCAAGCACGCCTTGATCGATCCCCGACGCGAGACGAAAACATCGAGGCTGCGTCTCCCAGTACTCGTGCTTCCCCGTCTCTGTCGCCCAAAAGTAGCAGCTCTGGTGCGCCCTCTCTGGGACACATCGAACCAACATGGCCTAAGAAAATTGACGTGACCAAGATCTCTGCTCTTGCGTCGTGGGGGAAAGGACAGCGCTTGCCCGGCTTACTCTTCGACTTTCACTGGGTGCTGTCTTCCAACAAGGCCTTCTTCACATTGCGCGCTTCTGTCCAGCTCAAGCAGGCACCTGGTCCGCGTCGCGACGGCAGGACCAACGTCTTCATCCATATCTACCCTGAGCGCATTCAGCAGCTGTCTTTTGAAGCAGAGCCCGTAGACAAGATGTTAGGAAATGATACTATAGCACTGGTATTTACGCTGTCTAGGCCGCCGGCCCTGGTGCTGCCACCTACGCCACTCGTACCCAGGAACAAAGCGTCAGGGACTATCATCACCTCCTTGTTTCATTTGGCTGGACAGATGTCGTGGACCGTGTACGCTGCCGTACCCCCACGGACTCTGTCTGCTGTGCGGATACGACAGTTCTGCGCAGCTGTCTCTGAGCCGTTAGCTGGTAGCATCGCTGCGTTTGCGAGTGCGGCTACATTGTACCAGGGTCAAGGGGGCAAGATAATTGAAGGAGACAGCTTGGAATCTAGCACTGTGGGCGACGGCGATGACATTGGTAGTGAACTGCACGATCATCCTCCAGAATACGAAGCGTCAGGCTCTGCCCCTGTCTACCTCGACCTCGACAAAGGCAAAAAGCGTCTTCGTCAGGGCAGCAGTCCCGAGATATGCCAAGAGCGTAAATCACGATGCCCAGCCGATATAGAGGATTTTCTGCAGTCGCGCCTGTCAGCCCTTGAACAGCGTTTCGACGATGCACTTGCGGCCCACAAGAAGGAGATAGTGGAACTCGTTGGGCAGGCTGAGTCACGGATAATGGACACGCTCCGTAGAGAGATGGGTGAGCAGTCGGCTGATTTTGAGGAGTCGTTGGACAGGAGAGTCAAGGAGGAGATAGCAGAGCTGGAAGAAACGGTGATGCAGAACATTAGCGAGGCGCCACTACAGGCCACTCTAACATTTCCTGACCATCCTTGGTGCTGAACCATTCCCTATCTCTTGGGCCCATCTTCTCCGGGGCAGACTTGTTCTTAGCACTATTAAAAGGATCAAGTTCAGGTTAGACGAATGGTCAATTTGTATAGAAGCAAATGGGTCTACACCATTGAGCACTGAATTTCTAGAGGAACAACCAATCTTGAGAACTGAAAGAGACTCATTGTTACGTCGTCGGTCTTCTAGTCACGTGGAAGTGGTAGAAGAACGTTGGGGTTATATATTGAAGCAGTCAAGCAGGAGATGGGACGATTCGTTCGCACCGAGTAGTAACTAAGTAATTGAATTACTATTTGAGTTGAGCACGAAGCTCCATATACAAAGGAAATACATTCTTGCTTATAGACCTTCGCTCTCACTGCTTCATTACTCACCTTTCGCGCTGCCATTGCGCTTCTATCATTTTCTTTTTTTTGCTTTCTTCCAGGAGGCTGGATGAGCTTCTGAGACCAGCGGTATTTTGGCGTTAGTATTTTGGAGTCCCGCTTCCATTTTGGTCAGGGGCAGAATGGCTCACCGTCCAGTATTTTGGAGAAAATACTGCAGGCCTGGTGGTTAGGGGTTAACTTTAACTACATGACTGCGATGGGTTTTTTCTAATATTTTCTCCTGATGTTTCTTCGGACCTTTTCTCCTAATTCTTTCTTCTAATCCGCTCTAGTTTTCTGATGTTTCCTCCCGATTTTCTTCTCATCCTTTCGTAAACTATTGATGATGAAAATTAAACACACTCACCTTTAGCTTCCTTCCAATCTTCACCCAATACAGTCCGCACCGCGTAACAAATAAACTCCTCGAAAAACATACTATACTTGTCAATGGTTTGTGCATTCTGGGGTACTCTAAACAGGCGTTGGCTGACGGCTTCATTTTTCGGCAACGCCCCCCATTTCAACATATCTCGATAATCAATTCCTCCCAACATATTCAAACAGCGACTTATAATCACTTTCCACACTTGCAATAATCGGGTCAATTGGGGTTCCGCTAGGTCCAGCATCCAGGTGAAATGAAATATATCCACAAAATTGCAATGCGATTAATTCAATATAGTATTCTACTAGGTATACTGTAACCATGGATCAATCTCGAATACAGGGGCATTTTCCAATAATTATAGTCGCCGTTCCTGGGCATCGACTTTCTACTTCTCAACCTCCCGTACAATCCTGTCGTCGTGAATCTCGTCCCTCGCACCATCGTGAATTTCATCATCTATCTCGCCGTCCCTGGCACCATGGGGGCGGGGGCCGTCGTCTTCGCTGTCGGGGATCTCTTCATCTATATCCTGGGTGTGATTTCGACGGGCTCGACGAGCTTGCTGTTGCCCTTTGGCTTCATCCACCATCCAATGTCAGGCATGTCGATCGTCCAACCATGATTGCAATCGTACGGCCCGGAATAGCTCTTGATCGGTGACCCCGTTTCTTGTTATGTTCCTTGTTCCTATATACCTTCATCATTTTTCGATTCTGACACGTGAATATACACTCTCGACAATGAAATCTTTCCACGACGGGAATGATGGGTTGCGGGGCCGAATGCGCTTAGCGCAATTCAATGGATATATGATTATATACGAACAGACACCCTTCGACACATTCTTTCATTTCTTTCAGACTATCGAATCACTTTGATGCTGATCTTGGAAATATCGTATGGTATTAGGCGTAATAGCAAATTGATATGATACACAAATGATCAAACCGAATTCGGGATTCAATCTGATCAAATAGTGCAATACTTGGGGAATGAGTTAGGCCATAGTGATAATAGGTGCAATGATGGGTGGATAGATAATATTATGACTCTAGGATATATGTGGGAGCCTGAGGACCTTGGGCTCAAAAGGTAGCCACCCACAATCAGTAGTAGTAAACCTTTGTACAGAGATTACACGATAAAGTAAAGTCGTGGTGTTCTTACCTCTGGTAGGAAGACAGGAAATGTATTTACGATTATCAGTGTACCTTCAGTAAGAACGGTACCAATGTAATTAAAGGCACCCTTTGTAGAACCTCAGGCAGAAACTCACATAGCGTCCCAGTGAACCCAGGAGCCCCAGTCCAACTGGGACAACTGGGAACACTAGAATAATATAAAAAAGAAAAAAGGAAAATAAGCTATGAGAAGAAAAGAATATTGATAATTATAGCACTGCAAATATAGGATGAGTATTGGGGATAAATAGAGGTTTTAGTAAAAGGAATTTAAAGATACTTAAGCCTATATCATATAGCTATTGTAAAAGAGTAGAAAGTAATGAATTTCACACAAGAAAGTCTTCAAATAAACCTAAATAGCTATATATAATAAATAAAATAAATTATTATATATCTTTTAGGACTTTAGGACTTTAGGCTCAGAGATTGAAATAGTTAGTCACGGTAGAGCCTTATTCTAAATGTTTGTAAGTACTACATTTGGCAGGCTTAGACGCCGTTTTACAATAGATCGAGTAACTAGCCTTCTCACTCAAGTGCAAGGCTTAGCTGGCTGGTGAATCTCCGGAAAGCCATGAGCCTCCTCAAGACACAGCGATCTTACACAACAGGGTCGCTCAGAAGCCACAGACGCCGAAATCCACTCCGCAAGACTATCAGGCCCATATCCAGGAACTCAACAGCTCCGGCCTTATAGCTTCGAAAGATGCCGGTGGTACTAAAGGAAACATCGACGGCATACAGCGGAAGTGGATAAGGTATGCTATCAGACAGCCTATGTTGAGTTTAAGGAAAGAGCTCATAGAAGTTACATTCTGTGACTTCCGTAGTATACACAGCACTGGTGTAAAACAATCCATACCTGCGACAAAGGAACGCCAATGGCATTCCTCCGATTCATCTGTGAAACCGGCAAGATTCGTGCGATTAGTTCTGTCCACCAGTATCTTCTCCAATCCAAGCAATTTTATAATCGAGCTAATGGTCATCATGTGGACACAAACGATGCGAAAGAGGTGCTTATGGTATACTGGCATGGCGATTTGAAGTGTTGAGACCGAACACTAATGATATCTGAATAATATTTATGTACCACTTTAACTGATCGATTCAATTTCGAGCGAACCACAAAAGTGAAACCAGTTCTCGGCGCCGAAAATATTCTTCTTCTACTCACACATCATTGACACGGGATACATCTATATTTCCAACTGAAAATCAGCGCTTGGCACTTGCAATCATTATGGCCCTCTCAATTTACATTGACTGTAGGCCTGCTGAACTGGTTGATGCATCAGAAGGTAAGGCTGTCTTATACGGAAAGATATTTAGAAACGATTCTAATTGTCTGAGTAACGATGAAAACTCAGATAACAAGGATTTAAAGGATTCTAAAGATGAGAGAAGCTTCATCGAAAGTAAAGAACTAGATAACTCTAACTACAATTAACAGAATACTTGGTCAAATTTGAACAATATTGACTACAAAGACAACATCGAGAATAACGAAATTGAAACAAAAAGATTCAAATCACTCTGCTATAGGGATATTCGATTATAGATTGTTAGAATTACACTAAAGGAGAACGAGACCTTCTTGGGATGGAAGTTGTGTTCGCTCATCATAAAGGAGTTGACAGGAAGCGTAAACCGTGTATTACAGCTACTCTCCCGTTACACTTAATCAACTTGTGCTAATAGAACAGCCTTCATCATTCATGAAGAGACTCTTTCAATCCTATACCCTATAGCCCATATTCTAATATTGCAATTAGGGATGATGCCATCAAAGTAGATAGATACAGACAAGCAGAGTCATTATTTGAAAGCAACAATTAGGACCCCACGAAGACTGTGCTGGTCCATTGGAAGCCACACATGCTAAAAACAACCAATCTTCCGATAAGCTGTTCGAGGTAAAAATGAGCTTATGCAGTCTAGATACATAGCACTCCGATACTCAAAATATAATTTTCATCTCGGTCGGCTTGACTGGGCCACCGGGTTTGAACAAAAGCTAACAGGTTACTATTTTTGTCGAGTTACCGGAAATGCTGTAGATGGTAAATGTAACTGTGCCAAAATTTATTACATAAGGATGATGGTTGTATAGAAGCTACTACTACCGCTGTACGTGACCAGATCTTGCGACATAATCCTCAAACTGGAGTATTCTCAGGATCTTATATCAATAAGAAAGTCAGGTTCATCGTTCAAGATGCAGTTCTAGACCAGCCGACGAATTTTGGATTCCTCTGCGTATTTACACATATGAGCCTCACCTGCGAGCTAAGAGCCCCTGTTGATATACCCGAAGAGATCATCAATGCGCTTCCTCCTGATGCGGAGATCACCGAGCTAGAAAAGGAACGAAAGCGCCATATACAGTGATCCAGAACAGATACAAGTATGTGACTAGGGCCTCAGGGACTGATATTGATAATTAATACCAGCAACTTATTCGGAAACTTGCCTCCTTAGAGAAGAAAGCCTTCAATAGATTAAGAAGGAGTTTCGCCGGGACCACTTTTACTATATTCATAACGAAGAATTAGAGAGGCAGATGAAGAAGGTTGTTATACCAGAGTATATTAAACCCGTTGTTGAGCACCAGCTTCCTAAACGGACTAAGCTTCAAGAGATCCTATATAATCTTTCAAAGGACCATAATGTAGCTGCCATTGTTGCCCGTTAGATCAGTACTATTTATCAACTTAATGATAGAATTTTCCCATCGCCGAGAAGCACAAAATCAAAAGTTTTGTAAAGGAACATCCTTGATTTCTACCCTATATGCCTTTCCAAGCCCTGAACCACTTTCTCTCATCTACGAAAAAACCCAATGTATAATTTGTGTTCGGGATAACCGGATCTCTTATGAGATCGAACCAAAAGATTTTGTTATCCATCAAAGATGATAGACCATTTCGAAAAGCATGTAAATGGAGTGCCAAGCAATGAAAAGATAAGTTGTAACCATCCAGTTTGTAAATTAAATGGTCTGGTTTTGGAAAACTTGATGCATTTCAAGAATTATATGCAGAAGATCTGTGGAATTCGTTTTCGGTTTTGATATTATATGGATCGTATTGTTGTGTATTTTAGAAGGCAGGCGTATAATTATTAGATATTCAATATGAATAAACGAAGAGCTCTCAATCAGTACCTTCATTCTTATGCGCACTGTTTTGAGTATAAGAATTGTAATCGCTTATTTAAAAGTCAATGGGCTCTCAATCAGTGCCCTACGTCCCTCACAAATATCCTCGATCTCTGAACAAATCACATATCCATTCCTTTCTAGGCACTCATAACATAGTATTAGTACTTAACGAGAGCTTGTCAGTACAACTTCTAAGATTGCGGCGAAAGCTTAGAGATTCATTAGCCCACGCTAAGATTAGTCTGATTGCAATAATAGACTAGCTCTGTATTGAGCATATATATATTTCAGATAATACAGAATCTTACTCTGATCCACGCTAGCTTTTGGTCCCCGTTACAAATGTAGTGAAACAAGTTTCGAGGTTGTAAAAGGCTATACATTGATAATAGAATAATAGTCATATAATTGTTTTATATTGAAAACGAAGAGATGGATTTTGAAAAGTTTATTAACTAACCTTTATTACAAATATCTGAACTCATTATTTACACTAAGTCGATATTTTTGTTGAAAAAAGAATCACAAATTATCTTATAATTATATTGTTTGCCTCCTGTAATCTACTTTCAAGATTCAAGAATATAAATATATTCCCTTTTTTGTTCAATAACAATTTCATTTTTAATATTTTGATTAACTTCTTTGAATTAATCTTTCAGAGTTGTCATTACTATATATTGAATTCCAACTACTATTATTCTCCACTAGCTTCTATTAGCTATTCAATTTTGATTTACTTTTTATTGTTATTAATGTAATCATTTTTAAGGAATAATTTGTTTTGAGTACAAAGATTCAAAATCTTGTAGCTTTTATATCAAAGCTAAACTAACACTACAAATAAAAATTTGAATAATAGAATTCTATTAGTATAATCTATTATCAAGACTACATCACTTTTAAAAAACTATTATAATATTTCACGGGTTTTTCTAAATAATATAAATATATACAATATCAATTCAGAATTATAAATACTGAGAACTACAAATTGAACAATAAAACTAATAAGATTTTTATACTCTATTATAAACATTTTCATTATTAATATAGCCCATATATCTTATAAATCTATTATTAAGAAAAGGAAATCAATCTATATCCGAATTGAGATATTAATAATTACAAATTCAATTTAAATGTTTTAGTATTTTCTAAACTAATTTATATTACTTTTTTCTTTTGGAGATATAACAATTCGAAAAATTTCTTTTAATTTATATACATATATAACTTGATTAATAAGATGATTAGCTTTCGTTCTATTGGTAAATATAATTTTGGTTATTTCGATGAAAAGGTATTATAGATTTTAAAAATCAATTTCGAAAATATTAATAAAATAAATTGAATTTATTGAATTCATATAGCATTAAGTAATATTCCAAATAAATATATAAGCTCGATTTTAGAGCTTAGGATCATTTTTATAAATAGATTTATTAATAAAGAAGTGAAATCGTTTAATACTGAAAGCTACTTGTCATTTGATAATATTAATAAGTTTATTAGCTGATTCTATTTTCTCTTTTCTTTTTCTTTCTTTCTATTTTATAGCTACCTTTATTCATCATATAAACCGCATAGGTATAGCTATATTCGAAATAGTGAGTTGAGATTAAAATGATAATAAACAAGGTGAAAAGAAGGAATAGCAAGTGGAAAATGGCGGATAATAAGAGAAGCAAAATAGAGAGAACGGATTATATATTCTTTCTTGTTTTTATCTTAGTTGCCTTATAAATTATAACAACATTATTATTTGTTTCTTTGTATTTTACTATAAATAAGTATAGTTAGAATTTCCGAATTAGAGTTAGGCAGTTGCTATCTCAACCTATCGATTTATAATACTTATAAGTAACTGAAAAGTCGGATCATGCAGAGAGGCAGGAATGTAACTTGCTATAGACCCCATCCTATATATCTCGGCTTAACGAGTCAGAATGTAAACTCTGAATACACAAATCGGAGAATCAGCTGGTCCTATTGAAATTTTACGCGGGTGAGGGTTACATTATAGAGATGCGGCTATTTGGAGTTGCCAATTACAAGGGCCGACTGAGATGAAGAGTAAATATAGGGTAAAGGTTAGGTAACTTTGAAAAGTAAATTTTTTAATTTTCCAGTGTATTCGACTCGTCTTGATTCAACGAATCGAATAATATTATTTATATCATCATTAGAAAGCTACAAAGGCTAATAGATCCAATAAAGCTAGTAATATAATAAATATTAATAATGCCGATTGATTCACTGCCTTTCCCGATTCGAATTATTTTCGCCCTGACTATTATTCTAAGGAATTTTTTGGTGGCTACCACTAGTGCTGGCCCTATTTGCAGGGGGGTGGGCTCACTTAAAAGTCCTGATTGGGCCACCACCCTTAATTCAATTCAGAATTGATCTTTTATGAGAATTGCTATACTTGTTGGTTTATTTTGTACCCACTCGACTATAATGATAAATACTTGATATTAGATCTCTGGCACATGATTGGGGGCGAAATATTCTTGTAAATGAAATTTGATATCGTGCCGCTGGCCTTGTTTACATTGGTTCAGGCTGAAAGCATCCCACTTGGGACGGGGATTCTCTAATGTCAGGTACAGAAAACAATTAGGAAGCAAAACAGACTTCAATCAACTGATACAGTACAGCATATTGAATCAAGGACCAGACCTCGAGTTCTGATGTCTCTTCTTGTGGGTGATGATAGCTCCTAGCTTTGAATTCGATCAACTGTTGAAAGAATAAATGACGGCTCCTAAAGGGAGATTACCCAGCTATTTTGCCCCCCAAATCATGATATTCTGCCCGCTATCTACCGACACTTGCCTGCTGAGAGGATTCCAACTCTGTTATGTTATGATTAACAGTTCGGCCACTTGTGATGGAAGTCGCGAGCTCTCACATAAATTGGCCAATCATGTCAGTTTCCCGATTTTAGTCTGCCATGAACGATATATACACAGGCGTGCGTAAAATTTCCAGTCTGGTTCCCCCGCTTCGGTATCTCTTATATACAACCAGTACCATAAATCCCGAAGCTGCAATCTACTGGCTCTTCTCCAAACCAAGCTTCACAGCCAGCTCAATACCCTCCACCACCTTGTCAGGGGTGCTCAAAAATGGCGAGTGCGAAGCGGCAATGCTGAAAGTCGTGATATTACTTCCCATAGACGCCGCAATGCCTTGCTGCACTGGAAGGGGAATTGCCTTATCGTCCTCGCAGAATATGTAAGTGCATGGCATATGGTTCCAAGGCTCGTGTGTTGATTTGCCACTGAAGACGGCAGAGGAGGTATGTGAGAGTTGCGCAATCCATTTCTGTTGGTCTTCCGATGATAGGTCGTGGTAGAAGATATCCTCTGGCGTGTCGGCATAGCAATAGTCGCCCTGTGGAATTTTAGTAAATGAATTGATACTCTGAAAGTACTTATACCTTGAAGTTCATCCAAGGAAGCGGGTTACCCCCGAGAGCATCAAGAAGACTGACGCCCTTCGGCAGCGCAAATGCACTCAAGTACACAAAGTTGATAATCCCGCCTTCCTTCCCATTCTTCTTCCTCTGAGAAAAGCCCAGGTTTTCGACAGCACAAGATCCAACGACCCCTCCATATGAGTGAGTAACGAGAATGACTTTCTTTCCTGCCTCGACCAGCTTCTCAATGGCAGCCCGGGTATGAGCAGCATCGTCAGATAGGTCTTTATTTGGTGGCTCGGCTCCAATGGATGGCAGCGCCACAGCTTCAGTTGGATAACCTAAGGGCTCAAGTGATCTTCTCACAGCGTCAAAGCTGGCAGGAAAGTGCCATGCTCCAGGCACGAAAAGAATGTTTGGCTTTTCAGTTGACATTTTGGATAGATCTGCAGGTTACTACCAGATGTCTACCTTTCTAGATTAGCAAATTTTTTAGGATCAGGAGAGAAAAGGACGCAAGAGAGCGGAAGTTTGACTGTCTCCACATATGAAGCCAGGCCCGCCTCCAAGCCAAGAATATACTCCACATAGCTCGCCAGCTGATATCTCAAAAGCATAAACCAGCAAAACGTCCACCTTCATACCCCTCAACGGAAAAAGTTAATTAAGTGGATCACAGCTTGTCGACAGAATCGTGAAACACCATAGATAGAAATGCCAGGGATTCTAAGCTGAAAATAAAAGAACTTATATATAGTATGAGAAAGCAATGTTTTTTAATAATTTAAGCTAGGGTTAATGTATAAAATATTAAAAGTTTTGTAAAGGTAGTGTTGTTAAACATTTAGTGTCTTAACGGAACTGTTTGGCCTACTGCGAAGTACGTACGATGCGAAAGAGACTTTTATGAGTCATGAGTCATGACGCTGATAGCCGGGTCCACATGGCACAAAATTCATCCTTCTTTCGATGATGGGTAATGGGTAGTAGCAGGGATACAGTGACAAGAGACGTAGACATGGACAGGATCATTTCATAGGAAGAAAAGGCCAAAGAGTCTCGTGGTTAGGGTTGGGCAAATTATATAATTTGGAGGATGATTATATAATTGCCATATTATAACACTCTTTAAACATTATCAAATATTATATCAAGATTATATATATGCTTTGTAGCCAATCAAAGCATTGAAGTAAATAAAAGTAGAGTGAATTCGAAGACATTCTCTAGTAAGCAATCAAAAAAAGTTTATCATGCATCTAATTTTTTCTAAAATTCCATTTATATTCATTATGTGATTTAAATCATATAATTATAAGGATATAATCTTCATAAAGGTTTTTATCATCGAATAATCCAATCAAAATCCTTCAAAATATCTCAAAAAAGAACCCACTCAAAAAATCGATATACAATTTCTTTGATCAATATTACGTATTATAGTTTTTTGACGAAGATAACAAAAGTAATATCTTATATATGCCCAACCCTACTTGTGGTGTCGCAGTCGTGGTCGTTCGCATGTGTTAAAGTGGCGATCACTGTATCCCGCGGGACTTGCCAGGGCCTGACCCACCAAATGTCCTTTCATCCCAGGGGAGGTATGATTGGGACATGGAAGCTAAATGGGTTGCTTCACTTCTATTGCACGGGACTCGGGAGTCTGTATCAATACCCAAGAGCGGGAATAGATTAGCGGTTGATAGAGCTCCGTGCGGAAATAGTCTCGGTCGTGCATAACGCTGCGGGAACTACCGGCTGTCAGACTAAATTCTGCAAGGATTAACCCTAGGTTATTTGAAAAGCTACTGGCCAATAGGTGAAATATAAAAGGGTTGTTGTCGGACAATCTAAAAATTTGAGACAGTTGCAAATTTGTTCAATTATTGTTCCTTTTTCTCCCTTATAAACATCCACAATAGAATTCAGAAGGTCAATGCTCTACTGAAGAAGCAAATGAAACTTAGCCTTCGATGAAATGTTAGAAATGGAAGTGCCACTAAATTTTCTTTTGAGTGCATTGATGGATTCGAGTAAGTGAGGTTCTCAATAGTATTTTGGTCAATTCTACCAGTCGAGCCTTTCGAAGACTTACTTAGCTGTTGCTAGAGAGTCGCGCCTCACATACTTGGTCTCCAGGATAAATACTTGTAGTCCCTGTCGCTCCACGATCTATATTTCAGCCAATCAAATAATACAAAGAGGTTATTTCTGCGAGCTGATTGACAAAAAAGGAAAATTTGCTAGAACAGGGACTACAAGTATTTATCCTTGAGGCCAAGTATGTAGTACGATAGCTGGTTCGCACGCGCTTGCTGATTACTATTTTCTTTTGGTCCTGTGGTACCGTAGTAAAGCTATCAACCCTTGTTCCTAACATAAGATCATAATCTTTGTCACAAAAGCCCCGTAGTCAGGATCACCCAAGCTTAGTTTCGAAAGAAAGGGGAAAGATATCAGAGTGTTCTGTTCTTCGTAGTGGTTCACGCTATATTATATATCATAGAAATTCTAGTTTCTACTTGATCAAATCAATACCGATCTGATAGGTGAAAGTGTCGAAATGGCGGAAGTGGGCCTCATGGACAACCGACAATCTGAACTCAGAGCTACAAGTGTCGCAATCGTTTTGCTTGCAGTTGTTTTTGTTGTACTTCGATTCATATCTCGGCGGATGAACGGGATCGGAATTGGGAGTGATGATATCATGATATATGTTGCTTTGGCAAGTTCAGCTTACTGCACCTGTTTTCCTGTAAAACGAGAGCTGACTACTACCAGTTCTTTCTCTTCATGGCTTTTGCAACATGTATAATTGGTATGTTTTTCTCAAACTGGCATAAACTCCAAATCGCTGAGACCTTGAAAGGACTGTATTTTGGATTGGGACGACATACGGCAGCGCTGAGCACCCCCGAGATTATATCATACGCGAAGGTGAAGATATTCATAAACGCTCCTTGAGATATTATGTTAGCTGACATAGATATAGTCGCTAATAGCATTTGAATGTCTATACGTCACCTGTGTGTGCTTCACTAAGCTATCGCTGCTATTGATGTACCGCCGCATTTTCCCAGTCCGCAGTATTAAGATCGGATCACTCGTCCTCGGCGGCCTTTCCGTGGCATGGTGTATCTCCATCATTATGGTGTCGGTCTTCCAGTGTATTCCAATCCAGAAGATCTGGAATCCTACTCTTGAGGGTCATTGTATCAATCTGAAAGCATCTTTTATTGGAAATGCTATCCCTAATATCTTGACAGATGTGGCGATCTTGGCGTTGCCCATGCAGCAAGTCTGGGGTTTAAACACTAGTGTCATGCAGAAGACACACATCTCATTTGTCTTTCTGCTTGGAAGTTTGTAAATTAAAATTTGGTGCATCCATCTAGATTTTTTCAGCACTAACGATATGGCCAGCGTTATTTTCACTAGTATTTACCGCTTCACGACTCTTTTCCAATTTCAGCCTGCAGACATCACTTGTACGTGTTCTCGCCAAAATCATCCAGCCAGTGAGCAAACGAACCGGGAGCTAGAAACTAACAACTTGACTACTTCCAGGGACACTAGCAACAGCGGAAGTATGGTGCGTAGTCGAATCAGCCTCGGGAATAATGTCCGCCTGCCTGCCAACCTTGGGCCCTCTCGTCCAGTTTTCCGTTCGAAAGCTCGGTATAGCAAGCGTTCTAACTCGGTCATCGCAAGCACGCACTTCCTCTGCGGGTCCACATTTACAAACAATCGGCGGATCAGGCGGACCAAAGAAGAGCATCCACACTAGTGGGAAGTTCGACAGCTCTAAAAACATAAGAGAAGGCTCAAGGCCGTTTCGTAGATTATCTGCGGCGTCCGGAATTAGCGACGAAAGAGGGGACTGGAAAGGGGGAAGTAATGTGAGGGCCACTGTGAGGGCGCACGATGTGGAGAGTGCGAAGAGTGTGGGGAGTGATGAAATACCACTGCATAATATTGTTGTGAATACGGAGATAGAATGGACTGAATCCGGATCAGGAAAGACCAGTAAGAACAGTGATGAGAGAGATATATACTAAGATGACATGAGTCGTCAAATTTTTGTATTATGAGCATAATCTGCAGCAATCGGGGAAGGCGTCGAGCTGGACTCCAAAATTAGTAAGCAATTAGGATATATCAAGTCTCAATGTCTGATTCGGAGCTTCATAGAAGAAGACAGTATCATGTTACCACGAAGATCTTGCCAGTCTAGTAATTGTATTGAGGAATAAACTTCATCGTGCTGCAAGCGATATTCCAAGCTACCGAGTGCCAGCTTCCCCTTAAGGTTTTTGAATAATAAACACTAGATTATAGGGTAAAGGTTAAATAACTCTGAGAAATATAACCAGTAAATATAGGGTAAAGGTTGGGTAACTTTGGGGGAAAAAAATCTTACTTTTTTAGTGCATTTGATTCAAAGGATCGAATGATATTAGTTGTATCATCATTAAGAGATATAAAGCTGGTTGAATAGAATAAAACTAGAAGTATAATAAATATTGATAATGTCGATTTGTTCACTGTCTTTCCCGATTCGAAATATTTTCGCTTTATTGGAATCAATTTATTAAATCTTATATTAATAGTTTCTTTATATATTTTATATATCATTTATGATTATTTTGAATTAGGATTTTGAATATTTGAATATAATTAAATTATCTTTTGAATCAATTGATCTATACTAATTCTAACTATTATTCTAAGGAATTTTTTGATATGCACCACTGATAGTAGTATAAATTGATAGTGGGGTAATAGTATAAACAAAAAATCGAATTGATATTACTACCTCAAATTCAATGAAATATAGTTTTTTTGAAAAATCTAAAGATTAAAAGATATAGAGAATTAATCAAATTTTAAATATCTGAGATCCAACTTAAATTTTCTCTAGGGTTAGGGTTAGGGTTAGGGTTAGGGTTAGGGTTAGGGTTAGGGTTAGGTTAGGGTTAGGGTTAGGTTAGGGTTAGGTTA